>CAJNOP010000086.1:623812-718268 GCA_905250075.1 Rotaria sp. Silwood1
CACAATATAATCTTTAATACATTCACTTTTTTCATTTATCGAAAAAAAATTATCACGGCTATAGTAGAAGTATACAATTCGATAGAACTACACGTGGTCATTTTAAATATCATTATCTCAAAACTAGTTCAGTACTAAATGAAAATTAATCCAAATTCAATGGCGATTTGTCGGAAATAGATTTATTCGATGCAATCAGAAGTTCTTAGATAATCAAAGCAATTTGCTCTCACTACTATGCTTGAGACGTAATTTGTGATTTTTTTTACAGATAATCGACATTTTTCAAAAAGCGAATCCGAATGTAATTTGAATCAAATGTCTTATTTGAAATCAGCATAAAAAGCTACTCAAGTCAATTCAAAAGTGATGGCAGAAACACTTTAATTTCTCATCAAAAAGTTTAATGAAACTTTCCTTTCTATACCACTGATAGTAAAAACGATGCTTTATTTTTTGCGCTATTATATGTCATTTTTCAACTAATATCATAATAGTCGAAATTCAATATCTCTTTAACAGTCACATGTGACATTTACATTAGTTCATATTATATTCGAGATGTATTCTCTGCTTGGTTTTCCCTCTGTATTTCTCCTTCCATTTCTTTATTCTTTTTTCTGATCATTTAATGCTTAATAGTGAATTTATATTTTGTTTGTATCTTTAGCTTATTAGTGTGGTATCTAGCAAGTCAAACAAATAAAGTTAGACAAAGCTTTGACAATGTTCATCTCTATTCAATATGAATAATGGAAAGTTTTGTTTTTGCATTAAGGTATCCACTATACCTTATATTTCAGAAAAGTGATTCACGATGAATCATGTCTTATTTGCGATGACGAAGCTTCTTTTCTCATGAGAATTGGAAGATGGTCAAAATAGCTTTGTGAAAGTCGATAAAAGGTTGAAAACGAACTACAAGCTAATTTCTTCTGTATTTTGTTTTTGTTCTATCGCCAAAAGATGTTGTATACCTTAATATACATAGACAGCTATGTATAAGAGGAGGCGAAAATTATGATACAGAAAAGAGAGTAGAAGAACAGAGAAAAAAATCAAGAAGAGAATACACACGGAACACAATATGAGCTAATGTAAATGTCATACGTGACTGCTAAAGAAATCTTATTGAAATTTAACTATTATGATATTAGTTGAAAAATGACATAATAGCACCATTTTACTATTAGTCCATGAAAACACGAAGTTTCTTTTAAATTTTTATAAGGAATCAAAGTACTGTGGTTAATAATTTTGCATTGCCCTAAGTATTTCATAATTAAACTTTAATTGTTGGAAATAAATTTGAATAGAACTAAGAAGTATCAGTTAGGTTTTCTGTTGTCCTTTTTCAACATCTGAATTGTTAGAGACGTCATATTTTTATTACTTACCTCACTTCACTTTTGCCATGTGTATCATATATTATTGATAAAATTGCGATTTTACGTTACTTAGTACGGTAGCTTAACGAAATTTGATTCATTATACAGTGTGTCGTCCTTACAACTTATAGACGAACGATTAAAAAAAGAAGAAAAAGGAAAAAGCGATGAAGCAGAAACGTGAAAGAAAAGAACAGAAAAAAGTGCTCGAGACCTTCTTGCTCATCCCATAATATAACTAGTGTACAGAAGGAGCAAACCGTAACAAATAACAACTCAATATGACAAACTCAATCTTTTATTTTTTCTGATTTTCAACAGTCGTTTTGAAGTCACGAGCTTATTAAAATGCTTCCTTTCTGTTTAATATTTGTTTTATACTTTCTACAAGTGTTAACAATCAAATAATTTCAAATTTATACTAGATGAGATCGAAATAATCATATGAAAAAGAAAAGCAACTGTATTTTATGTAAGGAAGAAGTAAATATATATAGTATATATATGCTACAGTTCTTAAACTAGAAAAAGGTAACAAAAGCTTTCCTTCTTATCAACAAGAAAGTGAAATTAACAAGCGAGAAGGAAGGAAATGACCCAAATTCATCAATGGAGAATAGAAAAAAAAGAGTATATAAAACAAAATAACAGTCTCATAGATTATACTCCTAAACTTTAAAATTAGCTCGTTGTTTGTATAAACAAAATTTTTTATCTTCAATTGTTTTCGTCATGTTACCTCAATCATGTATGAAAAATATTTCACATTAATCAATCACATGCTTCCCTTGTGCCTGTAGATAATTCATTCAACCGTACGACGAAACACGAATGATTCATTAATGTCGACGATTCATCTCAACAAACCAACAAAACACTGTGACACTGATCTACATTAAAGCTTGTTGTGGTATGTGGCCATCAATACATTTATAGCATTAGATCAAAAATATGACAAGAACAATCTGTAACGATTCCGGTTGATTGAATTTCATTCATGATACTAAACCTTCCCATATCACTCACTCGTATATTATACATTGTCCTTACCTTTCTATTCTTCTGTCCTTATCCTATTGTTCTTCTATATCGGCTCTCTCCGTGACCTTATCTTCTCTTTTCATCCTCTCTTCTTCTACTTGCGTATATAAGCGTGTGCTATGTATGTAAACGATGCGATTATATGATATGAAGGAATAGAATAAAGTGTAATACCATCAGCATTAATATCCCTTCTATCAAAAATCGTCACACAATCCACACAAACAATGACTGCCCAAGTCACTTAGCATTTCGAAAATTAAACAGACTGAAAAATATTGAGAAACACATCAAAACGATTGTCTTAAGTAGCCTGTCAGTATTTTATTGCAACCCAATCGAGACGATGCGACTCACTGATGGGTCGCACTATAGTTCAACAAAACAAGTAACAAGAAATAGTTTTGTTTTCTTTTTTCCTAGGTGGAAGGTCACAACATAGTGTATCATCTTTTCCGTTTTCGCTGTTATTTAATTTATTTATTGCATAGCATGACGCTTTTCCTTGAAACAATAAAGACAAACCATTTTATTAAAGTCAGAAGACAGATGTTTTTGTTGTCCCTAAACTCGCTTCTCTTAATTGTTATCCCTTGCTTTTCTTATAGCAGCTAGCACAGCATATTGGTCGAAAAGCTACGAAGATGGTCTAAATTACAATCATTTTAGTTTTCACATTTCAATAAAATTGTTTAGAGTACTTATTTTCTATGCTCTCTTTAGTTAACTTGAGTTGAGATATCTGCGGAAACTTAAATGCATAATTCAGTTGTTTCTTTTTCTGAATGAATAGTATTTTCGAGAAAACTTGGAATAGAAGCTACTTTCATTCGAGTAGAGTAAACTCTTTTCTGGTTGCTTGTTTTTCTTGAAAGTGTTCTAGTTGTCTGGAATGTATTGCAATATTATTGATGTATGAAAACCGAGCTCCTCATTATCGAAATCGTATTTTCTTTCAAATTTTCTTGTTTGAACTTTGTTGTACATGCATTGATTTGCATTACGGGCCTAGTGATTAGTAAGAAAACTCAAGCAAAATGAAAAATAAAGAATAGAACTATCATATGATTTAGACAGATGGAAAAACAAAGGAAGAAGGCCTAAATTGACGAGAATCTATTTTTCTTTAGCTATGTGTTTCCTTTTTGAATATAACCATTTGTCTAAATTATACGGTAGATTTATTCTATTTTTATTTGTTCATATTTCCGCTCTTCCTCATCATTATAACTGAACTTTAACGTGATACATACCTAGGAATGTTCAAATATAGAAATTCTGAACATGCTCTTCATATTGAAACTTTAAAGGAAATACTCTTTTGATATGAAGAAGAGCGTAATAACCACACACTAATGGCTAATGATTTTCCTCATACGCAAGCCATTTATCGTAATTATTTTAATATTTTCTCTTTGTATTTGAATAATTCAGTGAAGTTCATTCGTGCCTGTAAGAAACGATATTGGATTGTTACTTTCATAGGATTAATTACAACAATGTCAAATATGTTTAGATATTGACAATCCTGATGACATCACAAGTTCATGTTTATGTACTGGCAATTCAGTTTATGTTCTCAGAACATGTTTATATTATTGGTGAGAAGAAAATAAACGTGGAAAAGGTTTCAAGTTTTGTGATAAATGCCAATTCGAATTCATCATTGAAACCTTTCAAAACGATCCAAAAGCTAAAAGAGAAAGGCTTTTGAAATCTTCGATCAATGGATTTACGATTTATTATTTTAGCGCTTTTATTTTACTATTGGTCACTGTCGATTTTGTTACTTTGATTATCTTTTTCTGTGCTAGCAACAGTAATGATGACTTTAGATCGGCTTGCCATCGTTGTTGTAATAGCAACAGGAACGGATTTTTTGCCGATGTCCTCGCTATAGTCTTAATATGCGCTGTAATTGGCTTGTTCATTGGAATAATTCTAAGTGTAATCCTTCTAAAGAAAATCATGAAATATCACGCGAGTAATCTATGATTATGACAAGAAGCAGAAAAATATATTGTTAAAGATTTTCAAGGTCGAAGAGACGAATTGACAAAATATAAACAAAAACTTTCACGTACCCAAATGGATATACATAGTTAACATTGATGGTGTTATCAGTCAAAGTAAAACATTGCCATATGCTCTAATTACATACTGCTCTTCCATGAAACCAAATTAATACAGTAGAGTGGAGTGAGCTAGGGTTACATCGGAATATGCTATACATCCACACACCATACTCTACTTTCTATTTCGAGTAAACAATAAATCTATGCCACTTTGTTTATCAATTTTGGTTTAAATCAAAAGGAACACATACGTCGCTAAAAGGCATTGAAATTGACTTGGTTTTTTTAGGGTTCGACTCTAAGAATGGTTTACTGCTAATATACTCAAACCCTAATCGCGTGAATGTCTTATCGTAAGACAGGCAGCTGCAGTGCTTATTGTTAAATTCATATGGTAGAAGAGAATGAAAACAAAAAAAAGATACTCATAAATAATTTCCATTAAAATGGGTGGTTAATAAAATCGACTTCGAAAATAGTCCAATTGAACTTACTGATGAAGAGAATGTTGATGGTTTTGTGGAACTCACATACATTTTCGAAGAAAATAATGAGTGTAAATTTTAAGTCGAAGTTTTACAGCTCCCCACCCCATTACAGACTTTAGCGACTATTATCCATTTCAAAATAAAAGAATTGCGAATATTTTTAGAATAATTTTCGATGGAAACTAGGTAGAGATCTGTGGTTTTCACCATTTAAAAGAGGTGATGAAACTGCATCGAATTACCAATACTAAAAATTTCTAGCACCCTTTCTCACGGTTTTCTGATAAGTTTTCCGACAACAAAACATTGCGTAATGTAAAACTTTTGAAATTTTATTCTTCAGTAGTGTATCAGAATCATTAACGAAAACTCAATAATCTCTGTAAGCCCGATGCTAATAGGTTTAGCTCATCACGTGCTATGAAGGTTTTACTAAGTATTTTCGAGGAAAAAATCGCTTTTTTTTCAGATTTTTTCTTACAAAAAATCTTTCTTCTATCCCTGTTAAAAAGCTTCAATTTTCTAAAAACCTTGGCGACAGACTCCAAAAAACTGTACCAGAAAAATTTGGTATTGATAATTTGATGTAGTTTCATCACCTCTTTTAAATGGTGAAAACCACAGATCTCTATCTAGTTCCCATCAAAAGTTATTCTAAAAATACTCACCCTTCTTTTATTTTGAAATGGATAATAATTTTAAACTTTTCAGTATTCTAGCTTATGGAAAATATTTGAGTTCCACATTTCAGTTCCAAAAGGGCTGCGCTAACAAACTGTTTCCTTTAAATATTGTGATAGAAAATAGTCGACTAAGAACATCATACTAAAAGATGACGAAGAACGTTAGATTTATCAATAGTTAAAAGAGGCTTGAAATGACAATGGATTATAATAAGAATGGATATACAATATTAGTTACACTTTAAAGCAGTATACGCCCTTCGACAAAACAGAATAAGGTCTTCACAATCCAGTCTCTTGATATTTTTCTATTTTTATCATTCAAATACTAGTGATAGAACAAAATGATTGATGACAATCTATACATAAGAGACAAGTACACAAGAACACGAAGAAAAAACGATTAACTGCTAGTCATTAAAATCTTTCTCTTAAATTGTTTGATATTTACTATGGGTTTGTTTCATTTAATATAAGAAAGTGATATTCCTTTTTATGTTGGTGAAATTTCTTCATTTCGATTGTTAATACGAACCAGTTTTTATTAAATGTATATTTTATGGACTTGGTCTTTTCTTATCTGAACTATTTTTGCTTTTACTCATCAGAATTTTAATGTTCATGGTAAAACTGATCCTGGATGAGAATTTGTTCAATATTTGTTCATAGAGAATTTTCAAGAACAACAATATTTAGGAACATCATTTTCAGTTGACTATGAAGGAAAACCAGTTGTTGATCTATGGGGTGATTGGTTCAATGAATCAAAAAGGACAACCTTATGAAAATGATACGTTACAAATTCCTTTTTCAACAACAAAAGGTTTAGTAGCTACAGCTGTTGCATTATGCGTTTCAAAAGGTTTACTCAATTATTCATCACTTGTTAGACAAATTTGACCAGAATATGGACAATACGGAAAAGAAAGTACAACAGTTTCTGATATTCTTTCACATCGTGCTGGATTACCGTCCGATATTAGTCCATTCGAACTGGCACTAAACTGGATACCGATTATTCATATACTCGAACAAAGAAAATCAGAATAGACACCTGGAACAGCTCATGAGTATCATGGTTTAACTTATGGATAGTTAGCTGGAGAACTTGTACGAAGAATCGATCCGAAGAAACGAACTTTTGGACAATATATTCAAGATGAGATTACAAATCCATTAAAAATCAAATCTTATATTGATTTACCCAAAGAAAAAGAATATCGTATATCGCCATTATATTTCGATTCTAATGTAGGAAATATTATAGATGAAAGAACTCTTTCAGAGTTAAGTGTATTTACTGATAATCGTTATCATCAAGCAGAAATTCCAGGTGTTAATGGAATAACAAATGTTCGATTTGTTGCAAGACTTTATGCTTCTTTCGTTGAAGACTTAGATAATCGACAACAAAAACGATTATTGAATGACGATATTATGAAGAAAGCAACAATATCAAATACACCTAAGAATGATATTGATCTTGTACGAGGTTATCCGAATGCATTTGCAATGGGATTGTAAGTTTTTGATAATGATTTAAAACCATTTGGATCAGAAATATTTGGTCATGAAGGTTTATTTATTAATTATTAATCAAAGTCAATTTATTAATCTTTATTTATTGTTGGAGCTGGCGGATGCATTGGTTTTGCTGCTCTTGAAAAAAGAACTTGCCTTTGCCTGTATTGTCAATAGATATGGAGTCAAGAAAAATCGACGAGAAATAAGTCCTCGAACACAAAATATTATTAAATATGTTGCAAAAAAGTTAATAATTATCAAATTCGTTAAAAAATCTTTTTGTCTTCAAATAAATATTGATGTTTCATTTTTAAAAAGCGACACATATGATCTCGTCATGTAACAAACGGCATTGTTGATCAAATTAAATGACACGATTAACAAAAGCAAATCTTTGTGCTCAATTAATGGAATACTAAAAGAAACAGTTAACTCTCACCCTTTACTCTCTGGTGCAGAGAGTGTAATAAGTTAAATTTTTGTGTTACTAAAAATGTGTATAAGAGAAGGGATAAGAGGAACAAGGTCTTATGTCTGCTCTAAACAAGAAGCTATGCTATCTTATGAAAAAATCCTTTGCTTTTATGTCTTTTTTAGCAAGAACGACAATCAGATAGTTTCATCACAGGAACTTTTATTGATTCATACCACGATATTTGGCACTCTGAGTAAAAGCTAGATTATATCGAAAGTATCTTTGTTTTGAATAGTGGCTATAGACAAGTTTATTTGATATCTCAGAAGTTTGTGGACCGATCCTGAAAAATGAGCTCAAGCAATCGAATACATAAAGGGTGTTTCATAATTTTCGGTTCCATTTTCATTTTTATGGTGTTTTTGCTATGTTTAAAGTTAAACAGATATTGACCGTATATTTTTGAAGAGCAGTATCTCGGCTATCATCCAACAGGATTTGTAATCAATTTGCATTAACCCTAAGAAAATGCTGCATAGATGAAGTTATTTAAAAAATTCTATCAAATTTCGATTTTTAAGGGGTATTCCAGAACTTCTGTTAAATTTTGAAATTTATCGTTCTCGCGTTCAAAAAAAGCAAACTTCTTGAGTCTTTGGCAGATTATTGTACATATCAAGTATCACATAACTACAAAGTTTGAGGTCTATAGCTTTTACTATGAGAAAGAATCAGTCACAAGATTGTCACGAACTAAATTTTCAATTTTTCTGATCATCTTGATTATTATGAAAAAATACAAATAATGGAAATGAAAAGAACAGCACAGTAATAGATGTCGATGTTCGAGTCACTCATAAACACCTTGATGAATTACCAATTTTAATGATGCTGCTATTTTATCTGTCATTTTATATTACTGTGCTATTCTTTTCATTTCCATTGTTTAAATTTTTTTAACAATAATCAAGATGCTCAGAAAAATTGAAAAATTAGTTCATGACAATCTTGTTACTGATTCTTACCCATAGTAAAAGCTATAGACATCAAAACTTTGAAGTTATGTTATACTTGATATATACAATAATCTGCGAAAGTTTCAAGAAGTTTGATTTTGTTGAACGTGAGAACGATGAATTTCAAAATTGTTACAGAACTTCCGGCAGGCTGTAGGTGTGGTTGCGAGTCTGGTTGTGGGTAACTGTTTTGAATGCCCACACCCCAAAATGCGAATAATATCTAGTTTCTTTATCGATTAATATTCAAATAGAAATATATTCAACCTTTTCTTCGCGAAAACCAAACAAATGTTCTAAATCACGGTGATAGAGACGAGCCCCATTGTTTACTTGAACTATTGTGAGGAAAAAGAAACCATGGAGGAAAATAATGTTCTTTGATGCATTTCTGAAATGGTACTGGATAGTTAAGATCATGTATAACATTACCACCTGCTAACCATGCTGCCCACCAACTATAAGTCCCTGCTGTTAAAATTGAATGTTCACATAAAGCCAATGCGGCTAAATCATGACCATGAAAAAACGACGACGGTGTGATAAAAACATCGGAGAAATTGCCAAGATGTTGCTTAGCATAATTTTTATCATCAGACGCAATTAAAAATCGGCAATTAATGTATCTCTGACGATAATAGTTGATAGCCCAAATGAGATAAGAAGTACTCGTGTCAATTTTGAAGAAAGTCAAAAAATCACCACGACGAATATGCACCCCTATCCATGTTACACGTGGCAATGAAGAAGGCGGATGTAGAAGAAATGATTTGAGTGTTGCATGTGTAACTTTACTATTGTTAGCATAGAAGTTGACAGAATTATTCCACACAGCTAATGAAACAGAAGAAAAATCATGAAACTACAAATTGTTCGAGATAGTAACAAAATATGTGTGTTATAGTGTTTTTTCTGTGAAGGCATGCTCACGGGATGAACAGCACATCCTGACGAAAATCGTTCTCTAGAATGGATTCAATTTATAATAGCATAATGATACATTTATCAGATTCGAATCGATCAGCAATCTAATTAGCATGTCAACAGTTATAAGAAAAAGAAAACGTAGTATATGATTAAAGAACTCATACTTTATTCTTATGCTTATTTTATAACTTTTCTTCCCCGAGTTACTCATGAACAACTTAAAAAATTCTGAACATAAGATCATCTCAATATGAATAATATTGAAATCATCATCGTAGAATCACATAAAATCATATACGAAATGACAATAGAAATAAAGGGCATAATTCAAAATTATTGTGATAGATCTTTCTTCAGACTACATTTACGCAACTTAATGCGAGTCGTCCATTGCTTGCAGTACAATTGTGGTTTAACTATTATGCTAACAAAATGTTCTCCGTAGTTTGTTTATATCTGGTGCGATAGAGTTTTTCGAACGATACTAGACATGCTATTCTTGAGACATGACTTCTGACTTTTCAACTGACATTTCACAAATTTTTGAAACCAATCTAAAAAATTTTTTCAATGAATTATTTACTGCTGATCTTCCTCAAAAATCATTTAGATAGTGTTAAGTGACTTCTGCTCTTGTTAGATGCTAGTAAATTCACTTTTTGACTGAAAAAAGAAGTTGTAAACAAATTTCAAAAGATACATAAATCGACTACATCCTTTTTGTGGTCAATTTAAATATGTTCTTAATCTCGAAAATTCGTCAAATAAATGTTAACCAAAGAATGAATTATCAAATGACTTTGAATCACGCCTTTTACCTTCATTTATTTTCTGTCAAATGAATACTTGCATTATCGGTCAGTACCAAGAACTAATTGTCCATGTAGTATGTGGGTGAAAGGTAGATTCTGATAAAACTCATAATAAAATTAAAATACCTTGAATTCGATATGAAAATAATTTGAAGAGCAAGTTTTTCAATTTCATATATGATTCAATTGATTCAGATAAAAAAAATCTTAAGAGATATCAACATCGATCGTAATTCTAAATATTCATTTTTCTCAGCATCAGAATTTGAACACTTCTCAAAGATCTTTCTATGAAACAAAACTGAAATAGAAACATCGTGTTGTAGGACTCACATTTGACCAATTGTTCAACAAATGGTGTAATTATTCTGATTGTTTCACTGTTAAATTCGAATAATTGAACAACTTCTGTGCGAAAGCGATCGAAATAGCCGAAAGCTTGATAAAAACCTACGAGTTCATATCTTGTATAATTAGAAGGTAAGGGTATTTTGAATAGATCGTTGAATAATGTGCATGCACTATATCGTCGAAAAACATCAGTTCGATTTTCAAATTCTGCCGGATTTTTCAAAAGTTGGACTGGAGTTTGATTTAGATTAATCGTGAACGTAGATCGCAGATCGAAAATGATCCAAGGATGTACATAGAGATGACATGAATGAATACGAGCTAAGCCATAGGCACTAGCAAAAAGAAACATTCGATTACCGAATGATCCATCCGAACGAAGAATTCCAAAAACACATGAAACAGGTAGTTCAGATTCACGAAGAACGACATCGGTCTTGTTGGTATTGTTTTGCAATGGTGTTGTCGTTGTAGATAAATTTCTATCTTGAGATGTGCGCACTAAAGATTGATGTCGTGTTAGTAGGACTGAATTGGATTCATGAAATGCATAAGAAAGATGAAAGATGCCGGTTACAGCAATGGTTATACCAATCAGCATCGTACTGCGTCTGAAAAGTGGTTGCCAAGGTCGAAGACGATGAGAATCGATTACGCTAGATTGAGCACTGTTAATTCTATTATTGACGGTACTATCATCGACTGACAAAATTCTCGATTCTTGGCCCATTGGGATCGATTACAAAGAGCTACTAAATGCTCTATGTCCTGTAATCGTCATCATAGTAAAAAAAAACTGCTACTTATGCTTAACATGATTCACGTTTTCTTTTTCATTTTCTCTTTTTCTCTCTCTCGAAGTCTTAACTTAATGTCGAAGAAAGAATCATAAGCTTTTTCTTTTTCTTCTCTTGTTTAACTATCATCAGTCAAACAATAGTATACTGCCTGAAGATGAAAGTTTTTATATGTCAAGGTAAACACGTGTCGCTATTTTGATGAATTTTCTGTCGTATGCTTGAACGGATTTAGTATAAATGAATTCTTTGGAATAATCGGAATCAAACTTATGAAGCTCACCGGTTCCCTTATATTTCCAACTGATCAATGAAATTGTTGTTCTGTCTGCCATCGACACTGAATGCCAATTCAAAATTCGATGAATCAACAAATAATTTTCAATATTCATAAAAAACCCTTCACTCTATGACGGGTGACGCTTGAACTTTAGAAACTGTTTGATAACATAGTTAGAGTTAAACTTAAAGAGGCCTTCTTTTTCTGATATAGCAACGAAAGTTTTCGACTTTTGTTTTTTTTTTCATTATGAATGTAGTCTCTAAAGTGTTTTCTGTCATATGTTATTCGACCGGCCGGTCTTTACTGTTAGTTAGTTCGTTTATAGAATACAACTTTCAGAATTCCTGGCGAAAAACTTGCTCTGTGATTATTCTGTTGTATAGTGAAAGAGAGTATGTCTACAGTCATTTTTTTAAATCGAAAGACACCAAGCTGAGTTGTTTTTCACATTATGTAACATTTTATTCTCTACAAAATGACTAAAAGAATATTTAAAAAAAAACGTTTGCCTTAGGGTCACAACGAGTTTCACATTTCTCTCACTACGTTGAATCAAATGCATTATAGACCCTTTTTCCTGTCAAAAAATTACCTATGAGAGTGTGAGTGTGGATGCGTGAGCGTGAACGTGGTTGCGGATTGCTGCCTTTTTTATTCTCACTCACACCCATACCCAACATGCTACCTCAAATTATACAGAAAAAATGAATATTAATTTGTATACTCAATATGAAATGTCTTTCACTGAATGGAAATGATTTTTTTTCTTCTTTGTTGTCACTCGGTGTCTACTCTTCTTATGAGTGTTTTATTGCTTCTATGTTTAGTTCTTATCAATAGAGGGTTTATTTGAAAAAAATTCAAAAAGAAAACGAAAAAAAAAGGAGACAAGGCCAATATACGCAGACCGCATAGCTTGGCCATGTCGCAAAAAATAAAGGAATCATTTGAAAACAACAAGCAAACAGTGTAAGAAGCAAAACAACTTTAATCAACAACGATACAGCACTAAAATTACACAGAATATTTCGCCTTTAATTAATTGACCCTAGTAAGTAAATTATTTGAAAAACTCAAAAGGTAGAGGAAACTATTATTTATATTGTATCCTTAATAGTAAGATACGACGAAAATTGAAAATGATTAAGATAGGTATAACATTAACACACATGGTTAACTTAATCAGAGTGTCAAACGTTATAATTGTGAATACATGCATGAATCCGGTTACTTCTTTCAGTAAAACAATGTCGGTTTTCATTTGTGAGACCTGTCTTCAAGTAAGATAGGTTGCTTAATCATGACTGAATCGGTTGTAACTTTTATGCTTTTGTATAATGAGCACATAGAAACAGTAAAATTATTTCTAAATGTTGAGAGTTCATTAATTGCTGCGTATCAATGAATGTGAACGCTTTTTTCATACTCGAATCTACACGCCACACCTACCTCATCAACCATCATGAACGACTCACGAAAACAAATTCGTTGAATAGATTTGATAGAAGAATATACTAAGCTTTCAGAGTACACTTTGTCTTTGTATTTCTATTTGCATGATCCTCAACTTGTTCAACGATGTTCACAGTAGTAGTAAATCTCTCTTTTTCTTTGGACCACTATCAAATACTAACAACAATTACAGAATTTAAAGTTCAATTGATATAGAAAACAAAAATCTTGAGTGTTTCGTTTGTTTAACAGCTGATAGAAAATTTATTCTTTGGATACCTTCACAAAACTCACCGCAATGTAGCTTTTATTCAAAAGACTTAAGATACAATAAACATTTGATTCTCACTTTTTTTTGCAGGAATTTCTAATTCATATATCTAAATAATTAATTGAATTACTAAAAAGCTTAAGTTAGTACAATATTAGTCTAAAGACGTTGAGAGTGGGTATGGGTGTGGGTGTGGGTGTGAAAAAACAATAGATAAATACTCACACCTTCAGGCTTATTATTTTTCAAAAAGTTGAAGAATATTATTCAAGATACACGAAATTAATGAAAAGAAATCTTTTCCTACACAATATAAAATACTATATGTTAATGCGTAAAAGATGGATGAAAATAGTCAACATATTCTGTGTTTATAATTTAAGATATTACACTGAATAGATATTCATTTGGATAACTTATAACCTCTACTGTTGCTTGTATTCTATTTTTTTTTATAAGTGACAGATCAGAATGGCTGAGGATTATTTGTTGAGTGTTTTGAATTCATGAAGCTTTGTCATGAAGGTCAAATTATTAATTGATATTAAGGCTTGCAGAATTCACTCTTATAAAACAATGTCAAGGAAGTTGACGTATTTGCAACAAAATAATTATTGAAAGATAATAATTCTATCGATCTTTTTGATCAAGCGGTCAAGATGGATGACATATGTCCAATAGAAAATTTGCTAGGTGTTATTTGATAATATTTAAGTAAATATGTATTAGATTCATGACATGATGCCAAGAAAAAAATTATTGATAAATAAATGGAAAAAATTTAGTTTAGAAATATGTGTATAAACATTAAGGAGTACTCAAAAGAAGGTAAAATTTATTGTTCGAAAACAAGGTCAGCACATCATAAAATTTCATTATTGATATTTTTACGAAATGTTCATCAGATGAACATATAAATCCTTTAGATATGTTTACTTAAGACTAGTAAAATAACCATAATATTATACTAGATTTACATATTACGAACTACATCGTTTTCAAATGATAGTCTTAAGCTTCCTCTTCAAAATCATATATTTTGATCAATTAGCCATATATAAGTTAACAACATATGTCATCGATTTACAGAGAAGAGTCGAAACTTATTGGCCTTCCTTTATTTTTGCGCTTTAATCTCTCGTTCTCTTATCAAGATACAGCTATTGAATATTGTTTAGTTGAAATGTATTGGAGTAGATAAATAATCTTTGAAACATTAGAGGACACTGATCGGTAATAATGGTTTATGTAACTGTTTTCTTACAGAAGCGTCCCATAGTTCAAAATAAAGTTATAATGAGGTGCTCAGTAATGATACTTGATATGAAAAGAATTGGCGATGTCATTCAATACTGATAAGAAAAGCTGATCAACATAAGAGTTGCTTGATCCATTAGAATTCAATGTAATGAACTTAAGTTTTCGCGAGTCTACATATGATGGCTTACAACGAAACAAGTTTTCCTTCATAAAATGTTAAATTAAAGTAAAGTACATAAGAAAACTATTTTGTTTAATTGAAATGTTTTGGTAGAAAACAAAATAAGAAAATTCGAATTAACCAAAGCATTATTGATATATAAAAATTCTATTCATGTCAATGAAAAAATTGTTATCATTCTAATAAAAAACTAGAAAACTAATCGAATGATGCTAATATAGATGAAAAAGACCTCATATATAAATGAGTACAATCTTTATTATTTTTCACTTTGTTCACACGAATGAAATACATAAACATTTATTTTTGAGTTTATCGTCTTATTTGTACATAGTTTTATAGTGTATTATTGGTAAATCTGGGGGAATAAATGAAAAAAAATTAAATTTTTTTGGAAACTTTAATATTTTTAATGTCTAAGAAGAAAATTGGCTAGATAGCGAGAGTTTTATTTTAAACTTGGTCTACGTATCAAGCGTTATCAATGAATTCAAAGTTATAATCTATTCAAATCGAAATAAGCCTTTCGTTTCATGGTTTTCCAGATCATGAATTTCGCTAAGATGAATTTATTCCTTACACATGATTGTTTTATTGCTGATTTTAAGTAGTTCATTTTTTTGAAATTGATCATCTCATCGATCAATTTTAGATTCTGGAAAGTTATTTCGAATAACTTAGTTTATATTTTAAGCACTGTACTATTGTAGTAATTATTAATCATATCATTAGTTTGAACAAAAAATTATTGTTTTATAAATGTTGAAAATCAATTCACTAAATAATTTAACTTTTCGATTGAAAATGATAATTTGCACTCTAGAATTGTCGGTATGTTTTTAGACGTAATGGCATCATCTTCGAGAACTGTGTACATCAGTTTCATATTCCTATTGTCTAGTGCTCATAACCTAATCATAACAAGTCTTTTTCTAATATTTGTTGTTTTCACGGTAATTTAATTTATTTAATATATCACAAAATGAATTTTCTTACTTGTTGATCTTTTCGAGCAATACAGTATTTTTTTGTCGCACTGTTTAATAATAATAATGTGATATGGAGTAGGTAAGAATATTTTGTAACTGACTCGAAGGTGAATCTTTAATAAATAAATCACGAATTTCTTATGCTGACAGTTGTTCATACTCGTCTTGTCATTGTCACAAACCATATCAGAAAAAAATAAATACGTAATTCATTTGTCTATTATATTGTGGAAAGAGAAAGCGCTGATAACATACATTTTCTATATAGAATTGCCTACACGTGGAATGGATTCGCCTGCACAATCATCAAAGCCAAGTACTTTCGGTAAGTTACTTATAATTTTTCTTAAAAGAAAAAAATGTTTTGTATGAAAATATTTTGTAAGATACCTCAAAATCTTCTGAATATTCATTCGCATCCATTGCAGCATCTTGACAAACTACGTAGAAGGCGTGCTTTTCTAAACAATTCTTTCGCTCAAATCCTAACAAAAGCTGCGATCTGTGTTGATTAACGTATAAATGATATAGAAAGAAATTATAGATTTCTGTAAACCTATTCAATCGAGGTGAATCCTCGAATAACATCACACAGAAAGTTCAAATAAATCAAATCTCGAAAAGTATAAAAGGACATTTGTATGAAAATCTTTTTCCAGAATTATTTTATTCAATAAAACAGTATTCAATAGAATTTGATTGCTTAAGTGTCCTCTAGTGTTTTAACGTCGTCAAAAGTCAGGAACCATGTTTAATGTTTTGTTTAACCTATTCGGCTGCCGTTTTAATATGTTATAATCCTTACGTTACTTGAATTTCCACGTAGCTAATGTACACAAGCGATGTGTACTTCTCGTCGAACTTTGTGTAATTGATTTTAGAGATTGGATCGATATTTTTACACTAGATAGATACATATGAGTTAGAAATTAACTCAATACTTCAGCTCGAACAGATGAGTTATTCTGGAAACCGATGCGTTACAAATGGTAACAGGCACTCTATTAGACTTAAAAAAATTTGTAAAGCTATATATTTCATCACATCGTCATTTTCTCAAGCACGATAACAACTATAGCAGACATGGCTTTATCATGGATTTCACTGACCATGGATAATGTTTTTGATGGATATTATACTCTGTTTTCTGAACAAATGACTACATAAATATTTCCTTGAGGGAGCACCGTAGTATTGTTTTGAAAAACGATTCCTCAGAACACGTAGAAGAAAGAATTCACTGCATGATATTCACACATCTTTGTCGAAACGGTTTGTCACTAAGATGTATTCTTCTGTGATTCATGTGCAAAAATCAGGTGAACTGAACATCATTCAATGAAATAGAAAAAATTAATCTGTCGTCATTTTTCATATTTCTATTCAAAAGCGTGAAAAATTTGCAGTAAGGTATTTCTCTGTGTTGCTTTTTATGTTAGTCACATAGATTCAATATTCAAGAACAAACTATATTTTTTCATAAATTCCCTTCTAAATAACGAAAACTACGGTTTGAGTTCAATACACTCTAGCGTACAATTATTTTCAGAGCGTCTTCTATTACGAAACGTTGCCCGGTATAAATTTATGAACATAATGTGAGTTGAATATTGCTGCCACAGTTTGTAAATACAATATAAAGTTGATTCATACTTTGAAGTAGTGTTGACTTTTTGTTTTTGTCATCAACTTCATATAAAAATAGTTTGAAAAGGATTTTGGAGAAAAAAACCTTGTGAACTAGTACGATAAAAAGTGAATAATCAATAAAAAATACGGAGTATATTCAAGAGAGACAATATTGTTGAAGAAGTCGTACTGTTTTTTTCGAATTTTCAATTTCCGAAAAGAGAATATTTCAGTGAACTTGTAGAATTCTTAAAAAAGATTGTACTTAATTATGATAACGAAAAACTGCTAAGATGAAATTAAGTAAATTTTATGCTGGCATATGAATGCTTCTCTCTCCTCTCAATTTTGATGTTTTTGTTATGAAAATTCGCAGTGGTAGCACTCATAAAATACAATTAGTGAGTTTTCCTGTTTGAAGCTCATGGACGCCCAGATTAGCATTGTGTTCGCCGTATCCTTTAAGAGTACCATTTATTCTGAAACTCTTCGTTAGTCAAGCCTGACCGAACGAATACTGTTTTGCAATACTATCAACTTCAGACACAATTCATCCAAATTTTGCCAAATCCAACGGCTTCTCTGTCACGAAAGAAGAATCGAATTACTTCCCTTGGTATAGCTTGCTTCCGTGCATCCTCTTATCGACAACAGACTTCTGTTGAGAACTCTATTTTTCCAGCAAAATTGAAGTAAAATTTCAGTCCGAAGACAAATTTTGTATCTTTGATAACAACTTAATGTCAGAATGTTTAGCTCGTGTAAACGATTCACCTCAGATAGTGGCATCCAACGTTATTTTAGATTTGTTTTTGGTCATATTTCAGAAAAATGTTTACTGTGAAGAGGGCCAAAATAAAAAAAATCATTGACCGAATAGCAGTATAGTTCACAGTCGTAATGGACACCAATATTGACAGATATCGAGATTCTTTGATTATATTATTTGAATGGATAATAAAACTCTAATTGGTTGAAAACCAATGAGATTGATGGACATGAAGAATTATTAAGTGTGTTACTCGAAGTGAATTCAAGACTTTGATTTCGCGAAAGATGAAGATTTAACGACTGCAACGCATATTGGTATACTGAAATGACTACCCATAAGATATTATTTTTATGAAAGAAATGGTTTATGGAATTTTCGAGTACTGGTGTAAATAGGCTTCTGATATGTCCTAGTCAAAAAAGCATTAAAGATTCTTAAAGGAATGCTAAATTTCAGTGATTTTCCGGGATCGTTAGCTTGTCTGATGATTTTTGAGAGTTTTTGATAAGTTTCCAAACGCTCGGAAACCTTTCTCCAGAAACTCTTTAAGGGTTTCATAGAGTGACAAACCAAAAAACCTCCTATAGGTTACCGAGAATACCTATTTTTTTAGAGTGTGTTGATATGTATTTTCCGTTAAAATTTCAATCCAAACCAATGCACTTCTGGTGAGATATGAGTATCACAAAAAAATCAAATAAAACATGGTTTTGTAGGAATAGTACCCTCAGAAATCTTTAAATATCTCGAGAACGAAAAAATATTTTTTTCAAACAGCTTGCGTCAAAGTTTTTGAAACTCTTTCCTGTATAACATATCTTAATCTGCGTAAAATCAAATGCTTCCGGTTGAGCAGCTTCTGTAGAAGTCGTTCATGGCTTATATGGAGTGGCTCTTAACATAGGATCCTAACAGATCCTTTCATGTAGTATGAAACAATGAAAATTAGAAAATACAGAGATGAAAACACCTGGTTTTATGGAAAAGGATAATGTTGAACACTTTTGACAACAGTTTAGCATGTTTTGAAAAGTCTCTTTAAAATAAAATTTTCAAATTTGGTAAGAATTTTATGGTAGAGGGCATGTGATTTCTTCAATAGTGCTGATAATTATCATTCCATTCGTTTGTTCATTTATAGTCATTCCAAGCATTTCATCGGACGCGAGATGGACACAAAATGGTGTGACTGTTGCTGGAGGCCACGGACAAGGCACAGCTAACAATCAACTCCGCTGCCCTTGGGGTTTCTTCCTTGATGATGATGATGATCAAACGATGGTCATTGCTGACACCTATAATGATCGTGTCCTACAATGGAAGACAGTCGATATGAGTGGACAAGTATTAGTTGGTACCCATTGCTACGGGAAAAGATTAAATCAGTTGTATAATCCAACCGATGTGCTGATCGACAAAGAGACGGACAGTCTCATTATCTGCGATTCAGGCAATCGACGAGTTCTACGATGGTCTCATCGTAGTAGCACTACTAAAGGAGAAGTTCTTCTCGACAACATCCGTTGTTGGAGTTTGGCCATGGATGATCAGCGATATCTCTACGTATCCGACGTCGATAAACATGAAGTCAGACGGTATCAGATAGGAGACAAAAATGGAACTATTGTAGCTGGTGGACATGGAAAAGGTAATGGTCTAAATCAACTCAATCGGCCGACTTATATCTTTGTCGATTGCAAACAGGCTGTTTACGTGTCAGACAACGAAAATCATCGTGTGATGAAATGGAATAAAGATGCAACGGAAGGAACTATCGTCGGTGGGGGTCAAGACAAGTGGAATCCTCTGACACGATTGTCATTTCCTAATGGACTGTTCGTCGATGCATGGGATACTCTCTATGTGGCAGACTCGGGGAATGATCGAATAATGCGTTGGCCTAAAGGAGCGGAAGAAGGCACGATAATTCTGGGTGGAAATGGTTGGGGGAGAAGGTCAAATCAACTTCACAATCCCATGAAGTTGTCCTTTGATCGATATGGCCATCTCTACGTCGCCGATCTGGATAATCATCGCATTCAACGTTTTTCTATTGAATAGACTCACCAATGTTGCTGATTTTTCCTCTATCACTTCGAAAACAATTAATAAAAAAAGAAAATGGTTCTTCAAAAAAGATGAATGATTTTCTTATCTATCCTTTTTGAGCATACACAACCAGGGACTGTGCCGAGGGTGCCGCGACGATGCAAAGACCGTAGACATAAAAGACATCCTCATGTGTAGATGACATGTAAATGAGTTCGGACACATTAACCATAATAGTTCCTATCCAACCTTTTGAAGTCTACCCGAATGGTATTCATATAGAAAAGGTCTCTATAATGGATCTCAATGGGAATGGCACATCTGCCTCACTTAAACATGAATACCCTATCCTAATTTTACTCTCGTTGCGTCTATCATCATCAAGCCTTTTTCTCTTAAAAGAAAAGACTAAACAACTCACATGTTTGATAGTTGGGTAGGTAAAACTGATTCCCAGAATGTACAGAAACGATGAAATTCAAAAAATTAATTCGAGAAAAATACAACTTACTTGAAATTTGTATTATTTTGACGTAACTCGATACTATTCCACGGATTTGTTCGGATTTGAACTATATGTAGAATAATGCTGAGTCTCTCTGCGGTTCCTATCTGATTAGCTAATTGAAACAATCAATCAGATTTCAGGGCCGTTTTTCTCGGTTGCATTTCAAGTGAGAAATAGTTTTATGGGTGAAAAATCTTCTTTATGTATACTGTCAGTTGTCTGTCTTCGATGGGATCAAAGGTCGATAGTCGTAAGTCAAAGTGCCGGCAGACGTAAGGTACAGTTGCATGTGTGGCTATTGATAGCTGAGATTGACTGTTGATGTAGACCTAGGATTTTCATTCTACGTGCGGTGCGTGCGGATGAATGACGCTTCGATTGTGTTGGATGTCATGCTGTAACACACCAGACTTACATATAAATCGTTACTCGACACTCCAAAACAATCTTGATGGGCATATCCATGTCAGCTAAGTTACTTTCGTTGAAGTATTGAATGTAAAGGTTCCAATCACTTCTTTGCCTATTTATTCTGGACATCAAAAGGCTGGTTTCTTCTGATTCGAATAACCAGCCCTGTAATATGCAAAGAAATCAACGGGAAAAAAACGGAATCCTGAATTCTTCTGGTTTCCCTGGGATTCTCTAGGATTCCATGGGATTCTTTTGAATTCCTCAAAACTCCTCTAGATTTTCAATAAGCTTCTAAAGCTGTCAAACGACTCCATCTGTATCACCGTCAGGTTTCCATGCCGATAATTTTCTTTCTATTTTCTTTATTCTATTCGTTTGTGGTTATTGACACATGTATATATCGATGACTTATTATTCGTTTGCTGAGTTGTAGTTCATAGGATCACATTATCTCTACTAGAAACGTTGCTACCGAGTCGATCTCCTCATTTATCTATCAATAGATTCAGATCGATTTATCTTATCAGATGTCTAAGTATATAACTGCATCAGTGAAATTCTTTTATTAATAAAAAATTTTTGAGAGTTTTGACATCAATAATCATATAATTGATGTTTCAATATACACAAACGTTCGAATCATTTTTTATTTAATTTTACTTGCTTCCTTCCATAACTCGTGAGAACCTATCGGTTGACAGACGCTCATGTTTGTCAGTCAACAGCCATACTACTGACTGTTTATGTAACAATTTCGTCGTATCATTAATTTTCACTTTGAAATATGAGTTTGCTAAATCACAATTAATTGTATCTTTGATACATGTTCCAAAAAAATATTGTTTTTATACATTGAACACGTTTAACATTTTCTTCATTATCAGGTGCAGCATCCTCATCTTCATCACTACTATTATTATAATCGTTGTCTTCATCATCCTTATTTTCATATTCATAATCATCTGATTCTGAACTCATGTCATCATCAACTTTTCTTGTTTCTGTTAAACTATCAGACACTCTTGACTTCAAATTTAATTCATTAAACATAAGTTTACTTAATTTTTCTAATTTATAAATTTGATGGTGTTTTAATAATGTTGCTATTCCTAAATTTCCAATTAATTCAATTGATGTTTCATGTACGGGTGTAGCTGTGGTTGTGGTTAGTCTATCGATGCACACCCACACCCACACCCACACTCCCATTTACACACCCACGTCCACACCCACACCCACACTCCCACTCCCACACCCACACCCACCCCCACACCCCCACCCCCCCACCCCCACCCCCCCCCCCCCACATTTTTGCAGTGTGTCTGTGAAAATTTTTAATACTGTCTGGCAAAAATGTGTAATATAGTCTGCGAAATTTTATTTTACGGCTGCAGTCGACTGATCACGCGATAATATTGGCGGTGAAAAATTTTTGTTTTGAAACAATTTTTCCGAAGACTTTACTTAGTCCTGGAGGGGGAGCGGGTAGGGGTATCTTCATCGCGTTACTCTCCCCTCCCCCCGGCATCACTTTTAATGAAAAATCGGAAAGTTCCTAAAAAAATAAGTGACTGTCTGCCAAGTTTTTGTGAAGTGTCTGGCAAAAGAAAAAAACTGTAGCCCTCCCCCACTCTCAAAAACAATGGAGAGCCTTGCTCCCACCTACACCTGTTAGAAAAGTCAAAAATGCATTTTGAGCAATGGGAATATCACCTATGTATATACTTTGCTGACTTTACTATGATAGACCATATGCAACAGAAATATTTATTTGTGTCCCAATATTTGGTATAATACTGAGGTTCAATAAAACTTCTCGTGCATAATCATGCGATGAGAGAGTAAATAGCGTAACACTTATTATTATTCGAATATTTAATGTATGTATCGAGTTGATTTGATATTAAAATAAGTATCATGCAGTAAGTGCCATCATGATCGGATCTCCAGGCGTTATGTCAATCACTTTAAATGGAATGTTCGGGAATATGAGTACTTCTTCTTCATTCGGATATTCAGAGAGGGAACTAATGTCCATAGCTATTTCCTGATGGTGAATACAATAAACACACAGAATTGCTTGCATCCCCGGTACTACATTGCTTGCAAAATTTACGGCTACTTGTGAATTTTTCGATGTGGACATAAATGCTTTATTCGTAATCGTCTCGCCGACTTTGTACTGAACGAGGTCATTTTCAGTCATATGCAGACCACGAAAACACATTCCAGTCCACCAATACTTTCTCATATGCCAATTACCTTTAAGTACTGTCGCAAACTTGATGAACCATTTGTTTCTGTCCACTTCGGTGTAACCAAGCTTTGTTTGAGCATGCAAACGATTTAATCGTTTATAGAAATCCGTTTCAGCTGTGTATGCTCGTATAAAATACGTATAGTCTGAAGTTTCGACAGCCATGTTCAAGAAATACTGAATTTGATCCATTCCCGCGGCATCACTAAGTTCTTGTGCATTGCTTATTTCATCAGAAGCCATCTGGATATTCTCGAATTCGACAGGATTATCCCAGTTTCCGAAAGCTGTATAGGCAGAGTGTAGACCTGCTTTGGACCATTCGACTTGAGGGGTTTCGCCAACAAATCGTTGTGTTGCGGCAGTTGTCGGTCGATCGAACAGCTGTTTCATTTCACGTGATTGAGCTTCGTCAACAGGAATTAGATTAAACTTATTCAACAACCGCCTTTGAGCTCCTTTTTCCAAGAGTAATCGAACGACGTCTATGTGTCCATAGTGACATGCAGCATGTAAAGCTGTACTTCCATTTGGTTCAATACGGTTGAGAGCATCCAAAGACAAAGTGGGAAGCAGACGTTGAATAGTGCCCAGATCACCCGTACGACAAGCCAAATAGAACTCGCTTAAACTCATAGTCTGCTTTTATCTGATTTAATTCTAATAAAATAATACCACGATATATTTAACATTCTTCTCAACTGCAAGCTTTTTCTCTTCATTCGTTTTCATCATAACATTAAAGGTAAATGTTGACAAAAGAAAATAAAAAACATATTTAGATCGAATTTTATCTTCTTTTGTCAACATTTACCTTTAATGTGATGATGAAAGTAAAGGGAGTAAAGAAGATTAAAGTTTAGAGAATCGTCACGTTCGTCATAATATTATTTTATTGAGGGTTGGCCATTGAATTGATCAGTGACATAAATGCTTACTTCCAGCGGAAAAATGTCCCTCCACTCAAAAATGGTCAGCCGTAGCATACTTCAACACGTATATAGATACAATTTCAGCGAAAAAACGCCACTTCATAGGAATAATGCAGATGTCCATAGAAACAATGAAATAGAAAAATGACAAAATGATATCTTCTATGAGAAATGTGACAGATATCCGCATACCTCTATAGGTTCTACTGCAGCCGAAAAATGAAAATGCATAGAAATAATGAAGATTTCTACAGAAAAAGTAGAATGGAAAAATGAAAAAATGATTTCTTCTATGAGAAAAATGTTAGATATGTCACTACCTATATGCATTCTAGTGCAGCGGAAGAATGAAAATGCATAGGAATAATGAAGGTTTCTACACAAAAAAACAGAATGGAAGAAAGAAAACATGATTTTTTCTATGAGAAAAACGTTAGATATGTAGAAGAGAAACGCTGAAAATGCCGTTTAAACTGTCATAATCACCCATTCTGTTAGGAAACGGTGATAAACGGCAAGAAAAAACGTGATCATCACTTTTCTTGCCGTTTTTACGTCTAGTCAGCGTTTTCAAGCGTTATTCACATTAAATAGTCTCTGAAACGGTTATATAAGTCATTTTCTTCTTCGTAAAAGATACTGAGAAATGTTTATGATCATCTTTTCCAACGAAAACAGCTGTAAATGCTCAAAGTAGATTAATCTTTTTTTTTGGGACTGGTTCCCATAATTATTTATATTATCATGAATTTGTATTTTTTATTGTTTCATAGTACGCGTGAAAGACATTTAGTCCGTTTGGAGCTTCCATTTATCTTTTGATCTGCTGAATTACTTCAAAAAAGTATTCGCTGTAGATTTAATTGTGCGAAAAATAGTTCCTTTGATTAAAGTAAGAATCCGCATAACATTGACATCATATGAATCAAAATCATGTGTTGGTGCGAACATTAGAATGTCGAGAAAATACAGGTTGATTTTATTGATTTAAAGTCTCAATTTTCACATTGAAAACCTAATTTTTTGATTATGTTCAAAGCTCGAAACGTACGATAAATTATAAGTTCCTAACATTCTCAAACATAAAATTGCTGCATTAGAGTTTTCATCACAAATTATCAACTCATCAGTATATGAGCTAATTGAAACTCGTTTTATGACAAGCAATACAACATTATTAATTATGAGCTACATAATCCAATTAGAAACTCTAGCCAAGTCAAAAGAGAGTAATATTTTCAGTTAATATACAGGTGCTCAAAAAAGTATCCGACCACCCCAATTTAGTCTCATGCAAAGACTTTGTTCAAAAAATACCTTTAGAACGATGGACTCTTATGAAACTTATGTACGATAGAGAACTTTGTTTGCTGTATCCAATGATGGTATTTGAGTAAAAAAAACAACATGTTTCGATATTGAAAATCACTTTTTGTGAAAACCATGAAATTTTCGAAAAAAGTAAATCTCTGACAAATTCGGTGATCGCCTTGAATTGAAAAGCCACATATGCAGTTTTGTAGAGCAGCTCACGGCGCATCGAATGGTATATAGCAAATCACATTTTCATCAAGTCTTGATGCGATAAGAGTCCAAATATTGGTTGGGAGACATACAGTGAGTAAATGTTTAGAAGCACCTTAGACCAAAGCGTAGATGTTTATCACTTCTTTTGTTGGATGAGAACATGCACTCAAAGAATTTTCTTTTTGCTGATGAATAATAAGAGGGTGTGGGTGTGGGTGTGGGTGTGGGTGTGGGTGTGGGTGTGGGTGTGGGTGTGGGTGTGGAGTGTGGAATGTGGGTGTGTGGGTGTTGGGTGTGAGGTGTGGGGTGGGGGTGGGGGTGTATGTGTGGGTGCGGGTGCGGGCGAAGAATTGGTAATGCCCTCACACACCATCCCCATCCCCACCCACATCTCACATCCACCCACATCCGCACCCTCTTTTTAAGTGGTTGATTTATTTTGAGTTAACTGTAAAATATAATATTCTCTGCATATACTGTTCCTGTTCATTGTAGTCATGATATAGATATAAATGGAGAAATAGCATTTAAGAAAGAAATACTCAGATAGTGTACCAGGACGAAAACTTGGGCAGGAAGCAATAAAAATCTGACAAAAAACGTACAGATTCTATGAAAGATATCCTAAAGAGAAGAGTGTATACGTGAAGAGAAAACACAGAAATATAAGTATACACATATGATAGAAGAAGGAAAAAGAAAAGTGCATGTGACTTATTTGAACAAGTTGAAATATTTTATCAAAAATTGTGATACATAAAATAGAATGCATCATGATCATTTGCATTTGATGTTATGACTAATAAAGTATTCTTTTCAATCTAAAATGATTTATAAACTACTTGAAAATGTCTTGAAACAAAATGAATGCATATGTAGGAGCATGGGATTATTACATAGTTCAAATGCTCACCCATATGGCGTATAGATTTATGCTACTTTGTGAAGTTATATTAGTCGGCGTCGTCATTTTTGCCAAAATTATTTGATACTTGTAGTTCCCATCATAACGAATACCGATCTATAGTGAATTTAGTATGTAAAATGGAGTCATTTAGAATACTCAAATACTATATGAAAATTTTATATGGATATATATTATAATATTCTGATAAGTTTTCAGGAGTACTTTTGAAAATACACTGCTTGCATTGACCATTAGTTCATATCATCTAAGATTGCCTATATGTTAATAACTTGTCTTTACAACGACTTCATGTATGGTTCCTAAATGCATTTTGCTATTGAAAAATCTATGGTTGAAATAGCATTTAACAATAATAGTAAACCGAGCTTATCTTTGATTAAATCTACTTAAATTCTACCAAGCTTAAGAACTCAACAATATTTTGAGAAACGTTTAGACTAAAAAACGTGAAGTGCTGCATTACTAGAATAGACATTTTTAACAGAAAGAGATAAATATCTACTCAGTCTACCTGAATTCGGTGTTCAAATCCTTTTTGAAAATAGTTTCAATCGAGTCATGATTATGGAATAATTCATCTTCCTGAAATTAGTTTTCACGAACTTCACATTGCAAACCAAAATGTTGCCAGAAATTTCCTGATGTAAATATTTATCATAACTTATTATTACTATTTTTTATAAATGTTTTTGATAATTATTCGCTTAGAATTTGCATTATAATATCAAATAAAAAGCATTCTGCATATTCCACTTGGATTCTCCTCTAAAAATACAGCAAAAAGCAAAAAGTAAAAAAAACATCGTATTCATCTTTAAGTCAGTTTAAAAACTTTAACCCTTTTTGGTAACAATAAATTTACATTAAAAAACAATTATAACATCGGTGACTCCATAAATTGAAAGTGATGATTAATATAAAGAAATTGGTAGAATACGGAATGTATTCTGATTGGTGCAAATAAGAAAGGATAAGCTACAGACAAAATTATGTGTAGCGTGTGAGTGTAGCTTATCTTCAATTAATAGAGAGCAAGAAAGAAAATTTATTTGCTGAAAAGTGTAACCAACGAAAGAAGAGGAACGAAAAAAAAATGAAACAAACGATAAAATTATAGATGGCTGCCATAGATGACAGTGTCATTCAATGAAAGAAAAAAATGATAATCAATATCTGAAATATATCACTGTCATCTATAGCAGCCATCTATAATTTTATCGTTTATTTCAGTTTTTTTCGTCCCTCTCTTTTCGTTGGTTACACTTTTCAACAAATAAATTTTTTTTCCTGTTGTCTATTATGTCTAAAGTGAACTAGTACTTCCTTTTTTGTTTCTTCAGAATAAAAAGAAAAGTAATTTATATTCTTTAATTTATCAAAATCATTGAACTAATTTATTCTAGTGATGAAAATTAGTTTACTCTTCATTGTAGAATAGTATGATATTAATATGCAAATAATCTTTTCAACCATATCACAATGTTTGATATTATTAAATCTTCATTAAGACGATCAATGATTAATATTTTGAAATTACAAATTGAATATATTCATTATTTATTATGATGGACTCCGTATTTTTAAAAAAATTAAAATTATATCAGTGATCATACATATCAGAACTATTTCAATATAAAGAAATTGCAATATTTTGATTTTATTTTTATAATAAAAAAAAAATCTCGAATAGAGTTTTCAATTTATTAGATTTCTACTAGTTGCAATTGTGTCACTCTTCTTACTTATATGTATACATGCGAAAATCAAACTTTTATTCATTTATCACATAAAACAAGTATTTAAAAATTGTAAATTTTAACAATGGATCCATTCATATCTCATGAATTAGCCCCAGATAATTAGTTGTGATATAAGATTTTTACATTGAATAACCAATAAATTTCGTATGTAATTCGATCCCAATAGACATAATATTGTGATAAATACAGCGTCTCCTGAAATTTCTTCAGGAAAGCCAACGTAAATATCACTTATACTATTCAAGCGATTTAATATGTAAGTATGCTCTTGAAAGTTTTATTCTATGTATTTTAAGATAAATGTCTGTATCTATAAATATTAGAATTAAAGTAGTTTTACAAATGATCAAATTTTAGTCACTTATGGACGTGAAACGAAAGCCGAAAAAGTCGACGAAATTCATCATATCTTTTTGAAAAAAAAAAGAAATACAATTAAATGTTCGAGCTCTGGCAAAGGTCTGTATCACTCTATGAACAAACTGCACCTTGTACAGTTTCAATCAAAGGTATTAAGTATGCTGTTGTTCATGAAATGCTGCAAATCTTTGTGACAGGTCATGCACCCAATTGTGATTCATTTTTCACAAACATCATAAACTTCGTCGATTTTCTCTTTTGAATGTGGGTGTCGACGTAGAAGACAAGAATACTCACAGTCCTATCTTTACAGCGTGCATGTCGGTGTACATTCGACTAAAAATAAAAATCATCCTTTTTCAAGATTTAAATATCGTGTATCGAATGGTATAAATAACTTCTCCACAGTGTTGTTCGAACAACTACTTTCGTAAAATGAGCAACTTGCCTTTCAAACTTTGCTAGAATGTTCGGAATCATCGACATTAAACTGCATCGAATGATATAGAACACGAAACAGTTTTAAAGAAAAAATTAGGATAAGGTCTCTCTCAGGCATTTTAAGTAAAGAAACTTAGTGAGGGCAAGAAAATCATGCATTCGTCTGCCACACAAACAATGTGCATTGTGACCCCATGCCTACATTTTCTTATTTGACGGTCTGTGTTAGACCAATAAAGAATATGTTGCAATTGCTTTAAGTCAATGCTATGTTAAGAATGAACGCTTCAATAATTTGTTGACTCTTAGTGTTACAAAAATGAATGCTTAATGTTCTCTAGAAATTGTTTTTTTTTGAAAAAATTATTGAGGAAAATGTTCGATTACACAAAATCATTTTTAGTTCTTATTATTTTTATATTTTCGTTATGCCATTTATTTTAAATACATTTTCTTGATGAATCAGCAAGGTTTATTTCGTGTGTGACTTCTTTTCTTCCTACTACACATGTTAGATATTTTTTTGTTCTGTGGGTTTTTTCGTTACTTTTTTTTTCTTCTGCTTTTGTTGTTCTAAAAAAATAAAAACAAACGAACGCAATGAAAAGTTTTTATTTTTTCAAACACTCAATTCTAGATACTATTTTATCCAACGATGACTAGTTTGCCAGATAGTATTATTTCTGTTTTTCTTGAAAAACGACAATGTATATTAACAGATACAGAAGTGAACAATGCACTTGTCAATCAAGGTATTTCATGTAATGTAGAAGATATACGTCGTCATGTCCAATTACTCAGTCCAGGATTATTTCAATTAATAAATAATGCAAATGAAAGAGTAACAATTCGTGTTGAACCTAAAGTAAATTATCGCTATCATTCTTTTTTTTTAATCTAAATAACGATACATTGTTTTAGATTGAAATCTGTGGTGAATTTCTTAATAATAATTGTAAACCAAAAGGAAAACAATGTGATCGACTTCACATATGCCGACATTTTGAAGGCAATTGTCCATCCCAAAATTGTGGTTTTCCACATGATTTTTCTACTGGATATAATAGAAAAATTATTGCAGAAAATCATTGTCAATATGTAAATCCTATATTGCTTATCAAGCTTCTTCGTCTTAAGAAATCTTCATCAGTAATAAAATTGCATATAGTTATTAAATAGTAAACAATGTTTGTTTCTTTTTCTTTGATTAGAGACCTCCGGCATCGCGTTTATCACGTACTCGAGGTTCTCAATCAAGCAGACGTGGTCGTGGTTATGGTCATAGTCATGGTCGCGGTCGTAGTTTTTCTAATCATGCAACTTCAAGGAATTCTATAGTACAAAAAGATGACCCAAATCGACAAGTCGATGTTAGTTTTCCATCATCAAGTCTTGCTAAACAAATGGATATGGAAATGATTGAAATTCTTTTAAATTTACATGATATAAAAATCGAAGACAAATTCAATGAAAATGAAAATGAATATTTTCGTCGAGTTACAATTCAATTGGGACGTATAGATGGTAATAAATTTTACCTTTTTTTTGGTATACAAGAAAATATATATTTTTTCGTTTATATTTAGATGTTGAAAAATTACTCAGTTCGCCCGTAATCAATCATCATGGTATTGATATAAAATTTAAGCATACTAATCAAATAATTGATAGAACCAGATTTCTATTGAAAACATCAATTAATAATGTACAAGATAAAATTATTTCATCACGTATGGAACTTTATATTAGTACTCTTATTAAAAATAATTCAATAAGTAAAATTTCTGATCTGTCAACAAGCACCGAACAAATAATACTTGTTCATTGTAATAGGGACATAGGTAATTATTTTTTACATTCGTCTAAACTTATATTTTCATGTTTTGTTAGATTTCGATGGTGTTCGTCAAGCATATAAATCAAAACAAGAATTATCAGGCAAACATTTAACATTAAATCAAGTTTATGAATGTGATGCTTTAGAAGTTCATTACAATGATACAAATAAATCTATTACTGTTGAAGATCTAAAAATTATTTTTGAATCGGCTTGGAATGATATATTTGCTTTTAATTTTCCAACAAATAATTGTGCTGAAATTGAATTTATTAATACCCAGGGTATGAGAACATCGTTGTAATTTCATTTTTAGAATCATAGAGACTGCTAGATCGATTTTTGATTAAAAAATTTTATATATCTTTGCAGTTCTATTTTGATGCTTCAATTCCCAACAGAAAAACATTAACACATTTAGTGAGAGATTCCTAGTTTTAAATTCGATCATCTTAATGAAGAAGTATACGAAATTAAACTAAAGATAAATCATCATCATGTCAAAATAGTTTGCAAAAATGTCTCAAATTTCTTTTATTTAAGCTTTTAAACGATGGATATCAACAGTCGAACAAATACAAATTAAATTTCAAATAACAATTAATCCAATACTTGATAGTGTTGATGAGAATAATGATACAGAAAGTATTAGTTCAACACATGCAGCACCATCTACTATTGATACATGTTCAATTGCTTCTAATGGATTTGATGATAGATCACGTCAAACAACGATTAAACTTCGTCCTGACTGGGTTTTGATTGCTACTCATCCAAAATTTAAACTTGAATATAAAGAATTTATTCGTAATTAACTTTGAATTATTTTTGTATCTTTTAACTAATCTGTTTATAATTTAGATAATGAACTTAGCGGTGAAATTGATATTCATGATGATGAAGTAACATATAGTGGTTCGTTTCCGCAACACATTCATGGCATGAAAAATAATGTTACTCTTCAAGAAAAAACAAATAATTTCATGCGAAATTTTGCATTTAGAACATTCTATAAATTAGAATCAAGAAATATTGAAATTCTTCGAGCTAATGCAGCGACCGTGGCATTTAATCGTATTATAGATAATGATTATATGATAGCAACAAAAGTACTTGAAATGCCGGGATTCGTGCGTAAACTTTTTGCTAAAAATAATCAACATCATCAACAAGAACAACCATATTTGAAAACGAATACTCAGTCAAATAATAAGTAAGCACTATAGAAAACTCACTCGCTTACTATTCTAACAAAGTCATCAAAGATTTCGATTTACATTTATTAAGAATTTCTTTGTGAACAGTAAAATAATTCATAGTCAATCGGAAAAAAATCAACATTGAAATCCATCTTTTTTTAGAATTTTGAAATAATCTGATAGACACCTTCTTAAGCATAAAATGCCACATTCGAAGAATATTATCTCGTAGTTTAGTTACAGGTGCAATTCTTTGTTAAATCATCTGCGTATTCACATACAACTCTTATGGGTATTACTAATTTATGCTAACACCACAAACACCCAACTTTGTAAAAACGCATATGGGTCATCTTCACTAACACCCACAACTTGGAGAGTTATGTGCACAAACACCCACTAACACCCACTTTGTCCGACTCCTAGAAAAAATAAACCGTCAACAAAGACCAAAAAATGACTCCCTTCAACACTAACACCCAAAATCTCACTAATAGTCCACACAAGCACCCCAAGTTGTATTCACTAACACCCACAGAACTCAATGATCTACATTCTGACCCGAATAAATGCTATCCCTGAATAACTTTTTCTGATAAACTTTTCTCTGGAAACATCTCTTCAACCTTTGCCGTATCGACAAAAGTTTGTTTTCGTCCGAAAAATACAAATTGGGATAAATGCATAGAAAGATAGCCCGTGTTCTGTTCTTCCAGAAACAGTATGATTTTTAAATCGATACCCCTTTTTTGGTCAAATTTTTGATGATTTCTGTGATTTACTTCTTGAAAAACAGCATTTTTATCTAGAGGGGAGGGGATTTAAGGGATGTTTCCAGAGAAAAGTTTATCAGAAAAAGTGATACAGGGATAGCACTTATTCGTGTTAGAATGTAGATTATAGAGTTCTGTGGGTGTTAGTGAATACAACTTGGGGTGCTTGTGTGGACTATAAGTGAGATTTTGGGTGTTAGTGTTGAAGGGGGTCATTTTTTGGTCTTTGTTGACGGTTTATTTTTTCTAGGAGTCGGACAAAGTGGGTGTTAGTGGGTGTTTGTGCACATAACTCTCCAAGTTGTGGGTGTTAGTGAAGATGACCCATATGCGTTTTTACAAAGTTGGGTGTTTGTGGTGTTAGCATAAATTAGTAATACCCAACTCTTATTTAAGAATACATTGTTCCTTATTGAGCTTAATCAGTTGATATAAACCACCCAGTTCTTTTAATTTGAACTGTGATTGTCAGAAAATCTGATTTTATCCTCTCCCAAATGTTTTTGAGAGTTTCTCTTCAGCTCATGTAATCTAGAATAGAACTTTCGCAAATGAGTCGAATAAAAAAAACATGATATTCAATAACCAATTATTTGATTCGGCTCTTACGACTCATTGATCTACAGAACAGTCACACACACTTGCACTTATTTTGCAAGTAAAATGTAAATTAATTAAAAAAATATCTCTCATTAATATGAAGAGAATCACACCGACCTAATAGTTTTATCAATACCAGTACTTATTTTATTTTCATATCACACGACGTTAACACTTATCTATTCGTATTTTGTAGTTCATCATCACTTCCACTTACAAAACCAAAAGAAATCAAAAAGTATGTTTTCTTATGAATGTAATTTAATGTACAAACTCACATTAATTTTATTGTAAATCTTTAAGTATTCCTGTTTTATCATCAGTTACATCTACTTCTATGTATCCTGTAAATACACCAGAACAAGTAAGTATGTTCTCAATAGATACATTTGAAGATCGTCTACGACAATATCTTCAAGAAACATTTAATGTCCAAGTAACATTTGAACGAACTAATAATAATAATAATAATAATGAAAAAACTAAAGGACTAACGAATTGTATTTTGATTAAATTAATGGGTCAAATGAATGATCTTGAAAATGCAACTAAAGATTTATATAATTTATTTTTATTATTACAAACGAAGATATTTAATGAAAAAACTAGTAAGAGAACATAAAGATTCTTTTAAAACAAAACAAGAATTTAATAAATAAATTTTAGATAGTTATTGGACAAAAATTGAAGAAGCGACACACGTTATTCAATATCATTTTAAACTTGCTAATCTAATTTGTACATGTCAACAAATATCTCCAACAACAGTTTATGTTCATTATTTTGATATAACAAATCCACAATTTGGTATTGATGAACAAAAAATTGAAGATTTAATTCAAGGTCAATTTAAATTAGCTACAATAAATTATGATCAACCATTATCATCGTCAACATTTACAAAAGAATGGATAGATATAGAAAATACAATTCGTCAACGAGATGATTTTAAAAAAAATATTTGTTTATATAAAGAATCAAATACAGTTTATCTATTTGGTTTAACAGAATTAGTCAAAAAATTTCATCAAAAATTTCAACAACTTAAAAATAAACATGATCCACAACCATGTAAAATTACTCTATCAGAAAGACAGGTACGAAATTGAATCGCTTTTGTCATAATGAAATACTCGGAGATTAAGGAAAATAGTAGGAACTTGGAAGCAGAAATTCAGCGATTGAATTTCGTGACCAGATTCCTATTTCCAAGTTTTCACCAGAAATCCACCGGTTCGAGTCCATGCCTACTTTAAATTTACCGAGACAGGACCGCGGCATGAATCAAAATAATTTCCTTTCCATCTTTTATTAAACCAAATGGTTAATTGAATCATTGTCCGATTGATGGTCAAAGGCAAACATGTTTCTATGTTTATGGCGCAATAATTTATTGATATAGTTCGTACCGAAGTCTATCATAGATTTCGTTTTAATTCTTACAAACGATTCAGAACATTGGAGAAAATATTTTAATCAAACTTTAATTCTTATACAAAGATTTCTATTATATTTTATTCTTCCATTTTAGCTCAAATATTTAACGTATGTTGCCAAAGCTGATTTGGTTAAACTTGAAAAACAATACAAATCAGATGGATGTAATGTAAGTTTAAATCGTTTACGTCATCATTGTGAATTTATTGCACCACCGGACATGCATGCAAAAATCAAAGATAGTCTTGAAGCATTAACACAAATACGTGACAGTTCATTTGAAATTGATGAACCTGGTTGTGAAGCTCTCATTAGTCAAGAATCAGAAAGACTTCTTACTATTGTGAAATTAAAATGTTTTCTTGAAAAAACTACTGAAACTCGTCGTATTCACATTTCAATACCCAGAGCTCGGGCAGCAAATCTAGACGATGACATTAAACAAGCTCAAAGTACTAGTACAATTGCAAATGAATTACCAAATAAGACAAGTGTTAATATAGGCCATTCGACAGTAACAATTTTGACTGGTGATTTAACAACACAAACAGTAAGTTTTATTAATCATTCAGAAAACAAAACTTGAATATCTTTAATAATTGCAAACACAGACAAACAGCAGTCCAAAGCTATGCTTTTTATTTCCAATTGGAATATACTATTTCTCGTGGGCGTTGAGATTCATGGTTATTTTGATTTTTACGTATACAAAATGTTGTACAGTTTACCATTAAGATGAGTATCATTATTTTTTTTATAATAAGAACAATTGTAACAATACGTGCCCGTAGCTTTTGCAAGTACTCAACATTTTTCGGACTGGGACTCAATAGAACTGTGCTTTGATACTAGTCAATGAAATTTTTTTTAATTGAAACTAGACAACCGCTCTGAAGACATCAAAGATCTTTTCCCAGTTTTTTGTAATTAGTAACTAGCGCACTCTACACATTTCTGAGACGAGTAACGCTCATCAAGTCTACAGTTTTCGGATCCGATAGGTAAAACCGGTAGATGTATGTGTCCATGAGAAATGATGCACTTCAATTAAAATACCATTAAAACAATGATAGATTCAAGATTTCAAAAGCCTTTTAAAATATTCTGATGTCTAAACAAAAACTCATTGTAATTGATCAAGTCTACAGAGAACAATAGGTTATTTTTATTAAGTAAAAGAAGATGAGATAATAGAAGTCACACTTACCGACTTTCCATTCTAATAATCTTCCAATAGAAAAAAAAACACGAATCAAATTGATTATTTCATTTTAGGTTGATGCCATCGTACTTTGTTCTTCATCAGAATACCTATGCAAGAAAATTGTTGACCAAGCTGGTGTTCAAATACAAAATGAATATAATCTCCTGAAAGCATCTGAACAATTTCCAAATACAACATCCGGTGGTACATTACCATGCAAAAAAATTTTCTTTATACCATGGTCACCAAAAACTCATGATCCAGCCGATGTTAAATCATCTTTAAGTACATTTGTTTCAATAGCATTTGTGCTTGCTGTCTCAACAGAATGCAAAAGTATTGGTTAGTTTAAACAAATTCTATATCTTATTTTTCCTTGTGATATTTAATTATTCAATATTTTTGTTTTCAGCATTTCCAGCTGTTGGCTGCGGAAAATTTAATTTTGATCCATCGATCATAGCTAAATATATGTTACATGAAACAAGAAAACAACTCACAACATTTAAAATAAAAATGAATATTTCATTTGTTCTTTTATCTACACAACAAAATGTTTATGATGAATTTATTAAATATCTTAATCAAATGCTAGTTGTAGATCTAATGGTATCTACTAACAATCCAACGAAAAAGCAAGTTAATAAATCAACAATAGCATATGATAAAAAAAGTAAAATAAAAAAATTCTTTTGTTTGATTTCAACGTTTTGTTTTTTGATTTAGTTATTAAAATAACATTAATTAGTTCAAATGATAATCATTTAATGCAATGTAAACAAGAAATTATTGATTTAGCTCGATCATTGTCAATAAAATCACAATTAACAAATAAAAATGATATGTTAGATTGGTCACAAAATACAATTAATAAATATTATGAATATTGTATAAAACAAAATGTTATGCCAACACTTGATTTTGATAATGTTACAATTGAACTTGTTGGAGCAAAAGATGCAGTAATGTTTTAATAGAATGAATTCTTTTCGTTGAATATTTGATAATGATTTTAGATACATGAAGCTGAAAAATATTTCTATGAATTAACAAGTGAAACATTTAAAGAAGCACGTATTCATGCAGTTTCACGTGGTGCTATTTGGTCAATTGAATTAATACCTAATTCCGATGTATGGGAACAATATTCATTTAAACTTAATGGAATTATTGAAGATGCGTTTTTGAAAAAATATCCTCATGTATGTGTTCATATTGTATGTTTAATGAATAAGCCCTTCTGGAGTGAAGTAATAGCCTTTCTACTGAATTTTCGGTCCAGCTTTAAGTATTTCTAAAAAAATCAAATAAGGATATTTTGATCCGAAATTTTGCTCATAAATAGTTCAAATGACTAGTTGAATATTATAAGAGTTTCATTCAAAAAGAATGTTCTTTTGTTACAAAAACTGAATTTACTTGAAAATTCAAAATCTTGACAAAGAAATATTCTTTTTTGTAGAAACTTCGATAATATACTACTAGTCATTGGATCTATTCATGGATAAAATATCTTTATTTGATTTTTTCGCAGATACCTGAAGCTGATTCGAGAATTCAGTAAAATGGTCATAACTCAGCTCCAGATGTCTGTGATTACGAACTGTTTTAGATTTTTTCTAGCCTTTTCGAGAGTTCTCTGTAAGCCCAATATGACTTTAAACACTGAGTATTTATTATACACAAGGATTCAAATGAAACCAAGTGTCGGGTAGTAGAACCTTTGGGAGAAAAACTAATTTCAACCTTAATCCCTAGAAACTATTGTTGGAATCGCTCATTTAGTGATACTCTACTAAAAAAAAACTGATATTCGTGTGTTTTTAGCATTGTCGATATTTCATTTTTTTTTGAAATTATTCATAAGTATTTTTAATTGAAACAACTATTTCTTCAAAGTTGCAATAATAATGATGTTTTCAGTTTCATGAACGGTAAAAGGTTCAATTATGCCTTTGATGATAAAAAATGTTTTACAGATAACTCAAATGATTTTAAGGTTTTGTGAAGAGTTTTTAAGATGTTAAGCGCCAAGAAATAATGCTCGCCAGATTTTTTTGAGGTTTGTCGCTTAAAATTAATCATGCCTTAATGTAAATATACCAATTAAAGTTATAATTTTTTGAGAAAAAAAAATGAAGAGAGGATCTTCTATTGTGTCCATCACTTCATTCTGCAAAAAGAGGAGTAGTACTTTAAGGATTTCTATTAGATTATCCGTATTAATACATTGCTATACATATATATTACAGAAATTTCATAACAAGTGCTTCATAAATCTGTAGTTATGCTAATTTTGTTGTCGCAGCCTGGTTAGCTGAACATGTAGAAGAATTTTAAAGTCGGGTACTCACTAAACTAATTGCAATTTTCAATTATATTCTACTCAGCAGCCGGATTTTCGAAACAATAGTTTAGGTACTCTGAATTGTGTTCATTCTCTTTTGATTCCAACGGTTCTGTTTCTATCGTTGCTTTTATGTGAGTTTTTTATTCAGAAACTAAATAGCAACAGCATCTAATCTATAGTTTTTTTGTGTCATATCAATAATAGTATCAATTTTTATTTTGTGAGTTAATCTTCTTCAAATTGTAAATAAAATTCATTTTTCTATTTTAGGTAGATTTTCAAGATGATCGAGAAGAGAAATGTCGAATAGTTTTTTCTGTAATGCAAGAACATCATGGAACAAATATTCGTCGTGTGCGTCGTAAACCTGTCGATTTAACATTACCAGATGTTAGTAAATTTTTATTTATAATAAAAATTCTTTTTTAAAATAAATAATGAACAATTATTTTTCATATAAGACATGGGAAACTTCAGATCAAAGCTGTAAACGAGTCACATTACAGCCGTCATCAAAAGAATATCAAAATGTACTAGCACAATTTCATGTTACGATGCTTGGTAAATATTCGAATATAGTTAAAATTGAACGTATTCAAAATGAACGATGGTATAAGCAGGTAAAGAATTCAATATCATACTTTCAAAAATTTTGTTTTATTATAATTTTTTCAATCTTGATTTGATTTAACCTAAGGCACGAAGTATTTGGTTATTTTGGGACTACTAAAAAATAACTGGTTAGAGCTAGAAGCAGTTAATTACAATCTGAATTTTTCGTTTTTTTTCGAATATACGCTGACAGTTTGCCTCTGGGATAAGATTATACAGCTATCAGTAAATTGTATGAAAAAGTTCAAAGCAAAATAGAATCAAGCTCAAACTCTCCAGATATTTTAGAAACAACATAAAGCTATGAAAGCGATATTATGAAAATTTCGTTTGCTTCTTTTCATGTTACTACAAAACAATAAAACAAACACCATTGATCATTTTAAAATGATCAATCCTTCAATATCAGTTGAGCGATTCTTAGGATTTTAGAAGAATACTTATAACATGACAAAGAAACAATCTGGAGATGTCATATGAGATCAAAATAGAAAAATAAATAACATGCTTTGTAGAGCCAACTTTATTCGACAGAACTGAACTATTAAAAACTATTTCGCATTTTGAATTTGATAGATTTCAATCGAAATAACATTATGTGCAAGCACTATTTTGAATGTCTTCAAAGAATCTAATGATAGTTGTTCAATCGTATTCCAGAGAGAAAATCTAAACATATATTGGTAAAAAAGCGAAAACGTTTAATTTTAGCTATCTGCTTATGTCTCTAATCAGTTGTCCTTATAGGTGACCGAGAAAAAAGTTTATTAAATCTTTTTTTTTTCAATAGTATGCTGCACATCGTGATGATTTCAAACGACGTTATCCACAAATAGATTATGAACGTTTACTTTTCCATGGATGCCCTAGTACGTCAGTCGATCAGATTGCTCGAGAATGTTTCAATCGATCATTTGCCGGTGTTAATGGTAAATCGACGCGTACTGAATATAAGGAAAATAGGATCTTTCGTTTAGGTGTTTTGTACGGTTGTGGAGTATATTTTCATGTTCAAGCCAGTTACAGCCATCAGTATGCACAGCCAAATAGTGCAGGAGAAAGAACTATATTTTTAGCACGTGTTCTTATTGGAAAAACTTGCAAAGGAGATAAAACAATGAAAGTTCCTCCATCTGGCTATGATACAACTACAGATGGACAACATATCTTTGTCGTATATCATGATGCCGGTGCATATGCAGATCATTTAATCACCTATAAATGAACACTTATTTTTTGTTTTTTTCTCTTATATCTAAAGAATGTGAATTTGTTTTGTTTTTTTTTAATTTCTTCTCATTTTTTTTCTTCTAGTCGCTAATCTTGTGATACTTGCAAAGCAGTTTATATAGAACGATATGAAATAATATTTTCTTTTTAGAAGTCATATCATTTATATTTGTACAATAATGGCGGCTGCATTCAATTTATTTGATGAAGTTTTACGTGCATTTGATAAATCACATCGAAATGAAATGACATTTATTGAATTACATAATATATTAGTTAATCGGAATATAGATATAACTGCTGATGAATTAAATCAAATAATTCGTTCGCCAAGTCTTTTAAATCTTTTTAATCTTCAACCTATATCAAATGATTTATGTTTAATACAATTAAGTCCAAAAGTAAGAATAGATTTATTAGAAAGGCTTCCACCAGATTCAGTGACCTATCTTGAACTATGAGGCCGTATATGAGGTTTTCTAGAACAATTTGCAACAATGTAGAATACCGGCGTAGATATGAGTATTTTTCTCTTCTCCTACACCGATACCTGTAATAATCCAATCTAACGTGTAGGTTGTTACTTGCCTTCGATTGAAATAATCGTTATGCTTTTTCTGTCTGTTATTTATCTATACTTTGATCTACTTTCATCTCTTATTTCTCCTATTATGTACTTTGGAACGGCAGTCTTGGTATGTCCTTCTCTTGTACATACTGTTATCCATAACTGAAATAACCACAATGCCTCCGTACATAGCGTGATCCATAATTATAAGCTAATTTTTGTTTTCCTCTGGAATTGTTCTTGCACTCTCTAGTTTTCTGTCATTGTGTTTACTGTATTTTTCAAGGTAGTTCTATACTAAGAAATAGTATATGGGAAACGAGAAAAATACACTAATCAAGTACACGTTTAAAAGCTCTTAAGCAATGTCTATTAAAGCAGAATTCGTAATAATACTCACACCCTTCTCTAGAAATTCGAGGGCCAGCAAATTTTTCTCACTTATAAAAGAGTTACCTATATCAGTTCATGAGGGATACTATGCTAATTATTGATGCAAAGATGTTTTTAATAGGATCGTTGAGTATTGTTAAATTATTGTCACTGTTCCGATCTCTTCATATAGGAAAATAGGCTATTCTGTGAAAAATATAGTTTCATAGTGTACAATTTTTGAGAAAACTTCACATTGATACGAACTGTTTCTGTGACACAGAGTTGAACACACTAGAATATTACATAGTAAAGAAATGACCGAGCCCGAAGTAACAGGAGCAATTTTAAGTATGAAGAAAGTCACAAGAAAAACTATTGAACAATAATGTTTTGAGTACCATATACATATATTCTTAAAGGATTTTAACCACCACAGATATGATATGCTGGTTCACAATAAGGTCATCAAATCCGGTGGGATCCGTTCATTAGATAAACTTCATTTTGTTTTTATTTTTACTTATATAGTTAATTCTTTGTGAAGCCTGCTTGCAGAAAAGTTGTAAAAATAAAATGAAATGTACACAATTACACCTATGCCGTTATATGTCTCATTTTTCAAATAAACCACTAGAAAAACCTTGTAGTTATCCACATAAACTTAGTGATCATCCAAATAATGTCATTCTATTACGTCGATTTAATTATGATACATTAAATGAAAATCTTGTTCTTAATTTACTTCGTCGTCATTACAACAGAAATCATGAACAAGTACAATAAAATAAACAAAATTTTATTTATTTATCTCTAAAATAATCATTATTTCTAGTCTCGAATAGAGAGTCATGTTAATACCAGTAGATCGTCATCTTCTCAATCTAGTAGTATTGATTCGAATAATACACAAGGAATAAAACGAATTTATCAATCAAGACCGCCATCACAATTAAATAAATCCCCTGCTCAATCATCTACATCAATAGATAAGATTATAGAACGACAGTTAGATATTAGTATTCCATCGGAACAAGCTGCACCAGATGTTGATCTTGAAATCATTGAACTTATTTTAGCAACGAAAAATATAATTATCGAACGAACATTAAAAAACCAAATATCGAATGAATTCTATCGACGATATACATTACAATTTCAGAATAAGCAAGGTAATTAATAAATTAGAATTAGAAAATTCTTTTAAATAATATATGATCTTTATTGACATAAAAAACAAAATCGATCACTTAAAAATGAAATTAATAAAAATACTTTTAGTGTAAACTCTTTGAAAGAGCTAGACCAGTTATTTTGAGGACGGCTTCAGAATCTTTCGGAACAGTCTAAGTCCAATTGCATTCAGCGTCTTCTTCTACTGCTAAGGAACTCTGATGAAGGTATATAGCTCCCGTTGCCATGAAAGGAGAGTCGCAAAGCTTCCACTTACTATGTTTCTTTGAAAAAAAATAATGCCAGCTTTACAGAAAGAATTTATTTAGTGCATTTCCTACACATTTAACTCCAGTGGTTATCATTGATTCGATCAACGATAAATTGTATTAATTGCTATTGTTGTGTACTCTCTATTAGAATGTCGTCGAAACCTATTTACGCAATTTTTAACTTATCTAGAAAGGCATCCTCAATAGAGAATGGGAAGTTTTTTTTTGAATAGATATAAACAATGAAATATTGAAAAGTTCGAATAACTGAAAATCTTGATGATGACAAACAGTTTTATTTTTCTAATTATTAATTCTTATAATTTATTTCTTTTTTGTTCTATCAGCTATCGACAATATAATTCAAAATGAACCAATTATAATGTATAATAATATACCAATAAAAATGAAACGAACCGAACGCCAAAGAGATAAAAGAATATTTGCACTTAAATTTAATACTGATAAAAAAATTGATAGTATACGATTAAATTTATATATTGAAACACTTATTGGAAAAGTTCATCCAAATATATTTGATATGACAATCGATGGTAATGATGAACAAATATATCTTATTCGAGGTGAACAACCTATTGGTATGTATATTTATTATTGAAATGAATTTCAAAGAAAAATTTCTTTTTCTAGATTTCGAACATTTATATAAAGCATATTCCGCAAAAAATACTTTACAAGGTTATCGTATAACTATTATTGAAGTATATGAAGCAGAAGCTCTTGAAGTTTCATTTGTAAATGGTTCATATCATCAATCTATGACTGTATCCCGATTACGTCAATTAATTGGTGAACAGCGTTGGCAACAAGATGTTTTTGCTTGCCTTTATATTCGAAATCAGACTAGTGCTGATATTGAATTAATGAATGCTGAAGGTTTATTTATCTGTTTATATAAAAATTAAAAAGAAAATAATTTCCTGTATTTGTATTTTAGTCACAGCTAAATGGTTATCAGAAGCAAATAGAATCGAACAAGATATGTCTCTTAGTATCCATCCGATTATTGATTTCATTCAACCGTTAGAAAAACATGAAGAAGATGATGAAGAAGTAACAAAACTATTTGCAACATCAAAAATATCTTCAGCATCTACCCCTTGCAATGTATCAGATGATTCACAAAAAGGAGAAAAAGATCCTGGTCATTACACAATTAAACCTGATTGGCGTGTTGTTCTAACACATCCAGTATTTGGTGATGAATATAGAAAATATATTCGTAATTGTCTTTGAATTATTCTATTTTGTTAATATGAATTATTCTATTTTGTTAATATATCATTATTTCTATTATTTAGGTGAAAACTTAAATATTTCGGTTCAAATAAACGGTTCATCAATTCAAGTACCTAATGAATATATTCGTAAAGAATTAGCTCGTTATACGAATATGTTTATACAAAAATTTGTCTTTCAAGAACTTTGTAATTTAGACAAAACACAAGTTAAAATTATAAAAGATAATTATTCCAGAATGGCACATAAATGGCAAAAAGATACAAATAAAACATTAATTGTTGCACGTCGTGATATTATGGATGAAATTTTGCCAACTCTATCATTATCTAGTCGACAACACAATAAAATATTAACTACACCAACAATTCGAAATAAACGACCAGAAACTCCTAGAAAACAAGAACAACCACTATCATCACCAATGAAAGAGTATTGAATTATTCATTTTTTTTCTGTTATTTTATTGTAATTATAATCTTATAATTAGATTAGTTATATCTCAAACAAAACCATCACAAGACCAAAGTCAAATACTTTCTTATCCAATTGAAAATAGTGTTTATTTTCCTTTTTTTACTTCAACAAATCCATTTACTGATCGTCTTACTACTTATCTATCAAATGCATTCAATATTAAATTAGACATAAAACCTATTTCATCAGCAAAAATTATTCTTGAACTTAAAGGTCAATATAAAGATGTTTCTGATGCTCGACCTACTTTAACAAGTTTATTTGCATCATTAAAAACAAAAAATTATTCTGATACAAATGATTGTATGTGTATTAGTTTTCTTTTTTCTCTTTTTAAAAATTTTATTGTGTTATTTTAGCTTGTAAATTTTCTATACCGGATATTTATCGTGTAGTACAATGGCAACTTGATCAATGTTCAATTGTATCAACATGTAGTTTTTCAACAAAAAATGATGGTATTTTATTAGTAAGATATTTTGCTGATAGTCCACAATTTGGTGTTGATGAACAACAAATTGATGATATTATACAACATAATCTTTTCAATATTTCATATCATGTTTCAATAACAAGTGAAAAACTTGAACTTAATTTAGAAGAATTACAAAAAAAAATTCAGCAAAGATCTGATTATGGACAAGATATATGTTGTTTATATAATTATCGAAAAGGATCAAGAGAAAGAATTCGATTACCTTCGATACATTTATGTGGAACAGAATCTATTGTTCAACAGATTTATCAAGAAGTTAAAAGAATTGCTGATGATTATGCACCGATACCGTGTAATATACAATTGGCGTCAAATCAAGTACGTACTTGTTATGTTTAGTAAACAGTGCAGGCTTAAAAATAACGAGTGCGTCGAAAGTTTTTATACAAAATGTATGTTCATTTTTTGACTGATTAATATTCAGAATTGTTATGAGACGTACAACACAAGAGTTGTGAGTAAATATTTGATAGGTCTAACAATAAAGTTTGAACAGTGCTTAATAAAATGTCTAAGATTGAGATTCTAAAAACGGATAATCCAATGATCAGTTTTCCGTAAGATGTCTATCAAGAATAAGAGTTTTGTAGCTGGCTTTGTATAAAACATTCACGACCTTTATGCTGTGCAAAAAATTGCTAATAGAATGTGTGCAAGAAAGAAGTCTATTATTCAGCTGTAGGTCTAAAAAAATTCAAAATGTGATGCAGTCAAGCGAAAGAAAATAGAATTAAACAAAATGGATATTTTTACCAAAGCAACGAGAAAAATCAATAAACAACAGCGTTGAAATGAATTTTCAATAGGATAAAGTCGCATTCCCTATCTTAGGATTACTTAGTCAAACATTCTCCGTTTAAGATTTATTTTTAGGCTTTTCAAAGATTCCCACGTAACTGCTGAGCTATGAATATCACAAAATTCTAAGCATAGATTTGGAAAAAGTACAGAATTTTGATTGTAACCAAGTGTTTAATACTTTCTACTGACTAGTTTAATCATTTGAACAACGAAAGAATGTTTCGTCTAAAAGTTTTCAACGCTGTATTGTCGATGCATTTTGTTTTTCCCAATTGGCTTTTTTTTCCTAAGACCAAACTCGTCAATAATTTACCGTTGTAGTTTTCATCGCAGTTATCGTAGTCCTATTGGGTGAACAAGGGCTTTCATACTTTCTATACCGTTGCTATACATGCAATTATGCATAACCACATTCATTTATTTCATATACTTGTCTTGGATCCATGAGCTTTTAAAAAGCTGCTGATATATGATTAATATTGTTATAGAGGCTTTCTCTTTTTTTTGCAGTCAACAATTTAAACGGCTCTACAGTCAATGAAATCACGAATAGATACTTAAAAATGATACTTGGCATCATTGGATAGACCCTACCGACTGATATAAGAAATAGCTATAATAATAACCTATAAAGCAGTTCACGCAAGAGTCTTAACATATAGTATTTCACGTTTAAGACAAACTCGTAAAAGTTATTTATAAACAGTGTTTTTTAAATTCAGAAAGATAGTGCATTGAAATGAATTCTTCTTGCCTCAGCTAACTTAATATGATAAATCTTAAATAGAACAATGTGACGACTCGACATAAGATCTATTTTATTTCTAGGTTAATTTTTTATTACATATTTGTTCAGCTGATTTAATTAAGTTTGAAAAAAAATATGAAACGGATAATGTCGATTTACGATCAGCATTAAACGGTGATACAACAAGTCAATTTGTAGCACCGAAATATTTACATGAAAAAATTAAATTATTTTTATTTGAAATGAGCCAAATACAAATGTTATCCAAAGATATTAAATGTTCCACACAATTAATTAATAATAAAAAACAGGAATTAAATGATTTAGCATCTAAAAATCATTGTCTACTTTCAATAACATTATCATCTCAATCAACAACATATAATCGAATAACACCTACTACTTCAAAAATTAGTTCAGAAACAATTAATGTATCAAATGGTGATCTCACAGCAGAACAAGTAAAAGATTTCTCAGAATAAGGCCATACATCTCAATTTTGAGTTGACTAGATTGTTTACCATGAACACTTCTTTCCAAGTTTGCTCAATAGTAAAAGATACATCTTGCTCTACTCTACAAAATGCATATCGATGACCTATACTTGACACTATTTTTGCGAAGAAATATGGAATTTCTGAGCACCATTGGTATCAGTCTTTTTTTTAATGAAAAGAACCATTTCCATACAGAATATGTAAAAAAAAAAGAGTAATGTTTCGAAAGTTTGATTATCGAACATAGACAGGATATTCGGAATTAGCATGCAAAAATTCACTAGAAACTTGATTTTTCGTTGTAAAATATTTCTGTCAAACTTTCATCTCTATTTTCCATCAGCTCTGTATTCCTTCAATTTTAATCTTCACCTTCCTCCATAGGGTTCAACATTTGACGGAAATATTTAACGATAAAAAATCAAGTTTTTAAGGAATTTTTGCATGCTGATTCCAAATGTCATGGATATTTTCGATAATAAAACTTTCAAACTATTACTCATTTTTTTTAAATGTTTTCTATCGAAATCAGTCTTTTTCATATTTCTCAACAAAAATGATGTCAAGTATCGACTATCGATGTGCATTTTGTAGAGTAGAGCAAGATGTATCTGTTACTACTTTCAAACTTATAAGTAAGTGTTCAATGTAAAAACAAATCTAACCAAATCAAAGTTGTAAAAGTACATTGAAGCATGTAAGGACGTTGAATCGTTCGTGTGATATACGTTTGAGTCATATACTATGATGAGCCATATTGACGATTTTATCTGATGGAGTCCTTGAAAAATAAAAAGGTTGTTCTTCTGTTTGTGTATAGTCTGAAGTTCTTGTTATTTGTTCATCATCTGCGAAACTCTGTGATGTAGTAATTAAAGCAGCTGGAAAACAAATTGAACAAGAATTAAATGGAAAAGATCTAACAAAAACTATGATTGACACATCTGTTGGTAATTTAAAACAAGCTAAACGTCTTCTGTTTTTACCTTGGAAACCACCATCAACATTGTCTACTAATCAAGATATTGATGCACTTCGTCGATCAATCTCGATATTTATTCAACAAGCGATTCAATATACTATTCAAGGAAAATATAAAAGTATTGGTATGTGTTTTGTTTTAAATAATAGGAATATATTCTTGATTGAAATCATAAATATTTTTTAGCATTTCCTGCTATTGGATGTGGTGGTTTTGGTATACCAGCAGATATAATTGCAACAATTATGATTGATGCAGTTCGTGAACAAATGATTGCTAATCCAACTATTCAATTAGTGATTACATTTGTCGTACAACAATCACATGTATATGATGCTTTTAATACTAAACTCAAAAGTACATCAACGGCTACTACTGCTAATCGTAGTCGTTCTCCATCATTGTCTTATTTATCAAATCAAGAAAGTTAGTAGATATATTTGTATGATTAAGTAAATATTTATTTTTCAATTTCATTCTAGAATTTAATATAAGTCTTACAACATCTAATTCAAATATTGATATAGCCAAGAAACTATTAGCAACTATTGAAAATATTCTCGTTTCATCATTTTCTACTTAACAATCAATCAAGAGAGAATTGTTTGTTTTATTTTTATTTTGAACGTGTTTGCTACAAGTGATGATTTATATTATTCATGATCTGAATTTGTTTTCAATATGTAAAATGATATGAAATCGACCGTAATGACAATAAGACTTTTTAATGCTTTGAATAAACAGACGAAAAGCATATTTGTGTACTTCTTGTGGTTGTGGTTATCAGCTTCAGCTACATTAACATTCACACCTTCATCGTCTAATAATGTTCTTGGGCCGTTGCTATACACTAATTAGACCTAAAGAAGCATACACCTTTCTCTTTCGGTCCTTGACTATGTGAATATTTATCACTTTGGAAACAAAGAGATGTTCAGATTAATATTTTCTATTTTGCACCTTTGACAATCGTTGATGAATGTAATAAAGAGTAAGATTAGATATTCTTATGAAATCGTTCCTTCTTCATAGTGCACACACACTTTGAGACAAACGCATCACTTTTTCTCGTACACATGGCACTCGCCACATTACCGATGAAACGAAAAATAATAGATAAGGATAATTGCTCCTCTGTTCGAAGCCATTTCAGGCATTGAAAATTTGAGTTTCCCTTCTTTCCTACGAAAGACTTGAATGACAAGTATTTTTTCCTATCATTGTTATAACGAGTTAAAAATAGAGTAACTATTTTGTGGAACTTTTAAGAGTAAAGCTTTTTTACGTTCTACGCCAATACACTGATAATAGCTATCATCGTTGACAATGGTTTTTTGACAGTATGAGAATGTTATGCCAATTCCAGCAAGTGCTTGATTTTTTTATAGAGAAGTGAATAAATATAGTTTCTTCGAGACACACATATTACATTAAACAGAAGACTGTTCTATCTGTATAAATGTACAAGAGAAAATAGAATAGCTTTGTCTGTTGCATTCGTGTTTTAAAGATGGTACCGGTACCAATATGAATTTTACATCTACTGATCTGCTAGTAAACTGGTCGTTACCTTTATATCAACTGGTTACCTGTGGATCAGACTTATTTAGATTAATACTGATATAATATAAGCTTACTCATAACTTCTATCGATTTTCGTTGTGACTCAAGGAGAACTAGTAATGAAGTTATTTTCATACCTGACCATGTCAAATAAAATTTTTTCTGAAAGAAAATCAGTACGAACCATGACCAGGAACGTTATCGTTTCAGATATTAGATCGGTCGGTTTAGTCAGGTCTGATCTTGTACAAACTAGCACTAGTACTGATCTTCAACAAACGTTTAGTCAAAAGAGCATTAGGTATGATGGATCTGATTCTAATTTATTCTATACATATCCGATTTTAGTGCAATTACTGACTTCGAATTAAAAAGCTTTGTTTAACCTGCGTTATAATAGTATCACAAAATTATCTGCCCGAGTTGTCTTAAATACAAATGTATTAATTGTTGCCTTGAAGAACCCATCAATTTCGAACTACTGTATCTATTTCTGTGTAAATTATATTGTGGAGAAAAATTTCTTTATCCTATTGTATCGCATGTATGCGAAGAATATTATGTCAACACCAAAGAATATATAAGGAAAAGCTGCAGTCGATTCCTCTACATGAACTGAAACTTCTTGCAAGAATCGACCAACATATTTGTAAATAACACATATGTACAAAAAGTAGAACACAAGATTCAAACCACGAAGATGAATTCTGCAAAAAAGTTTCAAAGAATAGAAGACACTTTTGGTGTTCTCAACTCGTTCGTAAGCTGCTGATCTTCCTACTTAGTCCCAAAAACAAAAATAGAGCGCAGGATTCTGCATCACGCTATTCATCAGGTAACGATCTCTGATATAAATAAATATTATTTAAATAGCACAGACTAAATACAAATAGTATATTCGTAATTACCGTTAAGTAATGCCGAAGAATGATTGGAATCGAAAAAGAACAAGTGTATTCACTAGCTGTGAGTTCAAATAAGTGCAAAAAATAAAAATAAAAGAGTGTGAAGAGGAATACATTTATCAGCCTCTTTAATAACGGTGAGGGGTGTGGATGTAGTTCATTTCTATACTCACACCCACACCTAAATACTCAATATCTTTAATTCGACATCTGATCGTTCTTACTGATTTTTGTTCTTGCCAATTAGATGCTTCATACTAATAGTCAAGATTTACAAGATCTTCAGTTTCAGTCCTGCTGTTCAATTTATACTTAAGCCTGAAATGCCCACCTTTCGAACTACCGTTTGTTGGCCATCTGAGAATCCATACGGATCTCAGGCTGATAAGATAGAAACAATATGCTATATTACCATTACTTTGTAATGGAACTATCACGGTTCTGAAGCAGATTTATGTCTATGAAGAGCAGATAGAACAGCAGTTAATTTGAATGAAATTTATTCTATCCTTTTTACTTTGTTCTCATCCTCTATGATCAAAATGTTTGAGATTGTATATCGCATATGCAACATTCACGCGTATCCTAAGAAAATTTTTTGTTTTAATGATGATTGACTACTAACAAATCAATATTTTGGAAACGAAGTGTTTCTACATCTATTGCAACCAACTGAAACTTTTGTGTTGACAAGGAAAAAGTCTTATCGAAACGTTTCGCATTTTTCAGCATGATTTTTTTCTTTCTTAGAACTGAAATTTCAGTAACAGGCAACGTAGTTGAAAACTTATTGTTCCTGAAATAAAGCTTTTTTTTACAGCATCGATGTAATTGATTATTGTCACTAGCGTAATCTACTAGGTGCCTCTAAAGTATAGATGGAAGAACAAGATTTTATCTAAGATTTCAATTTACCAAACGTTAAAAAGAATTTCACTGGGGTCTAAGTGAACCCCAGGTGGGCAACAAGCGCTCACATGTACTTTGAGATAATTCATCACATAAACAACGTGTAATAACGAACCGATGACATTAGTGGAATATTGTGCTAATTTTCACTAGAGTATATGTAGAGATGCGTAATTTGATTTGACGTCGTGTATGTGTATAAGACTAAAATGAAGTTAGTTGGGGAAAATCGATTTTCATCGTGATGATCACAGAACACGAACTACTCTCCTGGGTGAATGGTAAAAATAATGCCATGTTAGCCTTGAGCATGTATATAATGCTTTGAGATTCGATACTATTTGATACCTATTAATTGAACAAACAAGACAGAAATTCGATGAAACTCTATTTATAAGTTTTGATCAATTGAAATTGATTAAAAATCAAATATTTTGATTATAATCGATCAAAATCAGGTTTTTCTCGATTTTTTTATTAATGAGTAGTCTATTGTAGGCCAAGACAATAATGCAGGACCAGTTAATATATTGTTTGGTTTCTAGATTTGTGAAGATAACTATGTTTAAAAGTATTTGTGTTTCTTTTTCTGTTTTTTTATCTTACAACTCTCTATAAAGATTATTTTGTCTATATCTGGTACATATATAAATTCAATTAATTCTTTTCATGTCTTCTATATATTGATCACATTTGTAGGGTTTCAAATAATAATCCATAGTCAAAGTCGAAGATTGAAATTTTGACTATTGCTACATAAAAAAAGAAACACAACACCAACAAATTCAATTACTCTTCAGTTTCAGTGGATGAAGTAGAGTCGCATATTGAAGTGATTGTAACTACTTGTTAAGTCGTATTTCAACAAAAAGTACGAATAAACAAAAAAGTTTCGTTTGAAGATATGAATTCATCGACGACCATTGAGAAGACGCATCGAATTACAATTAATGAGCACTCGCGCTCAAAAAAGTAAAATGTTTGTTGTTTGATGCCTTTTCTCGTAATTTTGTATGAGTTTTAGAAGGAATCGTGTTTGGAGGCCAGTTTTCATTGGAATTATCGTCGGAGCTTTAATGGCTGGAATCGCTCTAGCTTCACTGCTTACAATTTATCTTCAAGACCAAAATAAAAGCAGTATGTATAAAAGTCAGCGTTTCGTAGAAACCATGCACACATGATTTATTATCTTCAAAAATGTTTTGTTATCGAAAATCAGTGATGGAAAGGATTTGGGCATGGATGCTAGTAAACCAAATGCTTACATCCACAGTCATACACCCCCAATAAAAATCTTAGCCATCATTTGTAAACTTTACCGAGGAATATTGAAATCAAGTCCTTTCTTCTAGTGAACTCATTAGTTTTTTGGTACAGCCAGGTTTTGGTCTAACATCGAGTGAGCCAGATTGCTTTTATTGACATACCTAACGACGATTATACTTTGAAAAACCATATTTGCGCATAAAATTGAAAATTTGAAGCGCTTTTCTTATTTTCTTTGGCTCAGACAGATGATTCTAGGAACTGGAAACAATCGGATTTTATCGGACTCACATCAGCCGGGAGGATGATCGAAAGTTGACTGGAAGTCACCGAAAAAGCTAGACATTTTCCAATCAGACTCGAATCGATTTGCTTGACCTAGAGCGAGGAATAGGTACCTGTTTTAGATCGTAACTTTTAAACATCTCAAAATCTACGAGAAAAAAGTAAAAGAGTATCAACATATCATAGTCATAGAAGATATCGATGTGCACTAAAATTATATAAAATTAACTGATTATCTCAACAAAAGGATATCGAGGAGATTTTTCAAAATGTCACAAAAACCTTTGCCCACGTCTGATATATCTTGAAAAGCGATTATAGTCCCATGGTTTGAAAAGCTTTTTGATGAAAGAATATCAGTCATCTATTACATATCAACTCATCATGATAATATTTTTTGAAGACATTTATAGCTCATCAGAAAAGTCATAGAGCTGAAATGCATACCATAAGGAATAAGGGAAACTTGAGTGATACGAAAGTCTTTTCTTTAAATATGTCTACATCATTGAAGCATGGTCGACCACGAGCACAACTAAAACAACGGGAACGACCACAACAACGACAACAAGTACGACCACAATAACGACAACAAGTACGACCACCACAACAACTACTACAACAACAACGACAACTACAACTACAATAACATCCACGACTACAACCACAACAACAAGCACATCAGCGACCACGACCACATCTATCAGTACGACAACGATCACAACCACCACAGGTAATAGTATCTGAGGAATATAGCTCACAAAAGACCTTTTAATATGGTACAGAGAACGAATGTAAAAATAGTAATCATCTGCCGAGAACTTCATTAAATTGTGTTGTTATGTTTCACAAAATACGTAAATTGATGAAAAGTAAATATCTCATCAACCTTATATTCTGATTCTTCTCTATTGAAGAACAGAGTGATTTTTATAACTAAGCGTTCTTGTTTTTCTGAGTGGGCCATTCTTTTTTGCAGATTATTAAAGACAAAATCGATGATGATCAGAAACATAGAATTATATCTTCTAAATAGAGCGAATGAATCTGACTCTTGATTTTCCATGTCTTTGGTAACAAGTAATGCTCACTGGATACTGATTCATGGAATTCTATACTGACGGAATAAACTTTTAGACTTAGCTATGTGTAATGACGAAGACACATAAAAGATAATAAAAGACGAATTTGATATGAGAAATATTCATTTGACTAAATGGTAGAGCCACATCAACATTATTTCATTCGCGATAGCTAACCCTCTGACCTTAACGACCATAAAATGGTAGCAGTCCAATCATAGGTATCTGTTAGAGTGGTATATATGATATTAAAGAAAAATAAAAAAAAGCAAAAGAAAACAAAAAGAAGAAAAAAAATGAATTAACACCTTTAAAGAAAAAGAAACAAACGTAAACACAAAGCAGAAGATGAAATATTATAATATAAGATTATGGACGAAGAGATGACTTCACGACAAAAACGAATAACGATTGACTGAAAAAGAATGAAAATTTCTTCTACTTCTAATTTGAGGCTGGAATCTATTATGTCGGATAATAGGAAATATTGTTGAAATTTGATGAAAAAAAAGAGAGTGACTAGAATGATGACATATACAATCTCGTATTTATTGGAATCTTTTACTTAGAGAAAAAAAGTTGACTATTCGAAGTTTGTTATTACTGAGCTCATGCACACCTCTAGGGACTGTTTCAAAACAATATCTTAGCACAAAAATATTTTGAATTCAGTTGAGAGTTGGATGCATTGGAACGATAACCGTTACTTTCGGCATCGACAATTATAATAGTTAACTTCAAGCATTGACGTTTTATCTAATGATCATGCATTCATAAATTCAAAATCTCTCTTGTGGTACAAAATAATTTTTTTTTGTTTTCATAAGAATGCGCAAGTATAATGACAGTAGGTGAACATAGGAAAATTTTATCCTTATATTAGTGCTATTAGTAATTCAATAAATATGTAAGGGTCTACAATAATATTCAGACACTACTCACAATAGAGTACCGATATAAAACTTTGATCACATGGGTTTTTGTCTTACTAAACCACAATGCATGAAAGCGTTAAAAAAGGCTGATTATCAAGCAAATTTTCAGAAAATAAAATTTTTACGTGCCTCTGTTCCTTTTATTGCAGCTCCACCATCGTCTTTGTGCGTGACTACTACTGGCTCGTACCTCTATAATAATGAATTTCTCTATTCACCTACTTCTCAAATTTATGCAGCTGACATGTTAAATAATCAATTTGGTGTCTATAAAGCGTACGGATATGCGAACGTCACTTCAACAGCACTTTGGATAGCACCTCAAACCTCAACTTCCCAAACAAGCTATCTTGCATTACAAACAGATCGTCATTTGGTTGTTTATACATCGGCTAGTGGAGTGCTGTGGTATTCCAACACCGTCAATGGTGGTATTGGAATTCCATTCTGTTTACAAATGCTAGATTCAGGAAATCTAGTTTGGACTGATTATTCTTCAGCAATTGTTTGGCAGACAAATACTGCACAAACGGGATAGCTTCTTTCTATAATTCCTTGAGGAACATGAACTTTATGAACTCAAATCGAATCTTTAATGATATTCTGTTGATATTCAATGAAAAAATAAGATGGTCATATATCTATCGTTGTTTATATGCTTATCCTAGCTTTTGCACCAGGCTATTGGAAAACTTAGCAGACTGATTCGTATATTCACACATTTCGAAATAGTTTTTTAAATTTTCTTATAAAAATGTCTAGGTTGATTACTCACTAGAATGCAAAATCTTAAAATAAACGCATGCATTGAGCATTATTGCCTCTTATTCATGCATAAGTTATCATAAAGGATGTGGGTGTGAGTGTGAATAATAAGAGTATGTTAGGTTATATCTTTTTTATTAGAGAAAAGATCATAGATATATATTGGATGATGAATAACATGCTATGCTGGACATATTCATGCAAAGTATAAGAAAAAACCCTAGAAAATGTTAACGTTAGGACAGTGCCTAGGGAATGTGAGTATAGGAAAAAATACTTAGTAGGAAGAGAAAGTGACATATATATAATGGGAAAGAAGACACATATATGAGTAATTGAGAATATCAAACATATATACGATGAATAGAAAGAAAAGCAAGAGCGGTTCATATTACTACTTAAAAAGTATCCAGACACTCACGCCCACACTCGGAACCATCGAGGTAATAGAGGAAGCTCAGCTCTCGCTAAACCGAAATCCTGGTTCTGTCACTGCTTAGCACCCATTAAAACAATATCTTTTTCATACGTTTTTTCTCTCCTGTTACAACTGAGAAAAAATCTATTGAAATCTTCATCGTATGGCACTAATATTAGCCGATATAGAAGATTTTATTTTTTCCTACAGCTCCAATTATAATTCACATTATTTCATCTTACATACGATTCTAAATCAACAAGCATAACTAAGAACTTCATTACGACATATGCTACGATGCGACTTCAAATTTAATCGAATAAAACATATTAGCTTATATATTTGTTTTCCATGTATAAAAAATTATTCATTTTGCTATCTTGATTTTCTTCATGAGGATCTTATGCAACTAGATTTCAGCGGATGCATCCTTGAGGCTGAATAAAATCAATCGAATCGTGGCAGTTTGTCATGCACTCCGTTAGGCAAAACTAATTAAAAAAGGCGTAAAAATCGGACATTTTAACGCATTACGTACACATTATAGCTCTGAAAGGAGTTCTTCATCGTTCAGAATTCAAACTTGTTATAACTATTTGATGAATTGTACGGTATTGGTTTTACTACATGCATTAACGAGTTTTTACCAAGTCGGATAATTTAACGCGTTTAAAACGCGCTAAAATGTGCGATTTTACTAATTTCTTTTCGCACTATATTTAAAACGCGTTTTTACGAGTTTTATTTTTGAATGAAACGAATTCTATAAGATAATGAGACAATTCAATACTTTATGATTACTTGAGGGCTAGTTAAGATTATATTTTCAAACTATTTTAACTGTATTCCGACCTTACTCCAGTGGATGCATCGATGTTATGAAGGAATAAAGTTAAACTAGTTAGAAAATATCTTAAGGGGTCCCCCTTAGAAAAATCAAGTTTTTTCAAAAAAATATCGAAGTTGAGCTTTTATCATAGAAAGATGCAGCGAACATTCCTCTTTCAGAATGTATAGGTATATAGCTTTTTGGAAAATGACCGGATTTTCGAAGACTTATCAGATGAAACTTTCACTTCACTACCATATTTTTGAAGAAATTTTCGTGGTTTTTTAACTTTTTTTCAGTTTTGAAAAAACTGCGTTACTACTTAAATTATCATTGAATAGGACATTTATATATCCACCAGCATGTCAGATGGTGTTAGCTACCTTAGGCTATTAACTACTTTAAAACGGCCCAATTTTATACATTAAAAATATACCATTGTAATATGATTTGTTCTGGATTTCAATGAAAAAATTCATTTCTAAAACTTGTTTAGCGTTTTTCTCAAACACGGTTTCTGGGCAAGAAAATTGGAATAACTTTCACTCGGCTCGGCGTATGACCGATATGTCTTTTGTTTTAAAGGTCTTAATCTGAGCTACCTTTTCATTGGATGGATTTTTGATATTCAATTATTGGATTGAGAAAAGTCAGTTTAAACCCTCGTGGTATCACCTTTTTTTTGCTTATTTTGAATACCATATCCATTAAAACGCTCATAAAAAATGAATGGAAAGGAGTTTCAAAATTTCGTCCGATGAGAAGTTGCTCACAGAGGCCGGCTTTAATTTGAAACCAGCCCGAGCTATGTATCCCTTATTACGGCAGGGTTATTTCGATTCTCCTGAGAGGTGCGAAAACAAGACGAAAGTTCGGTCTAGTCATGCATATCCGGCTGAAATTTTTACCATAAGCGTTTCTCACTAGGAACAAACATTCCTGAAAATTTCAGCTGAAACAGCCCGTTCAAAGTGGGAAATCAATTATGAGGGGGGAGGGGGACTGAGGGCCTTAAATTTTTAATGAGCACCGTCTATCTTCTCTTGTTATGAACTAACTGTAAATGCATTAAAAATTCATACGATCTATAAAAAGCACTTTTTAACTCTACTCTTATCTGTCGATAGATGAAAAACGAAGCAAAAATGCATCTATTGAAAAATATCTTATTGCTTTCACAGTAGAATATTAAATGAAAAAAAAAACAACTCCCTTATACAAAAAAGTAAATATCATGTTTCTTGTTCAAAAAGCTCATCACAGTGGAAAGAAAAACTAAATCCAATCAGCGATAAAGAAAATTTGAACAAAATTTTTTAATCCATAAACACTCAAAAGTTCAATTTTTTTAGGAACAAAAAACGTGTTTTCATGGAAATAACTGTGTAGCCACATTTCTGTGTATATGTGACCAAATTAGAGAGACAAACGCACAAAAAGAGTAGAAAACAATAAAAAAGTAGAAACAATTTGCTAAAACACGATTCTTTGTGCTATTTTTGAACAAACCGAAAAAACGGCTAAAATCGACTGAAATTCATTATTTTTGTTCGAAGAACGTTAAAGATCGATGGGTGTCTGCTTAGGTCTATTGATCAAATAGTTGGAATAAAACGAAAAAAAAAACATGTCAATGCGATGAGTTATTATTGCGATATTAAAATTGATTTACTATTGCTTCTAATTATCTACTGAAGTTAGCATTAGGATGCTTACGATATTATCAGAAGAGAGTTTTACAAGGCAGTGAAAATTCTCAGAGAGGCTAGGAATTCTAAAAGAATGTAATAGATCATCTATAGAGGCCAGGCAAATAAAACACGTTTGAACATGGTTTTTTATTTGATATCTTTGCATCCTATTTTTTATAAATTTTGACTTAATTCAATAAAATGTTACATCTTGCGTTAATGAAAATATGGGTTTCGTTTGTAGATTCCAATCAACATATCCGCAGTCAAGGCGTAAATTCAAACCCGATTAATCTTTCTTTTACCACAAATTGTTACAGGTATTTTTTGTTTTTCGAATCAAATATCAAGTTGAATAAATCGATCATGGTACCTGTGATGATGATTGACAGATTTTATTACATATAAGTAACATAGCTGAGTATATATAATACAATAGAAAAAGGGGAAAAAAATCATATGACGCCTTATATGAGCTTTCAAGAAAGTCATTGACTTTCCTGAAATCAAATTGATTTCCGGAACTCCAATGATGGTATGAACAGAGAATTTTTTTTCGCCAAACAATGTAGTTTTAATCAATGAAATGTGAAATGATATGCTAACACATATACAAGGTATCTCTCTTGGTGCGGATGCCGCGAAAGGACTCATGCCGTACCCTTTTCTGTATCAAATATGCTCATTTTGTCGAATTTGCTCCATATGCCCGATTATGCCTCCTTCTCGAAAAAGTGAGAAAAAATGGAGTTTTGTGAAACTAATAGAAGACATCGAAACAATCTGAGCTCAAGAAATGAGAATAAACGATTAGTGTTAGCTCAATTGTAATTAAATTTGAAAAAAATAATGATAGGTCTCCAAATGAAATCAACAGACGAACATGACAAGGATTAGGTTCTGATCACATATAAAAAAATGTGTAACTTGAGACACAAGACGTGTAGTTGGGGCTCGACCAATTGGAGACATACATATCACATCTTCGCAGATATTCTTCTCGGGCTATTGCCGATTCCATATTAGGAAAGGGAATTAAACAGCCTTAATTCACAGGTATCACTTACTATCTCTCTGAAGCGAATCATATTTCATTAATATCTTTTTGATTGAGTATTGCTTCTTCAGGTACCTTTTCTTTTTGTGACCTATTTCAATCTATTTGTTATCTCGATGCTAAGCAAAGCCCAAACTTCAAGGTTTTTTTGTTTAACACTTCGTTTTCAGATCAAATAGGATCAATATTGTAGGAGCTGTACTTTTTATAGAGCAGAATATGAAAACAAAAGTGGGAACAAATGCCTTCATAATAGAGAGGGACCACCTATTTGTTAACATATAATGATAGTGTTTGTACATTTCTGAACTTATAAAACTCTCATAACTCGGAAAGGAAGCAGTATAAAAAGCCAATTTTATTTGATGAAGTTTAAAATAAACATGAGAAAAAAGGTTCCATGTAAATCTATTAAGAGACACTGAAAATATTCTCGAAATGAACATAGAACCAACGGTAAAAAGAGCATGTAATTCAATCATATGTATTTGTCTGTCTGAATGAATCATTTAGATTAATTTAGAATTAAGTTTAAATATTCTTAATAAATACTTATTATCAAGTGTTAAGTGAAGTCATTTAATTAATGTTTTTAATCAAGTGTTGCTATATGAAATGATCTACTCCTATTTGCCTGTGTGATGTTTCTGGATGAGTACACTGTGTTACTTTATAATGTCATTTTATGGACATATTGAGATTTCCAACACCATATGCTAAGCTTCCTATGCCATTTCTTATCGCAATATGTTTTTCTTTTTCTTCTTTCACAGGCATATATATTGTCAATTATTTCATCACTTTTCCTTAAGACACCGATATATCTACCCTTCTTTGTAATTGCATTTTTTTTGTTGGCTTTATCTTTTTCTTCCCTCCTCTCGCTCACTCTCTCCTTCTCTCCTGCGGTTGAGTATATAAACATATGTTTTGTACGAAAACAAGACGAACAATGATAGGAAAAAAGAGAATAGTGTTAGTCCATCTAAACTAATATCTCTCATGCCATTAGTCGTGACATGGTATGTAGGCATATATTTATATGCTTTTAATGTTTGTATATGAACATTAATAGCTAGAGATCTCGATACGGCAATGCACGAACATATTGAATATCTATTTAACATAGGAACTATTGATCTAACGAGTTGCGAAGTGAAATTCTGTGATATGATCATTGAAAAGCCTTGTGAACTCCTTTCATATGGAAAAAGTACCCTGAGAATTCGATTTTTGTTTTGTTGTGTGCTTGCACGTGTCTAGGTAGGCAAAATATGCGCGCACAAACGAATATGATAGTCTTCGATACATCCCCAGTTAGATTTTCAAGTATTGAGGAGTGGTTTTTGTGTATTATTGTGCTTGACTAGTTACAATTCAAGTAACTCATAGTTGGATACATGCGAGACAATCATAGGTATCATTTTCTTTTCATCAGTTAAGAGTAGGTTTAATTTAAGGAACATTTGATGCTATGATTTTCGAACAATAGTCCATCTCATATTTTATCTATCATTGTAGAAGCATTTTAAAATCCTTACTTGAAGAAGGTAGTTATCAACAACAAAATTCATCATGGAAAAACTTGATCTTGCTCGAATGAATACAGATGTTCAATATCGATTTGGTTATCTGTCAAAATTTCTTAATTTCACCAAAGATGATATTAGTGTGCTCAATAAAATTGCACCAACCATGGTGCCACTTGTACCAACAGTAGTGGAAGCCGTTTACAACAATTTGTTTTCATTTGATGCTATCAGAAGTATATTTGCTAATCATAAAGTGCACTTTCAAGGAAATAGTACGACGACTCCTGGCGGCCTCGATTTAACTCCAGAGCGAATTACTTTTCTCAATGATATGCTGAGCACATACTTGAAAAAGGTTTTGACACAAAGCGAATGGGACAAGGGATTCCTCGAATACATGTCACATCTTGGCAAAATACATGCAAACAAAGCTGAATCTAAAAATATTGATGTCAGCTATGTGTTCATGAATGCAACACTTGGCTTCACTCAACACCTTCTCATTAATGCTCTTTTAGGGAACGACCTCGGTTTAGATGACTGCACGAAGAAAGCAGCCATATTGGCAATAAACAAATTCTTTTGGATTCAGAATGACTTCTTTACCATGCATTATATCCCACATTAAAAAAAGTTTTGCCATTCGCTTTGCTACTATTTATAGACATTGATGCAACGATTGGCTTTAATTTTAGGCATCAAATGTCATTTAATTATTTAGTATTTCTCCATTGTGATTCTCTTTTTTTCTCTTAATATTCCATCATTATGGTGTTCCTTTTGGTAGTAATATATGTAGCTTGGATATCATATATTTCAATAAAATATATAAAATAAAACATAATTTGTGATTTTCAATTTAAAGATAAAGTTGAAATTCTATATGAAATCTCTTTTTGAAATTGCCTTATTGTATAATACGAAGTATTTGAACATGAAAGTGTACAATGGCAAACGACGCTATACGACAACATATGTAACAAACACAATGTTTGTATACGACAATCGTGTACGATGATCGTAAAAGATGTGCTAGGATAATTTATTGTCACCCAGTGCAGTGATTACGCAGAAAAAGAGGTACCACACAAATATGCCACTAGTATATGTCGGATGGCACTGTTGCACTATAACTTGATTTGCTCGAGTGAGTCAATACGCGATAGTTTTCTTTTTGTTTTTGATTGACGGACTTTTACTTTTCTGCTTTGCTGTTTTTTGACATTTCATTTCATATTACCTCAATAATTCGTCGAAGAATGAATTGGAAGCAAAAAATTGCTAGGGGTGTGTGTGAATTTCCTTCGCCAGGGTACGCGGGATGGGCTTGATTTTGCGTCTAGCTTTCGAATACTTTTCTCTCAGACCGGTATTCATATCCCACACATCGCCAACACCAGCGATATTCACACCCACACTCAAGTTCGAAAAATATGCGATTTTGTAGCTTTTAAAAATTGATATTAATTGTTAATCAAAGATTTTCATAAATCGAATCGAATAGATGTGAGTGTGGGTGTGGGTGTGGGGTGGGATGTGGGTGTAAGTAGAAGTGTTGGCACCTGTTCATAGACACCCACATTCACACCCACACAATTATTCTTCGCTAAGTTTTAACTTGAATCAGCATGATATGAAAATGAAAGTCTGCTTGTTACTTTTGGCGAAGACAACAGGTTCTGTATGCGTCAAAAGTTGCTTAGTATGTATATATTTCCTTCACTTTCTTTTGCAAAAAACACGATGCCCCTGCACAACGTACACTTTCAGTAACGGTTTCCCTTGCGCAAAGATTTCAATAAGCAGTCGATCCAGGGCGTTCATTTTTAGTTGTCAACAAGTACGGTTTTTTCTCATTCGAGAGAATAACAACAGAGTCAATAGCGAGATGAAGCGAAATAGAATCAACATGTGTTGTTCATAATGCTATTGTGACAGCACACTTTTTGAGATCTGTGGGATGTGGATGTGCTAGTTTCCCTTTATGTAAATTATCTCTGGTGTTTTTCTTGTCAACAGGATTGTTGCTTAATATTGATTCTCCACAAGTGAAAGACACATATATTTACCTGTATTGATTCACTGTAAGTTTTTTTTTTCTTATTTCATTCTTTCTTCTACCGAACATTAGAAGTAATCAAGCGAATGGCACATACGACCTCATACTTGTTATTAAATAAAATAACCAGCAGGTTCTTATAATTCAACTTTCAATATATTGTATTTTATTCAGAACTTGTTATAATGTGACTTCAACAGGTAAAGTTATAAAAACGCTGAAAGGAAAATGTCAAAAATTAGAAGTTCTTACAAATCGTAGACAAACTACTTTTCTGCAGTATTCATCTCTGCAATATATTAGAAAATGCATGCACGCAACAAACAAAACCGTTTCACATTCCATGAAGCAATAGAAAATGACAAAAAAACTCTAAAATAAGCCAAGCTAAATTCGATAACCTGATGTAAAGCGACTGGCAGTGATGAATATTAAATCAGCAAAAAAATAATAACATTAGCCTATTAGCTACTCTTAGACTTGTTGAATGTAGGCATTATTTCAGTAAGATAGAAGTTTAAATCATTGCTCATTTCCGATCACAAACTGTCACTAAACAAGAAGATAAGATTTCATTTTTCGAAGTCTATAGTTAACAATGAAAGTGAAGTTCCTTTTTCAATCATATATCATAGAAATAAGTGTACGTCAAAAAAAATTAGCATAGTTCGCCATCATTTGCCAAGTTTTTGTCATGATGACTAAATTATAGGACATTTTTATGTCTAATATTAGAAATAAACATTTCAATGATCAATTTTCTCATTATAAGTGAAACCACACGATTCAAATATTTCACAAATAGATATAGATTGGGGAACAAATTAGCTTATAATAGTTTTTAATTTTCAATCGACTAGAATTAAACTTCTCAAGTTTAAGTATATCAAACTATGAGTGTGTATGTCAGAAGGAAAGGAAGACACATGTCCCTATTTATACTCGTAGTCTATCATACGATAAGGTGTTGAACAAGCTGATTAAATTTTCGAGATTTTCCCACCTAATTGAAATAGTGTTTGTTGATCGACTATGTACTCCATGCTCATACATTCCTATAGATTACTGAAACATGAACACATTAAAAACATCATCATCTGTGCATCATCATGATCAAGTCGGTGTTATTAATCGAAGATCATGCTCAATCGATCGTGAATTTCTTAGCAATTTAAGGAGGTATGCGTCTGGAAGAAGACACTTTCATATATCTTGATTTATGTATACCGATTCAGACGAAGTCAAACACTATTTAAGACGAACGATATATTTTTACATCAACGTAGTCCGTAAGTAATTAAAATCTTTAATGAGTTGTGTGTCTTCCTTTTATTTTAGTACGGCTTTTGTATACGAGTGAATCTCAACTTTCTGATATGATTCGTGTGAAAAAATGAAAGTAGACCTAAAGAATTTTCGTGCAGCATATCTTATTACACTCTATGTCTATATCATATGACAAAAATTTTTCCAACGCTTCATCACATATTAGTGGAGATTCGACTTACCTCAACGTAAATGTAGTACAAAAAAAGTCAATTTAATGAAAAATGTCCTTATACATTGCATCATCTTTTCTTAGTTTCTTCATACGAGAAAGAGATACAAAGCTGAATTTTGAACTGACCATAAAACTCTAAGAAATATAATTTTAATAAAGATTTAAATAAGAATAAATGAATCATTCACGAGGTATTTGTACTGTGGTTTTCCAAACGTCTTTTAAAAAAGTGCAGTGTCCTTCTATGCAAAAATCATGACGTGTATGCCATCGAGTGTCATGTATGAAAGCTCATAGAAAGATAAGAACACGGATGAAGAAGATATATATTTCGATCGAACATAGCATACTTTACAAAATCGACTATTCATTAGCTCTTCTTTTTCCTTCAATGTTTCGAAAATTTCGTTTTTTTACTACATCTTACTGTAAAATACAATGTTTTTTATACTACACGGCTCATAAATCAGCAATAATATGAGCTAAAAAGCAGAAATTTGATATATCAGTAGGGACATTTCGTTTGTATCGAAAAGTTGCAATTCACTCATGTACATATGTGCTGCTTCTTTTTCTTTCACTTTGCATGCAAGTTACGATTTTCTCTCGGATGATCGATTTACTAGGGATATCATCGATATGCGAGATCTATCTCATCAGCAGATGATCGAAGCTGAACGACGAAAAGTTTCTATGAATACTTCACTTCAAAATCGTATTATCATTAATATAAGTGGAGTTCGTTTTGAGACATTCAAATCTACTTTTGAAGTCTATCCAAATACGTTGTTAGGCAATGAAAAACGACGTAAATATTATTATGATACTGTGCTTGATGAATATTTCTTTGATCGTCATCGAGGATGTTTTGAAGCTATTCTCTATTATTATCAATCAAAAGGTCGATTACGTCGACCCAATTCAGTACCACTTGATACATTTCTTGAAGAAGTCACTTTTTTTGATTTGGGTCAAGATGCTCTTGCTCAAGTATGCAAAGATGAAAATTTGAAAGAGGTTGAAAAACCTCAATTACCTCGGAATCGTTGCCGTCGATATATTTGGGCCACCATAGAATATCCAGAATTTTCATTCATTGCCAAACTGTTTAATATTCTTTTGTTAATTATTATTCTTATCTCTACAATTACCTTAGCAATTGAATCATTACCACAATATTCACATTTATCAGAAGATGCATGTACAAAAGAATATAAGCACCGTAAAATTGGAAAGAGCAATTACTCGATGAATTTTAGCGAACATATTTGTCTTTCCTATTTTTCATCACCATTTCATCGAATTCAGATAATTTGTATTGGATTTTTTACTCTTGAGTTGATTCTACGTCTAATCAGTACACCATCATTATCTAAGCATTTCAAGAGTTTTATGAATTGGATTGATATAATTGCTGTCGTTCCATTCTATGTCAACATTATCATTAATCTTGTTGATCAATTACACTATCAAAATGTTACCATTTATAGTAGTCTTGCATTGTTACGTGTTCTTCGATGTGTTCGTATATTTAAATTTTATCGAGTTTTTAAAAATATCAAAACCATTCGTGTTCTTGCCGTGACAGTGAAAGAATCAATGCCTGATTTTCTTGTTTTGGCAGTTACATTGACGCTTATAGCATTTCTCTTTGGTGCAGCTATCTATCTCATCGAGAATACAAATGATAGTTCGGCTTTTGATTCGATACCTAAAGCTACCTATTGGGGTGTTATAACAATCACTAGTGTCGGGTAAGAATACCTGTTTTCATAGAAAGTGTAATTCGACAACAAGTGGAAAAACGAGAGAGACATAGAAATATTATTTTATTTTATTTTACATGTTTAGCTATGGTGATATAGTGCCAGTCACAGCTCTCGGACGTCTGATTGCTGCTTTATGTGCCTTGAGTGGTGTGGGCACTATTGCTATGCTTGTTTCAGTTCTAGTCGATCGATATCAACGAGTATATACAAGTAAACTCTACATTAAACCAGAGCAACTTGACTTCAACGATTACTCCGATGAAGAAAATGAGGATCTAGAAGCGAGACAAGGAAATTTCTGTATTGATCCTCTCCTTGTCAATGCCAACGACAAAAAACAGTAAGTGAAACTTCATTTGATAGATCAAAACAAAGATATTATTTGTAGAGATGATATCGAAACAAGCCTGTTGATTTCACCATCATCGCTCCCATTGCCAAATGGAATAGATCAGACTAACCCTCAATGTCATTTCATAGACAATTATAAAGAGAATGACGACGAGATACCACAGACAGTGTCTAACGAAATCGGTGCCCTTATGCCGAGATAACAATTTGGTAGTCTTGCTATGTCTGTATTTAGGAAACTGTCGATGTGGACAAGACTCATCCTGGTGTGTTGACAGTAATTACTACCAATGGCGTTATTTAGCGAAAGAACATTACTCTAATACCTAGGATTCGTTTTTTGCTGCAAACAATTGTGAATCAGTAATTGAGAACAAGAAGCAAATACCTAAGATAGTTTTATACTCAACACAGAATTATCAGAGAAATCGTTGTATTGTTTACAGCCATGTAGTTGAATGATGAAATGAATGATTGCTTTTCTGTTTGTAATACGTTGCAACCTCATTGCACTACTGATATAGTATGTAGTGAGGAAGTGAGTGGGTGTCAGAATGAAAGGAGATGCATGACACACAACAATCGATTGTTTATATAATTATACACGACCATTATTTGGAAGGAATGAGTGTGTTCGAAACAAATCATCACCTTGAATCATTTCTTGATTAATTAAAAACGTGTTAAGGATTAATTTTTCATTAGTGATGATAGTACAATTCTTTTTATATGAAACTTTCTATCTACTGGCAGAAATTTTTTTTTTGTTCTTATTTAGGATATAATTCATTGTATTTCCTTTTTGAAAGATTTTACTCATGAAAACAATAATTATTTTAAATAAGAAGTTTAATGCTCACAAAGGTAGTTTACTTCATGGGAAAACTATTTTTTACCTGTACTATACAAAAAAACTCTACCATCAATGGCTATGATACGAAAAAGATTATGAAATAAAACTCAATAATCAGTGAACTGTTCTACATTGCAACCTGTTCTGAGTTTCTATGTATATATGATTTAGCAGACAATCTACATATCATTATCATTAAAATTTGACTTCTTATTGATTTATTCGAAAAAAAATTTTATAAGAAAAAACTACGTCAATCATATTTTAAGTTTATTGTGTTTCAGAAATATTATTTGAGATATGTTGGAATCGAGCAGTCATTTTTTTTCAGCAACAAATACCATTTGTTCGATTACTAACTAAATTTCTGGCTTGATCGAAAAAGAATCTTCTGTTCAGAATATTATTCGATTTGGTGTCCGCATAATTGACTTAAATTCAAAAGTAAAAGTTACAGAACACAATCGATGAGACCATAAATTAGACTACAATAGACTGGTCACCAGCCGTGCAGAATCTATCCATGTGCGCCGACGACCGTCGGGGGAAATTTTGAAAATTCATTAGCATCTGGGGAATTTTTTGAAGATTTAGTGACATCTGAGAAAAATTTTTGATATTTTCCCTCATAGGGAATTTTTCGAAATTAAGCTCGGTTTATTTATGCAAACATTCATAAGATCTTCTACTTGTCTATTTTCTTTTCTTCTGATTAAACTTCTGAAAGCGCCATACGCGTCTTTATTGTAGTATCAGTATCGTCTACATTTGTTTACGTTCATCATGTATATGACTATTTCCTTGACCCTGTCTCTTTGTGCCTATTCATAATACAATACACATTAGTTGTTTTCTTTTATTGTCTTTCTGTACTTTTCCTAATAGAATTTCATCACTTGCCGTTTTCCTCTGTTGGTGCATACAGTTGTTATTGCGTGTGCGTATGGGTCACAATCACTATGATAACTAATTTATGACCATTATGAGGAGTGGGAAGTTACCGTTACCAACCATGTACGTTACCAGATAACTAGTAATGGGAGAAGTTACCCGTCACTTTTTCTGGGTAACTTCTCAAAAAGACGAATTATGACTTCCGATCGACCAAATACGGTGAATACATCAATTTTTCCGTTGGGGAGTTACTAAGTAACTCGAAACATTATAACATGATGTTTTGACCATATTCGGTCGATTGGAAGTCATAAGTCGTCTTTTTGAGAAGTTACCCGGAAAAAGTAATGGGTAACTTCTTCCGTTACTAGCTAACCGGTAACGTAACGGTAACTTCCCTCCCCTAACCATTATTAACTGAATCGAACCATTATTCGTTGGTTCGAGCTCAGTTCAGTTCGGATTCACTTTTGAAAAATCAATTCGTGTTTCGCTAAATTCGACTTCATTTTTGGAAAAGTGGCTCGATTTTTTTAATCGTAGTCCTCCCTATCAGGAATAGACGATAGAGAGAAACTTGATTCCGGGACAATAAGAGTGCGATTTATAGTTCATATCAATGTAAGTAAATACCAACTAATACAGTTGTGGATTAAAATAAACTTTTTAGTCTCAGCACTTAACCATCAGCAGCCTTTTTAGTGGTAATATTAATCTCAAAGCACTACAGACGTTTGTTTATTGGAATACAGAAAAATGGAAGAATTTAAAAGAGAAAAGGATAAAAGCATTATTCCGCACAGAAATAACTCAACTTCATAAACACACGATTATTGAGAATGTTATGAAAAGAAACAGGCCTATGTTATACAATTATTAAATTAGGCATGTAAAGCAATCGATCAAGGCTCTTTTCAAATTGGTCAACTGCATTATATTATTATAAAATTGTTTATAGTTCAATCATTTAGTATTAATTTAAGGCTTCACTGTATCCGACTATTTTTCCAAAATTAGTTTGGGTACGATTTGGATCGACTTCATCTTTTATAAAAGTAATTTAAATAGTAGACAAGTATTCAACCAAACAACAGGTATTATGTTTTTATTGTGAATAGGCCGGGCGAAAAGATGAAGCAAAAAAAGCATTAGAAAAAAGTTATCCTGCAGAAAGATTTAAATTGAAGATTTCAGAATACAACTTGACAGAATATCATTTTGTTAGTTTAAATCATTTACGAAAAGTGAAAATAGCCAGATTATGTGAAACAGACCATATTGAATAATAGCATTCTTTTCTTTAATGTGTAATTGCAATGTGATGAATAGTGATTGGTTTTTTTTTTTTTGAATAAATATCTTAAACGAGAAAGGTCACTGTTTAATTGCATTTTATAGCGGGAAATTTTTCGCAAAAATTTTGCCCTTGGGGGAAAATTTTTATTTCACCGGCAGATGCTGCACTCCTGCTTCTTTGCCATATGTAAATCGAAAATATTACGATTTAAAAATATTTTATGAAGAGTTGATTGTATCTAATTTCATGAATCTATTTAACTACCTGCTGGTCAACGTCATACATATGAGATTATTATTAAACCATCTAATGTATTTATATATAATTGCATTTAAAGAGCTTATTGAACAGTTTCATTAAGTAAAAATCTGGTATTAAAAAATCAACCGTCAACTAAACACCGAGTTATTCAATATACTAAATCTTAATTGTTGTTATACTAATGTGTAAATTATCATACCAAGAGTCCGCTTGACCTGTGCCTACCTTTAGAAAAACACCACATATGCAACACGTTGTTTGTGCTTCATGAATATTAAAGTACAGTAATACAAATCATCAAGTGTTGTCTCCATAGTATAGGAGACAACCGAAATCATAAGTGTACCTTCATTCTTGCAATATTAATCTTACCGATACATTTGATAAATATAATATTATCTAATTGCATTGAAATATAAATTTTTATAAAAGTTGATCATTCATCATTAATTGGTAATTTAATATATACAAGATATTAGTCTTATTGTCTATTAAATGTTATATTCAAATGTGATATGATTAAGATCAATCTCTTTACTTTACTTTTATAAAAATTAATTTGATTGGTATAAGTCTAGTTTATGTAAACACCTTCGTTTTTACGAATTCTGAAGGTGACAGTTGTTTATATAAACCAGACTTGTTCCAGAACTAAATATGCAGTTTTGTAGAGCAAAGTTCGCTCTATCGAGTGGCATATTTGACTTGGAACAAGTCTAGTATATATAAACAACTTTCACCCTCAAAAGTCGCAAAAACAAAGGTGTTTACATAAACTAGACTTACACCATTTGATTTACTCTATGCATGAAATATACAAAGTGTTGGTCTCAATCATTAATTCGATAGACAAATACAAATTATCATGAATCACTCGCATTGAATGTGAGACGGCTGAAATCAGCTAGAATCTTAAAGATTTGATAATTCGAACCAACTTAAGATTCCTGAGACCATTTATTTAAATATGATCGAATGAAAAAATGTTCTTTAAAAGATTCAATCTTTGCTATTATTGATAAAATATCAGATTTGATTGATTTAGATTTAATTTATCTGAGTTTGATTTTAACTAAGTTTATCAATGGTCTTAGTTAAAACAATTGTTATGCTAATTATCCGCTAATCAGCGTCAGAAATATGGAATTATTATTATTCCATCTATGGTTGACTTAATAGAATATTAATTCATTTTGTCAATCGTTCGACTTGATTTTGTTGAATAACTTCATCGAGTCAACAATTATCAGCTAGACATCAAGTTATTCAAAATAATAGCTGGATCAATATAAATTTAATATATCAATTGATTGATTTGAAATTTATTTCAAACTACTGAACTGAAAATTACAATGCTACTTATTTGAAATCATCGGGCCCAGATCAATGTTATTTATATTCAAAAGTTTAGTTAATGCTATAAATAAATATTTTACTGATATATTATACAACGATTCAAATAGATATTTCATGCTTTATTTCAATTAAGTACTTGTGATTTGTTCTGAAGACGACCTACAGCTCAACCTCTACTTTATATAAATTATTCGTTTTTGTTTCCGCGATAAGTTCGCAAAGCTATTTAGTTCTGTTTCGTCTTTTTCCTTTTTGATTTTTAACTTTTTAATTTCTTAATTTTTGCTTGTATTTCTAATGCACAGCCTTGATGAGTGTTTCAATATTTAAATAAATAACACGAAACACGTCGGCGAAATTAACTCGGCATTTCTTCTCAATTGATTTTAATTCAAGCACATCTAATTTAATATTTTACTTTCGACAGAAAACGGTTTGCTGAAAAGCAAAAGTTGAGACTAGCAGATTGATTTGTATTATAGAAATATAAGTCGATCTGTTTCTCATTGATTTACGAAACATTTCATGTTCAATAATAAAGTTATTTATTTTAGAGTGCAAAGCTCGTGAATGTCTCGAAACAAATGATCCAGTGGCAAGTCTTATTGAACGTGCATATTGATACTTTTTAGATTTACGACTAACTAAATGAATTACTCAAAAGCAATATGAATTATTATGTGTGAATCCATATGAGGTTGAATTTGTATACGTATATTATTTGTTAAAAGTTCATAAACTGAACACTACATTAAAATTTCATAAAACCAATAAGTCTGTTTTTCTGAAGTCATTTGAACTTATATTTGCATTTTATCTTCGATATGAGCACAACTATACGTGAAGAATATCTTAGATCGTTTCAATCTATATTAATTGACATGATGATTTTTCCTGATAAGATGACACAGCTATAAAAATAAAAATATTCGATCTCCTCCGAAACAAACGATAAATACCCACCCTTTTTATGACAGACATACTTCATTAAGATTTACAAGATGCATTATGTCTCAAATGAAAAGCGAATTGACATCTGAGAATGTTCCTTCCTCAGGTAGACTTTTCAAGTGTCAATTTGATTTTAGATACTATAGTGGAACAAGGTGAATGAACTGTCCTGTAAGACGTGTGAAGATTTTTATATTGATCGTGAAACAGGAAATGAAAGATGAGCGCATAAAAACATGAGAAATAAGCAATAGAATGCTAGCGAAAAAGTAAAGAACGAAGAATATTCAATATAGAGAAATAAATAAGTCTGAGGGGTCTTCTAACAATCACATATTATTGTTGAGAAGCTGTCATTTATTGTAGGCTCTTCATATATCGAATTTTGCACCAGTTTCGAGATCCGAAGAAGACATATCAACTTCAAAATTCAGTGTATTAGGAGTTGTGTTGGTAGGTTTTTTTCTAATGAATTTTCGCATATAAATAGCTGAAAACGTCGGTATCAGTGAACCACAACTAATATAAATAGGCCAGTTCATTTCTGGTTTGTATTTATAAATTACATTCCCACTTAGAACTTGAAAGTTTTTGTCAAGAAAAAGCGCAATTGTAATGATATTTAGCAACAGATACACAAGCGCATGCTGACACATAATATGATATGTTTCTTTACCAATCGTCAATAAAATATTATTATCATCAATATGTTTTGAGACACATTTTGCAAGAAACATAAAAATGTAGATGCCAATAATAGATGTTAAAATTGGTAACCAAATTGGTACAGATAAAAATTCAGCATTGAAATGGTGATAGTAAATATTACCGTTATAATAATAGTCCAATTGACATATACTAATAAATGCTAAACAAAAATTTCTTCCTGTAAATAATAATTTCTGATGTTTTTCAATATGTGCACGGTAAATTATTCCACAAAACATAAATAATAAATTAAATGACGTTCGAATAAAAATACGCTTAAATAAACTATGTTGAAGATAATGGAAAGTATTTTGTGGAGATGTAGGACGAGGTGATGTATATGACCACTTAATATTAACTAATGTTATTAACAAAAAGCAAAACAAATAAACAAAATCAGTTTTCTTATCACGACTCTTGTTATTGTAGATAAATTGCATTACGATTAGTATAAGCCACAAATCTGTTACAAACCAACTTCCAGCAAAAACAATAGAACTACCACCGAATAATGGTTTGAGAAGTAGATTAATTGGATACTGTAATAAATCTATATCCCAACTAGTTCCTAACAAGTTAATTGCTAAACATATTTGTAAAAAGTAACATACAATTGCTAACAACAGTTGATATAGAAAATAAGGCCATATCAGCTCTTTAGTCTTCTGTGCACAATAAATTAATTTCATACGAAATCCATCAATTGATTTGAAAAAATAACCAGAAATAAAGAAAAATAATGATAATAGAAATGACAGAGCAGGATAATAAAATATTTTTGGTACGTAGTAATGAACACCAAGAACATATAGAATACCTATTGTTTTTAGCAAATCCATTTCTTTATTTCTCATTTTAAATCAGAATCTATAAAAGAAGAAAAAGCTGATATTATGTTATCTATATATCCTGTATTGACCAAATTAAACATCACAAACGTTTTAAAGTTGTACACGTTGAACAATCCAATTCTCATATTGCTTTTTCTTCTTGTTTTGTTCTTTATAGACCTATCGGAGGACCACAAAAAGGATGAATCCAAGGAAAACATAATGATAAAAGAATATAATATAACTAATTGATAATGTTCCTCATCTTTGCATAAGCCATGGACAAATGGATAGAGCAAAGGTACATCCAAATCCGATATAAATATGATTATATATCAGTATAATATCCAAAACGAATGAGGCACTCATGCAATAGCTAGTTATAGGACACATAAAAATTATTCGAAGAAATGAATAAAGAAAAAATTATTTATTCTTAGTCAGTAATTAATTCATGTTGAATATGTACTACAGAGGAGAGTCCATAGTAGGGATATCAATTTATATTTACTTTTAATTTTATTTATGCACAAATTAAATTATCCATGATTTAAATTTCAAATAAATTTAACTTAAAATTAATTTAATTTGTTAAAATTAATTTTTTAGCTTTTTATAATGTTGTTAAATTAAAAATTAAATTACATTATACTATTTGTTTATGAACTATCTAGAGGTAGTTTCTATAACTGTTTAGGACCATCTAGGAATCATCCTCATAACTTATTAAGACCTTTCAATAAATGCTTTCCACAATCCTTCAGGAGCTATCCAGTGAATCACCATAACCCTTTACGAGCTATCTAGAAGTGACCATCAGAACGCTTTAGAGGCTATCTAGAGGTGATGCCCATAACTCTTTGAGAGTTATATAAGGGCGGTATCCATCATTTTTTGAAAGCTACCAAAGAGAGACACCACCGAAGTTATGGACATCACTCCTAGATATCCCCAAAAAAGTTATGGAGATGTGCTGATATAGACCCTAATGACTTATGAAGATTATCCCTAAACATCCCTTGAAATTTATATGGACCTCGCCTACAAAGCTTATGAATAAATAGAATAACTTTCTGTTATCGTTTTATATAATATATTATAAAAAAGCAAATAAGTTTAAATTAAAATAAATTAAAGAACAGGGGTGGATAATGATTATTTTTGAGACATCTTGAATTCTTACCCGTTCATGACTTATTTAATGCAGAATTTCATCGAAAGTTGTTTAGAAACAAAATAAAGCTATTTCTGAAGGATCCAGACCCTTACCTGCTCAACATATTATACTCACTTTTGTGCCATAAATCGATGATACATATATAGACGGATGACGCAAGTACGTTTTTCCATCACGAGACACTTCGAATCGAAAACTAGTTCATTCGATTACCCATTTTGCAGTCTATGTATAATAAAATTTTCAGCTCCCACGATTAAAATCTTGGTGAATAACGATGTAAATATTGTTTTCAAATAAGTATGACAATCATATATTATATTATTAGTCCTGCTCACTGTTTTCTCAATATCTTGAGAAACAAAAACAACAACATAGGATTTTCATTGATTCTGAAAGCTTGAAGAAAGGCTATTAAATTAGATACTTTTTAGTTGTTTTTAGAGGTAGTCTTTGCTAAATAAGATCACTTGACTTCTGTTTAGACACGATTTCTTGTTTTTTTTGACCAATATTGAACAGATGTCGATAGAAAAAGTAGGATTTCTGTCAAAATCAATAACATATTTCAAGTCAGAACAAAAACTGAGTCACATTGTACTTTTTTTCTCGAAAAACTCAATCGAGGTTCCCTTTAAGGTTCAGTCTAAAAATAAATCTAAGAATAAAATCATTTGAACAGTAGAAAACAAGTTCAGAGCCTCTCAAACGTTCTTTAGAGACAAAAGAACAGACATCCAAACAATAATAAAGATATTTTGCTTAAGGGCTCCTCAGAATCGACATGCCGCGTAGGATGATCCGTTTAGGCTGAAATTTTCAGAAATAAATATTCGTAGCGAAAAACACTTCAAGTAAAAATTTCAGCGCGATATGTCAAACTAGACGGAACTTCTGGCCTATTTATAGTCCATTTTTAGCCTGCAAGAGAATCCTTATAACTTCCGTATTACAAGAGATAGAGGGCTCGGGATAGTTTCAAAGTAAAACTGGCTGCAATGCGCAATTTTTCATCAGATAGAATTTTGAAATTGGTTTTCATTCATTTTTTATGATCGTTTCAGTACATATGGGGTTGAAATAAGCCAAAAAGACTGTCACTGCATGACATTAAATCTCGCTGTTCCTATTGCAGAAATCAAATATAAAAAATCAAGTCAGACAAAATTTCAATCTCGCTTAGACCTTTAAAACAAAACAAAATATTCGTATTATCTTATATCGTGCGGGAGTTATTTCCATTTTTCTGATCAAAAACCATATTTTTGAGAAAAATAATAAATAAGTCTAGAAATTGATTCTTTCATTCAAATTCAGAACTAATGGAATATTGAAAATATTTATGGGGAATTTTTGAAAGCACGCAATAGATGATGTAATCTAGCCCCAGGTGCCGTACTATGTCAATATAAATATGTCTATTTCATGCTGATAGAAGTAGCAACATAGTTATCTCAAAAATATCGAAAACAGCCAAAATCTGTCTAAAAACCGGGTAGTGAGCTGGAAATCTCCTACGGAGGTCTGTTAAAATTTGGTCTTTTTTTAAAAACCTATATATATTCTGAAAGAGGAAACTTTGATGCATCTTCCTATGATAAAAATTCAACTTCTATCACGTTATAAAAAAATGGATTTTCTGAAGGGGGATCCCCCTTTAATTCATTTTTTGACTAAACTCTGAGGAGATCCCTGACTGAAGATTTCAAGAAAAAATAGTATAACGAAAAACTTTGAAACATATATAAGTGAACTCAGTTTTTGTGCTGACTCGAAATATATTATTGATTTTGAAAGAAATTCTACTTTTCCTATCGAGATCTGTTCAATATCGGTCAAAAAACAAGAAATCGTGTCTAAACAAAAGTCAAGAGATCTTATTTAGCAAAGACCACCATTAAAAAGAACCAAAAAGTATTCAATTTTGTATCCCTTCTTCAAACTTTCAGAATCAATTGAAATTCCATGTTGTTGTTTTTTTGTTTCCCAAGATATTAAGAAAACAGTGAACAGAACTAATAATATAATCATGCTTCTTTGAAAACAATATTTACATTGTTACTCACCAAGATTTTAACCGTTTGAGCTGAAAATTTTATTAGAGATATACTGCAAAATGGGTAGTCCAATGAACTAGTTTCCGATTCGAAATGTTTTAGTATTCACAAGTTAACTTCATTCAAGTTTATCAAGAAACTGAGACTATTCAGTTCACATTCTCGTGTAATACTGTAGTGAAAATTAACAACTCGACAAGTATCAACTACGTGAGTGAAGATATTATTGAGTAAGAGAGCATTTATAATCACACTGTATGGAGAAGAAAATGATCGATATAATCAAAACAAGTGATTAGTATATGGATTGTTCGTTTGTATTCATGTTGTTTCTTCATCCGTGACTAGACCAGTTAGAAATGCTTTTGATCACATTAATACATGCGCTTGTAAACGACTTTTTTACTGCATGCATTTGTTTGTGATTCTTTTGACGCATACAATCACTGCAAGAATAGGATGAGAGAAAAAAACCTCGTCATATACATTGCAGCTGCACTTGCTATGTAAGGCCTTGTCTACATTAGCAAAATAATTCGGTATTAGTTTTGAATTAAATCTACATGCATCTACACTTATGAGTTAAATGCACCAATCAGAAGTGAGAAATGGTCACTATAATGTGGCCAAAGTACATAATTCTAGCACGTGTTTACGAAACAAAATGTCGTTTCTGTGGCTCTTTGATGATTAATGACTAACCAAAGAAATTTGTTAACAGTTCATCTACTGTTCTAACTTATTTTTTCAACTGCAGATTCATTAAATATTGTAGTGTTGCCTATTCTTATGTTTCAGTCCATATATTCACTTATATTCTACAGTTCGTCATGTTGAGAATATCCATTTATCGATGATATAAAGTGATTTTATCGAGGCACATTCATCATCATTCTAATTAGGGGATCAAGTTATTTCTCGATTGATGCATTAAATCTGAACTAATTTTTCGACCAACCACATTTCTTAATTTAGCATTAACTTTTCTAGTGTAGACAAGACCTAACGGGTGGGGCATAATGAATGACCGCGTTTTGCATTTCATTGTTTTCATCATTTATTCGTTTTATTAAAAACAAACAAAATATACGAAAAGATGCAGTGTGAAAAACTCTACAATCTCCCAAACAAATATTTATTTTATATATGCGTCTTTTGTTTTCAAAATGGACAAAATTCTAGGTGACCAAGTTTCGACGCTGTGAGAAAGTTCATTTATTGGTACATGACAGATTCCTTTTCTTATTCCTTCGGTCAATGAATCATTGTAAAAACCATAATCGATAACCGAATTTAGACAAATCGATACGTGTTCCAATTATGTTTTCTCCATTTGTGATAGAGTGATTTTACGATCACGTGACTATCTCTTAACTATCCGTTTCCCGGTGTTTCGAGTACATTCTAGAACTTTCTATGGTTCTCTATTTCTCTCTGTCATGTTCTTAAACGTTTCATTTTTAGCACTATACATGCGAGTTGTAGATACCAGCTACATAATATGACATCGGTGCAAATTGCCAAACAATTACAAAACATGGTCAGCCAACGTACAGTTAGACGATGACAAAATTTGTGCAAAGAAACAGGTGAAATTTCATTGAAAAAATCTATGCGTAGATCCGGAATCGTACGAACAAAAGGTCTTATATACAGAAAGTGATACGACTATTAATTTACAAATGTCGACGAAGTACACGGTAATTATCTAAATCATTTCAAGTTTCTAGTCGAACAATGCATCGAATAATAAAGGACGAACTTCATTTACATGCTTATTATATTACAACTCAACCAAAGTTGACTCATGACATTAAAAAAAAGCGAATATCAGGGTGTGGAATGTGGTATGGGGTATCGGACAAATAACAAACACACCCACACCCAATTATTGCTATTGTGTAAATTATGAGATCAAGAGTTCTCTTGGCCTGTGCCTATCTTTAGAAAAACACCACATATGCAACGCGTTGTACTTCATGAATATTAAAGTACAGTAATACAAATCATCATGTGTTATCTACATAGTATAGGAGACAACCGAAATCATAAGTGTACCTTCATTTTTGCAATATTAATCTTACCGATACATTTGATAAATATAATATTATCTAATTTCATTGAAATATAAATTTTTATAAAAGTTGACTATTCATCATTTATCCTAGTGCTATCAACCGGGGCCATTTTTAACTTCAACTCAAAAATTTTAAAATACATGAGAAATATTTTACTTTTTCCCAGTTTTTAGAAGCAACTAGCATTCCTTACGAATAGATATGGGGTGTGAGTGTGGATATTCTCTTTTTTAAAACAGACCCACACCTACACTCACACCCTACCCACATCCACACCCACACACTTCACACCCACACACACATCCTCGCGTTCGCGACTAACTGATATGTTTTATTGCTTATTGATATCCTTACCAAGCCACAAATGTACTAGACCGTCTGTACTATGCCAGTAATAATTCAAAAAGTAGTCCGGCTCTTCCTCGCATACGAAATCTCTTTCCATCTGCGAGAGCCATTTAAGGATCTCATTCGCGAAATTATGTATGTGACGATGTCGAAATGTGACACTTGATAAATGTTTAGCTCGTTCTAATATTATTTTTGCGTCTTCGACATATGTGATATCCGTATCAAGACATTTGATATGATGTGGTAATTTCAAACATATGGCATTGAAAGTTATCAATTTCATTCTCTCAGAATTTCTGGAACTTATTTGAATTGAACGAAGATTCCATGCTCGTTTAAATAAAATATCCATTTCGACATCCAACCTCACAGGAAACTTACATTCATCACAGAAATCCAAGTGTACTTTTTCAAGATTTGATAGATTAAGAATTGTTAAGAGATGTTTCATTGAGCCGATAGGCCATTTTCGATCAATCGTTAGAGTAAGTTCTATTACATTTCGAAATAGATACTTCGTCCTTCGATAAGTCTACAAACAAAATTGTATAATCTTTAGAGAAATCGAACTATGAAATATAAAACTATTCTGTGCCAAAAAAGTCATCGAATTAATACAAATCGTTTTTCTGCGAAATCCAGAAGTCTTTTCAAGAAATTTTATATGTAAATGAAGCAAATTTGCTTAAAAACAGTCTATATTGACTTTGAAAATTTGAAAGCTTTGGCTTAAAAAAAAATGTTCGAGTATCCTTCATCTAATATTTTACAATCGAAAAATGTTCATAGCTGATTAGAACGAGAAAAAAAAACATATTTTTTAGATTCCCACAGAAAAAAAAACTTCGTTTTCTGACATTCGAAATGAAATAAATGATCTACACAAAATATATGTGTACATCTTTTTACTAAGAGCTCTTGCAAGCTTTCACGCACCAGTACTGTCCATGGAAGATAACAGCTATATATAATAATCAAAAAGTAATCCAAATTAATCAATTTCTTGAAAATCATAATGTGTGATCAATGATTTTCTATAAATAATATTCAATTTAATTAAAATAAAAATCGTCGGTCTTTTATTAAAATGATGCATTTATCACTTATTATTGTACTACTTTTTAATCAAAATTCATGATGATTATTTGGTTATTTTTACATGATTTGGAAGAATTTAATAGTCTTTAAGCAAATTATTATCTCTTTCATTTTAGCAAGATCTTGCAAACATACTATAGTCAAACAAAGCAAGCGATTTAAGGATACTTTCGAAAATTTACTATTTTATGAAAAGGGAACAAGATAAAATGAAATTAAATCTATTACCTCACCAAAATATTACTTATAGTACGTGTGTAAATAGATTTTCATGTGAATGAAAAAGTTCTAAGTTTTCATTCATAACAATTAACAAAGAATATTTAAAGTTGCCACTATTTTACTTTAATACAAATACATAGCATTTTTCTATGGTTCAGAAATATTTTTCAGTCCCAGATGATCGGAGAAACATGAATGATAAGATGAGTCACTTTTTTCAGAATTACTGGGTACAACATTACAATTTTTATTCTACTATCTATTCTGACAAGTTCATAGTTTTATATTGAAATTTTCCCGAGAAACCTCAGTAACCATGAGCTATGCTGTTAACAATAATTATAATCTTATAAAAATCAGGAGTAATCGATACAAGTCTAAGACAACTATTTAACTAAACTCATTATTAGACTCCATTAATAGTCTATTGACTTTCCTTTCGAAAAATTATATGTTTGAGAACAAAATAAACGATTTGAATATGTAAAACAATCTTTACCTTTTGTGGAATGCTTGCAGTCATCATTTGGCTCAAATTTATAAATAATTTATGCACATCGACGATGATTGTTGCATGATTAGCAGCGATGTTCAATGCAGAACGTTTAATTCTACTTTGTTGATCAGAGTAATCAAAGTTATTTTGGAAAATTGGTATCGAATAGAGTTGAAATCCCGGGTAATGTCCGTCGTACTCAGAGTCACATTTAACGAACCAATGTTTGAGCTCGAGCCAGAATGGTGTTCGAAATGGTGAAATCAGTGACTCTACAGTAGTATAATCTTCATCATCGGATGCATAACAAGTAAACCAGAATTCGAACTTTTTCAATAGAGGCAATTTCATTGAAATGAAATTTTCCCATCGAGAACCGTCAAATAATAGAGGATCAGAGAAACGTATCTCACCGATCAAACGAAGATGTGTTAGTTTCGGTAAAAGTAAAAGAAGTGACTCAATATTGTTCATTGTTATATTAGAACTGAGATTTAACGAAAGCGAAGTTAACTGACTTGATGGTGTGATATCAGAATGTGTAACGGTAGTCTCATCGAATAAATCCCTATAAACATATTTTAAAACTAATGTTCTTAGATGAGATAAGTGACCAAGAATAGAATAAATTGTGTTCCAACTGCACTCATAACAAATTGTCACGTATTTCAATCCAGATGAAATGGGCCATTGTATTTCATTGAGAATATTACGTCTTCCTTCGACTTTCAATTTACGAAGAGCATTGTGAGATATAATAGATGATAATGAGGCTTTTATTTTGTTGATATCAGAGTAATCAGTTGATATTGAGAATGTTGTAAGAGGATATTTCATGATATTTTGTTCAAATTCATTCAAGTCTTCGTCTTTTACATTAAAGAGAGTCAATGAACGAAGTCGAACGAATTGGTCAATACGAAAGTGAGAAAGAAATAAACGAATTCGATTGGATGTCTCTCTTTCCTCCGAAAGCCTAAGTGAAATAACATTTTTAGGATCAATAATGCGTGCGATGATAGATAGATCAGATTTTGACATATAACGACAGTCCAGCTCATAACGATTATAAGTATTAGCAATGGAATAGAGTTGTTTGCACATACATCGAATTGAAAAGACAATTATCTCTGTATCAAGTTCATCGAAAATTCGATGAACAATATCGACTGGTAATTTTTGAAAATAAGATTTCTTTTTAGTAGACATAAGTCGTAATACGCAGAATGCACAAGTGTAATATGTTTTGTTTTTTTACCAGCTATTCGTCACAATTGCACATCCACATCGAGTGCGAACACCTAACCATGTGTCACATCCGACTGTATAGAATGAAAAAAAAAGTAAGTATCCACATATTTATCATCTATATATTGAGAGAGCAATACAATAATAAATCGTCAACTCACCTTGCCAATATTTCAAAATGAAAATGCAATAGCTTATGTTGGAAGTTATGATGGAAATTTTTCTTCAAGACACTAGATTCAAAATAAGTCTAATTGAAAGAACATTATACTTGATTTTACTAATTTAATTGATTTTGTAGAATATTATGCAAGCTTGTTCGTTTTTCTAGCAAGATTCATATGAAAAATGTAAAGTGAAATACTATTCTTGTCGATAGTATTTATTTCAAAAGAACTCGCAAATACAAGAACATCGAGATGAAAACACAATGACTTTTTCATTAAAACTCGGACAAACATGAGATGTGGGTGTTAGAAAGAACTATATTGACATCCAGATAATATCCACACACACACCCTTGATTCCTACAAATGATGAATCGAACGGTTTGAAAAGAAGAAGTTATAATAATAATTATAATTCATTTACGGCAGGCTAGGTCGGGTACCGTCCTATTATCGCACGAAAAAAAAACGTAATAATTACCATCATGGACAGTATCCCCTTTCCAAAATCATCGGACATTGTTCTACTAGCCATGATCTTTTGCTTTCACTTTTATGTAAATCTATTTGTTGATTCTGATATAGAAGAGAAAAATTGAAAGTCAGTCAGTGACATCTATTTATAATAAATACAATTCGATAAGTGTTAATCTTCTTATAGATTGGTTCATGTCAGCCGTAAGTTTCTTTACACATTCCAAATAGTTTCATTTATTCTTTATTGTTTTCACGTGAAGAATTTCAGTTACTTATCTAGATAATTTCTAATCAATATGCCTAAATATTATTGTGATTATTGCGATACATATTTAACACATGATTCACCATCTGTACGTAAAACTCATTGTCAAGGAAGAAAACATAAAGAAAATGTACGTGATTATTATCAAAAATGGATGGAAGAACAAGCTCAAAAATTGGTTTGTTTAATTTGAATTATTTTTGTTTGTTTTTTTTTCTATGTCAAGTTTTCTTAGATTGATCAAACAACAGCTGCTTTTAAATCGGGTAAAATGCCAAGTGGTCCATTTCCAATGCCGCCACGTCTTATCAATCCAAATATTGCACCACCACGACCAGGCATGCCAGCTATTGTACCACCACCACCATGGGCATTTACATTACCACCAGGCATGCGACCATTAGGTCCACCACCTAATCCAGCTGCAATGACAACATTAATGACATTACGACCACCACCGGGTATGTTGCCACCAGGTGTACCACCACCAACGGCTATTCCGAATCCATCTATGGAATAATAGTATGATTAACATTTGAGAGTGAATATTACTTTTTGTTTTCTATGTACATTTCATCATAACTATGTAAGAGTAATATAGAAAAAAAAAAAAAAAAAAAAAAAAAAGATTTTCTCTCATACGTCTATTGTTTTAATTTCTGAATTTCAAGACGTCTTTTTGTTCGTTATTGAATAGTACAATTTTTTAACTTCAACGTACTATCATTGATGTAAGGACTCTTAAGATGCATTAAAATAAAGGCAATGTATATACACATAAATGTTTCTTCACCATAGGATTATCTGAAAAGAGAAAACTTAAATTAGTTTGAATATTAGAAATATAACAATTATATTTTAAAGAAAAACAAAAGACCTGTTTTGCGAAGAAAGTATGACTGTAGCTATCAATTTCAGTTATTGATGATCTGTTAGAATAAGTTTATGCATACAATATATGTTTGTTTGTTCAGTCGTGTGTGGGTGAAATTTTTGTCCATGTTTATGTTCAGTTACGTAATCGGTCAATAACATTGGTTACAAATACACATTATTATATCTATCAACTGTTAGTGTCATATACCATCATATTTTTTAAATATTTAACACCGATTACTTTAGGCAAATTATTTATATCGTCTAAATAATTTTATAAACATACAAGATCCTACTCATTCTCAAGAGGGATATATGTATTTTAACTGAAACGTTTAGAATTAAATTAGTATTGTAACTTTTTTAATAAGTCCTAACACATTATTTTATTAGTCTCATAAAAATCTTCTTATAGGCAAAAACATCAGTTCAATCATGTTTGTTTTGTATCTTTTCTTCATTAGATAATATTTTCTTTTTTTTTAATGATTTTCGATTATTTCAGATAAAAAATAATCTCGAACAGGTAAAGTAAATGAAAAATTAATTGAATATTATTGCTTTTTTAGCATCAAAATAAATTGTAGAAAAATGAGCGAAACTGATGATATGGTATCAGTAGTGGATGATGGTGGGTTATTATAATGCTTATTAATGTCGTCTGTGCTATTCTAATAACTATTGCTTTTGTTTTGTTGTTTGTTTTTTTTTTTTTTGTTATAATTCAATATATTTTTAAAAAAATTATTTTCTAGACGAGTCAATGATTAAATATCTTCGTGAAAAAATTATTGGTCGTCCAGCAGTCTTTTCTCTAGCTGGCGATATACCAATAGATGAGTACGATTTTATATCTATTAGTTTTTTATGTTTACTTTTTTTTTCGTTTTACATTGATATGTATAGTCATACGCTTCCTATAAAAAAGACTAATTCACAAGATGGTTTAAATGATGTTGTATTATTAAGTACAACTTCAAATGATACAACAAATCAGGTATGTTTTTTTTTCTTTGACAAAGTTTTGTTCTTTTTTTTTTTCTTTATCTATGTAAAATAACTTTAAAAAATATCCGCTTCTTCTTATGCACAGAAATCACTTGAAATTAATGTCAGGTATCTGTAGGAAAGCAGCTATAATGTTTTTACCTCCCATTTTGCATGCTTATATTTATAGAAAAACTAATTATTTGTTATGAAAAAAAACAAAATTGATTAGCTCTTTTGAAAAGAAAAAAAAAATGTGACAGTTGAGACTCGCACCACCAGGTGTGTAACAACTTGTTTTATTTTTCGTTTCCTTTCCTCTATTGCTTTTTTCCTGTCATTTCACATACTGCTTCGCTTTTTCTTTTTTGTATTCGCTTGATTTGCTTGTCGCTGCTTTTGTTCTTTGCTGTCTTTCGTCATTATATTGTATCTGCATTTTTTCATCTTATCATTGACGTTATCCTCAACTAAAACGCCGAGCAACGCTTGTTCTGCATTTACATTTATTAAAAAGAATAAAATTCTAACTACAACAGAATAAAAAAAAAACGTACACACAGTTATGTCTCGTTCGAAATTAAGTCCATTGATAAAAGCACAGGTGAAAAGAAGCTTTTTGTTTAGTGTTTTTTTTTTCATTTGTAATTATTGAAAAATATAATTTTTATACTTTTCATAATAATAGGTAGAAAAATTTAATGCCATAAGTAATATTATTAATTCTGGACGTCGACCAATACCATCATCATCACCAATTATTATTCCAAAAAAACCTCCTCGTTCGAATGTAAGCATATATTATTTATATTACCTACTATTATAAACGAATGTGTGAAAGAGAACAATGTGATGGTTAATGTTCTTTGGCCTTTTTTTCTTCTTCTTTATTTTTATTGAATTAATGAATATTTATGTTTTGATTGTCAGGCATCATCACATAGTTCTTCATCGTATACATCGGTTGCTGATCAAATGTCTTCATTTTTTGTAAGACAACAAAAAAAAGAACAAATATAAATTTTGAATTTACTTTTTATTTTCTCTCTGTAGGAATCATTCGTACAAACAGATGATGGTAAAAAGCAAAATAAGAATTAAAAAAAAAAATTGAAAATTAATTTGAATTTTCTTTTGTTCTTATATTAGTACCAAATTCAACATTTCCAACATTACCATCAACATGTCAACAATTAGAACATTCCGCAGCACGAGATCGTATTTCAGTGAAAAATAAACGACGACATCCAATTAAACAAAAAGTAATATTATTCATTAACGAATGTCATTTTCAAAATAAAATACATCTGACTTTTTTTTTTGAAATAATATCGAAATCTGATGTTTGTCACTATTTAAGAGAAGAGAGAGCCTGAGACATCTATCTATGCCGAAATTTGATTGGTAAACAGCTGACCGATCTAATTTCAGCATATAGAGATACTCACTCTGAGGGCGAAAAACTCAGATTTCTATGTTATTCCTTTGAAGTCTCATTTATTTATTTTTTTTGTAGTTAAGTACACTTCGAGAAACTGATGATAATGAAAGTGATTTATTTTCATCAAAAACTGAAGGTAAAAAGAAAGCAAAAGAATTTTAACTCAATATTAACAGGTTAAGGTGTAATGGGAAAGGGAATTAATAAATTTGATTGAATAAAAAAAAACAAAAAAATTTGAGATATTTTGAGTATAGATGATGAAATTCCACCACCTTTACCGCCGAAACAGCGTTATTTACTCAAAAATTCATTTTCATTACCGACTACAACAAGAACAAATTCAACGACAAAAACAAAAATGAAAAAGTTAAATAGAAATTTACGTACATTTTCAATTCATTGACATAGAATTTTTTGTTTCTTAAATTTTTTTTTTTATCAATAAATTAACTTCAATATTTTCAGCTATATCATCAACACCAGAAGAGGAACATTCAATTATTGCTACAACACGTATAGAGGTAAATATTAGAAACTTTTCTCTACGAATAAGAAATTGTTTTGATTTTGAAAATGCAAAAAAAAAAACAAAAACAAAAGTCAGTCAGAAGAATATTTTCTTAACTATATCCATTGTAAGTACGAATTCTTAAGTCTTATTGAATATCTATATTTAGTAGTATGATTGAACAGTCAGAGCTAAACTATTTGCTTTATTCTTAGAAGCCATCGAATACATATTTGACAATAATAGTAAATTTTATTTATGAGAGACGTCCTTGAACTAATATGAATGGCTTTTTAAGATGAAACATTTTTCATTGTGTAGATTTTGAAATATCTTAAAAAGAGTACATGTCATATAGTTTTGAGAATCTAAAGATAATTTAATTTTCGAAATGCTAGAAGTGATGACGAAGGGGACGACACCCATTAAGATTCAGCCTCTTCTATTCAACTCGCAATGATATTCTTCACTTATTTTTATTTATCGAACATTTTATGGTGACTTCACTATCTAATCTCTATCATAATAAGCTACAATGAGTTTTTAAATAAATTCGTCTTATACAATATCCGAAACAAAAACATCCTGAATCCTTCGTTTTAAATTGTTGAATTCACACTTCGCCATCTTTAATTCTAACGTAGACATTAATTTTTCTTATACATTAGAAAGAATATTATAATTTCTTTAATATTATATTCTAGCCAAAAAGACAACAACCATTAATTGATCTATCTGATTTGGATACAGCACGAGCACGTCTTCGTATATCAGTTCGTTCACGTGATCGTTCAGCTGATAATATACTTTTGGCAACAAATTCTAATCTAAATAATGAAACATTAACAACAACATCATCAAATATTTCAACATTTTCTAATCCTATTCAACGTTCTGTAAGTTTTAAACGTGTTCAAGAAATTAATGATATAAAATTAATTAATCGATCAATATTAAAACAAAAAAAAGAAGAAAATAATGAAAATGTTTTATTAACTAATAAATCTATTGAAAATAATTCAATATTAATTAATAATTCAATACAAAATGAAAATATTAATGAACAAACAAATATTAATAATACTAATTCAATTAAATCAATATCACATTCATCATCACACGAACATATTTATGATAATTTAGATGTATTTAAACGTCCGAAACCAAATATTATTCTATCATCTAATGATGATGATGATGAATCATTATCAACAACAACAACAACAACAGCAGCTGTTGTTAAAACAAGAGAACATCCAATACAAACAACACGTTTAAGACCACTTACAATGCATGTTACATCAAATAATGATAAACAACTAACAAATGAATTTGAAAATGTTTTTAATCAATTAAAAAAACGTGGTTCAATTCGACGTGTTCGAACAAATGAAGAAACAATATCGGAATCTTTTCCATCTGCATCGAGTGAAGAAATTCATGTACCTCTATCTCCATCTATAAAATCTGAGAATGAATCATTTGTATCAACCAATAAAATAATCGAACCAATTCATACACCACCACCAACACCAAATCGACGTAAAACAGTTGTTGGTGTTCATCTATCAGCTAATAATAAAGTTGCTACTAATGATAATAAGCCAACACCATCATGGGTTGATATAGCAAAACAAAAACAAAATAAATTGTAAGTTATTTATTATTATTAGAGAGAGAGATATTCAAAACAATAATGTTTTCTTTTTTGAAAATGTTTTATCATAATTACGAAAGCATAGAAAAAACAAAACACAATAGATTATGTAAGCATGACGAGATCATATTTTCTTTGGAGAAAGAACAAAAAAAACTAATGTCAGCAAAAATGAAAATGAGTACAATAAAACCTCCCATAGTGGACACTCCGCAGTCCGACGGAGAGGATTTTGCTGGAACTAAACCTCTTTATAGTGGACATCATCCGATACTGAACATTTTTGAGAAGTCTCATTCAGTGTCAACTAAAGAGCCGTCCTGTATTCTAACAATTGTTGGTTTTTTTGTATTTCAAGAACAAAAGTGCATGAGGAGAGAAGTAACAATGAGCACTTGTTAGTTATCTTATTCACTAACATCCTTCAAATCCTTAGAAAACGCGTCCGCTTTTTCGAAAAACTTCACTTTTTGAAAAGACCAAACCTCCCTATAGTGGAGACTTTCAAAAAGTCCCATAGATGTCCACTATAAGAAAGTTTTACTGTAATATTAAACTTCATTTGTATCAGCAATGAACATATAAAACATGTAGGAACAACATCGTGCCCTGTTTTATTACGATGAAGATTCAAATTTTAATAATTATCAACATGTCATTAATTTGAATCCTACCAAAAGCGAAATTCCAACTACTAGAACCTGTTGAATTCAAAATTTTCGGTTTCGCGACTAATCTAACGTACTCTATCCAATTGCAATTACTAATCTTCATCTTTCATTTCTAATAAAAGATTTAAAACAAATGGTAACCTATTTATTTTTTAGTCAATTGGTTTCGAATGAAAAGAAACATCAAGATGAATTTGAACAACAATCATCTATTGAATCACCAGTTCCAATTAGAAAATCGATGCCATCTGCTGATACTCGATCGAATCGAAAATCAATGTTTGAACAAACTACAACACAAACAAATACACATCCTATTGAACGAGTAAATTTAATATTTATTTATTTATAAAAATTATTTTCATGATTTTGTTCTAGGATTCAATACGAGCATTAAAAGCTGGCAATCCGAATCGTATAAATAATTTAATACAATTTTTTGACAAATAAATTTTGCTTTTTTTTTCTCTTATCCTTTCTTATGTTTGTGTCTTCGTCTTGTAACAACAGTGTGCATGTATGTGTGTGTGTGTTTTTCTTGTACAAAGATAAATCTTTAATTGTTATGCAACGATAAATTCGTTTTTTTTTCTTCTTTATTAATATAAATCTATATTAAAGAAAGAAAAAAAAATAAATAAACAAAGATTTGGTTTTTTTTCTTTTTTTAGATCATGGATTTAACAGGAGGTTCTAGTCAAGGTATAGGTGATCCACATTTAGCATCATTTATTGAACAAGAAAATCAAAAACAACGTTTTCAATCTGTTGTACATTCTTTAACTGAACAATGTTGGGAATTATGTGCACCAAGTATATCATCAAGACTTGATGGAAAAACTGAAACATGTTTAGCGAATTGTGTTGAACGTTTTATTGATTCAAGTAATTATATTATTAATAAACTTGGTCAAGAAGGTGCTGCTGCAGCTGCATCAATGAAATCAAATGAATTTAGTTCATCAACAGATTTTTCATTGAATACACCTGATATGGGTTTTCAAACATCGGAGTTTTCAACCGATTATAGTTCATCAACAAATCAACAAGAGAAAAAGAGTAGTTGGAAATTTTGGTAGACAGTTTGTTTGTTTTTCTTTCTCTTATTGTTTTTCTCATGTTTTTCTTCCTTAGTATTGGTTTTTTTTTCTTATTCTATTTGATTCAGCTTCTAGATTTTGTTCTTTTCAGATTATAAAAAATATATATATATATATTTGAACAAAACAAAAAATGGTCGAATCAATAATTGGTATTCGTGGTAAAGATTTTATTTTATTAGCTCAAGATGCTAATACAACAAAATATGGTATTCTTAATATGAAATTTGATACAAATCGATTATTTAAATTAAGTGAACATTGTGCTATGCTTGCTGGTAAGACTTCGATCATTAAATAAAAATAATGTATTATAGTCATTGATTTTTTTTGCGATAGCCTAAATCTAACGGATGTAATTCACAAGAAATTAGTTCTTATTTTAATTCTGCATACTTTCTGTAGTTAGATGTTTAGAATTCTCTTATAATTCAATTAAAAGAATATGAAATGATCTATATACAAATGCAACGTGAGTTGTAAGACTTATTTACTCTCGAGAAAGTTTCTGAGATATAACCTATTTCGAGTTGTTTTTCATAGATTAAGCCTTGCATAGACATACTTTCCTCTTATTATAATAATTAGAAGTAGTTCAAAATTTGAAGAATTAAAAAATTGTATACATAAGAAGATTATTATCATATGATTAATTATGAAATCATTTATATTGATTCGAACTATTAACTTTCTATTGAATTGTCTTTTGAGAGTTCCATTATAGATCACATGAGTTGAAATAGGACTTCTATTGAGAAAGGATAAAATCAAGTTTTCACAGTTTTGAATTTATATAAAAAGAATTTGATATTTTATATCAATCTAATTAGTCAACATGTAGCTATCAATTATTTACTAGAGAACCATTCGAACTGATATCTTTTGTTTGAATTCATATTGTATCTATGAGGGAGTTATACGTGCCTACAAAAAAGAACAGAATTTCGCCTCTAGATAGGTCTAATAATTTATAGAGTATCCTGCAACTGTCAGTTGAAAAGAATGCTTTTTCTTTCTTTGGAAACAGTGAATTTTCAAATGAACTCAATTTTCGTATCACGCTTGTGGCAAACATTGTCTTTGTTTTTCAATATTTCAATAAACGAACATTCGTTTTAGTTGAAACTTTCACGATATTCTACTAATCATTCAATCTAAGTAAAAATTTTTCGCTTTCTAAATTTTTGATATCTGAGCATGAATATTCGTTGATTTCTTGATTATTTTCTATGAAGTATATTTTTTTTTTGTTCTAGCTGGTGAGCCAGGCGATGTAGTTCAATTTGCAGAATATGTTGGTAAAAATATTCAATTATATAAAATGATCAATGGTATTGAATTATCTCCATATGCATGTGCTAATTTTACTCGTCATGAAATGGCAACATCACTTCGTTCACGAAATTCATTTTTAGCTAATCTTATTATTGGAGGTTATTCAACAAATGAACGTGATCAACAACGTGTACAATTGTATTCAATCGATTATTTAGGCGCCATGGTTTCAGCTAATGTTGTTGCTCATGGTTTTTGTCAATTTTTTGCTTTGGGTATTGGTGATCGTTTATGGAAAGAAGACTTAACTGTTGAAGAAGGATTAGCTATGTTACAAATTATGGTTAATGAACTTGGTAAACGTATGGCTGCTTATCCGCATTGTGTATTCGTACGAATGATTGATGCGAAAGGTATACATGTACTTGATAATATGTATCCAGAAAAAATTCTTGTTTCAAAACCAACTGAAGGTGAATTACAAACAACTGCCGATATGATGGATATTCATAGTTAGTTCATTTTTTTTCTGAATACAAACTTAATAAAACTATAACATCAAACTTTTTTTAAACTAGACTTCATGCTTTATTTCTTTTTTCTTTTTTTTTGTTATTATTGCTGCTTATGTCATCAAGATTTTATTAAATGTCGAATGGACATTAAATAATGGAGAAGATACTTGAATATTTTTGTTTTTCTTGAAATATCTAGATTTATGCCTAATCAACTAATGATGATAAATCTAAGATTTAGAAAGCTTTAAACTTTTATGAATTTCACAATTACAAGAAAGTTACTGTGTTGTATCTTTTGTCAGAGAATTTAAAATACTTCTATTAATAGAACGAAATGTACAAGTAATATTTTATTGAAAATGAAAATAATGTTGGTAAAAAGAAAATTAAATAGATTTATTTTTGTTTATGCTTGTATTTTATTGATGAGGCTCTGGAGCGCGAAGAAAGATGGTCAACTACGAAAACGAAAAAGAAAGATATGAGAGATCAATAGGTAAAAAAAAAACATGAATACAAAATGTTAATCATACCTTGATCAAAAATAGACAAAGAACTGAGTTTCCATCTAAATGTTATACAAAGACAAGACAAACAATGGTCGGCAAAACGAGTTAAAAAAGAAGATGAGTGTTTGAACTATAAGTTGTTATTATCATTAATTTTTCAGCAAAGTCTAACTATATTCTTAATAAAAATTTATGTTTCTTGAATGTAATATATTTTAAATCTTTTTCTGATATATTCTTCAATATAATACTTTGGATCTTAAAATAGTTAAATAATAGAGAAATTTATAATATTGACCAGTCTTTCAAATGATGATAATATTATACGAAAAGAATTGTTCTTAGAAGAAGAATAAAATAAAATTATATGTTAATCATTTCGATCGTCAAATCTGAATTGAATGTAATCTTACTGCTATTGAATTATGTTTACCGACTTATACGTTTTTGTTTGTGAAAACTGTATAAACTTGAAGCAAGATCCAATTTATGCTAACTATTGAATATCTCAGAAATAACCTACCAAAGAAAGAATGGAATATTTGTACTGTATTTTGACTCAATGAGTTACTGTTTTTTTTATTAATTATAGAAGCGAGTTTCAAAGTTTTACTCGTGAGTAAAAAATCTGTTAGTGCGATTCTTGTGAGATTAAAATTCTATATACTTCAACATTCCTTTTAGATTGTGTTTGATAAAAGTAACGGAGGGAAATTACTTAGGGTTATCCAAAAGTAGTGAGCCAGGTACTTTTTTTTCTTATAGAAAGCTTTCAAAAATTTTCTTTTTT
>CAJNOP010000086.1:726974-753902 GCA_905250075.1 Rotaria sp. Silwood1
TAACATAAATTAATATTGATAATGATCTAGTCCAGATTCAATTATATTGAATATCATGAAATCTGATAGCAACAAACAGATATGCATGCAAAGCTCAATAATTGAGAAAGATTGTTAAACTCTTTCGAATATCTTGTTTTATGGAAAACCCAAGAAAACGAATGTATTCTTTTTCATTGAAAAAAAAAATTAAATATTTTTGACAGCAGAAGAATTGAATAATTCTTCAAAGATTTGTTTTAAGGATGTAACTAACAACTAATATATTAATTTATGCTAGAAAACAAAAATATGGAGATCAATTTTTGAAAATTAAAAATATATGACAAATGCCTTCAAGCATTAAAAACAATTCGAAAAATAAATAAAAGACACTGCTAAAAATAGTCTTAGTATTATTAATCATGATGTCTAGTTAGTCAGACAGATTATTCTAATTGTATGGTACTACATAAATAGAAAGGTCTAGTTATTTTTGTTCTTGCTTTCCTCATATTGTAATCTATTAATCTTTCTTTAGATAAAAATAGTATGCATTATGTTTTTGTCTACTTTTACGCAAAATCCTTTTTTTACAAGACTGAAGAAGAACGTTTTGTTGAGTAAAGTAGTTAGTGCTATGCTAGAAATAATTCAGTTTAATTATCATCACCTAAGCTATATAGATAGTAAAAATATTTTTAATATTATAGATGTGATCAAAGAAGATTCTTATTTATTTCATTATGTTTTCAATTTAAATTTCATTGACATTGTAATAAAACACTAAACAACAAAAATATATTCTTTTTATTTAGTTCGTGTATAATAACTATAATTAATTGCTGCATGTTGATTAACTTGATTGATAATTCGATCGATATTCATATAATCTATTTTATTTATTTTTGTTTGTTTTGGAACATCATATGTTTGTATACGTGGTATTTCGTCAGTACTAAAATAACGAAAACAAAAAAAAAACACAACATATAAAAATTTTTAATTGAATTTTATTACTGTTGACGATAAGTTTTAAATGTTAATAGTTGATCAATTGAAGTTTTGGGAAGTGAAATAGGAGGAAAAAGTGCACGACGTAATGTATTAAGATTAACACAAACACCATTTGGTTGTAATCGTTGTAGTTTTTCATACATTTGACGACATTCAAGTTCATCATTAGGTGATAATGTTGTTTCAGATCGACGTATATCAATTCGAATAGGTGTTATACGCTCTGTATGTCGTGCTGATTTTTTCGTTAATTTATGTTGTCGACGTTGTATATATGATAAATTCGTTGAAACTGTATTAGGACGTGTTGTCATTATAAATGGTAAAAAAATAAACTGAATCAAGACAATGTATATATTTCTTATACTTTCTATTATTGAAATTGAATGTTACATAAGGTATTTTTTTTTTTCATTCTCAATTTTCTTTTTTCTCGATGGCAACATATACAATCTCAACAATCTTGATGAGCTCTAATGTGTTGAAGAAAAAAAAAAAATAATACATTCTACGTCAATGCAATGTAAAAAGTAACAATCCTTGATTTGTACATCGTTAAAATAACATGTTTGAAAAAAAAAAAAGAAGTTCTTTATTGATTATGTTCATTATTACGTCGTTTATTTAAATAATATAAATTTATAAAAAATATCTACAAGAGTGATGTTTTTTTAGTAGTCTTAAGTTGTTTTTGAATTGATATAGTGCCATATGTCATGATTTTCTTCCAAAAATACAATTGTTTATGTAGGTCATTCCATCCAATATGTAAACCCATGGGTAATGTGTCAATTAGAAAATTTGTTCTTTTATTAGACTCTTTTCTTTTTGTTGTCAGGTTCATACGATAATAATTATGAAAGCAATGTCAAAGATTTTCAAGAATTCTTTTTTAATATAATTAATGATTTTCCGTTAAATCTTTTTGTCATGTTTGAATAGAGCTCGTTGAATTACGTCTAAAAAAAAACTGTTTTACGCATATTTCAACAATGATTTTGTGATAGAACTTAAGAAAATCAAATAAAAAAGGAAGTCAGGAACACTTCTAAAAATTGTTATTAGCCAAAAGCATCAAGCTCTGATAGCCTCAATCTTCTTCTGATATTTTATTATTCTACTCGTCATATGCTTAGGAAAATAAAAAAGATTGTTTCATTGATGAGAGTGGACCGAAAATTTTGTATTAATTATTGAATATCCTATTCGATATAGATTCTTTTTTTGTAGATTCTAAGTACTGATATTTGTTTCATTATGAATTGACATTCTCAATCATCAAAATCAGTGTTAATAACATTTTGCTATTATATGCACAAAAACATTATTTCTCTCAATAACTAAATAGTATTTTTCAAAAACATGCATAATTTTTTAAATAGCTATTTGAGAAATACAGTCAAAAATTAATTTTGGATAAAAACTAAAACTATGAAGACTTAATGCTTTTAGAATATTTTATTTTTTTTTAAAGTTTTTATGATCTCGTAAACTTAATTTTCTAAAGTTTTATTACGCAAAGATTATTATTAGATATAACACGATGTGTTCTATTCAACCATGACAATAAAAATTTTGCTCGAATACTGTTTTGCCAGCATCTTATATTATTAATCATGATTTGTTAAATTTAGAATATAGATTTATTTTATTTAATTAAATAAATAAGATATTTCATTCTTTTCAAATTGATTAGCAAAAAAATCATTTTCAATCAGAACAAAAAATGAAAATCAAAATAATTCAATAGTTTATTCTTTTGAAGTTAAACTTCTGCTGAATATATTAAGTTGATTGTACTCATTCAAATATTTTACTATTCATATCTTGTAAATATTTTTTTTAACAATGATAGATTTGAATAATGCATTGATTTTTGTTTTTAATATTAGATAAAGAAAAAAACAGTATTAATGCTTTTTTAAATGTCAAATCTAATGTATTTAAGTCTTTTTTTTCTTTTGTGCAAACAAAATTACATGAAAAAATTATGGTCTAACAATAAAATTTGGTATATTAACTGTACTTTTATATTTTGGTTGTTGAGTAAATATACTCGATAGATCTGTACGTAAATCAATTATTAATTGTTTTAATTCTCGATGTTCATATTCTACACGAGCTAAACGACCTTTTAATTCTGCCATATCAATATGTTCAGTAAATGTTGATGATTCATTATTTTGAAGTGCTTGTTCAGCACGTAAACGTCGAGCTTGTTCTTGAAGAAGACGATTGTAAAGACTAAATAGATTTAGATTAATTATAAAAAAAAAACAATAAAACGAATATCTAACGTTTTTTGAGCAGCTAATTTTTCTTCACAAATTGCATCACGTTCACGTATTATTTGATTAATTGATTCATGACGCATTTTTTCACTTTGCACTTGTGCTTCTTCTAAAGCTTCCTATGTAGATAAGAAAGTGGTGAAAAAAAAAAACTTGTTGTCATTGTCTTATTACTTGAAGTTTTCGTTGAGCTACTACTTTTTCAAGTTGAAGTTCTTCATCATGACGTTGATTCATATGTTTTTCTACTTCATCAACTCTATCCTTTTCGAAAAAAAAAACAACACATCTATTAGATAATTGATATTCTATTTTAACATATAGAAGTTATGTTGGCAATGAAGTTATGTAACTTCGATAGTGTATATAGTAAAGCAAATAAAAAAGAATATTAGTTGAGCTTAATAATAAAACTTTCAGAATGATCTTCCTTCAATATTGAGAAAAAAAGAAATTCTGAAATTTATTTTGACAATCCGCTCATATCAGAAATAAATCTATGTGTGTGCTTTTTTCGTTATTAATAAAAGTTTGAAATCATTATTATATCATGCTGAAGTTTCTTTTTTTTGCTCGTGAAATTATTTTCGAATGAAGAAAAGTGATGATAAGTATTAATTTAGCCGAAGTAAATAGAAAAAATTTTGATTGAATCTATGAAAAAGAAATATTGATTAATTGATAATGAAAAAAAAACAATACTTCTTACAAGAAAAATTAATAAAATTGAAAAATATGTCGCACTTGTCAAAAATCTATTTTTATCTTTGAGTTATTGTTTATCTATACCATCTATGAATTTTCATAATACATATAAACAACGATCTTTTACAGAAAAAGATGAGAAATCAATATGGTTTCTTGATGAAACCTTGAGATTCTTTTTTTTTTATCAGTATTTTTGTCTCCGACAATAGTTATTTGTACATTTTCTTCTGAATGTTTTGTTTGGCTAAATTAATACTATTCAGCCCGATACAGTAACCGCAAATTTTGCAGATCTAATTGTCGAGCATTCGCGACTTCGTTTCCTCACATCATTAAGTCAATATCGTATTCCTATTGACTAAAAATACTCTAATGTCATCTTTCTGTTCTCTAATCTGACATAGACCCCTCAGAGATACTAAATCTAATAGTTATGATATATAATACTTATTAACTTGTTCATTTGCAAGTAAAATATATGACTTTCTTGGATTACTTTACCTATTTATCATGTAAATGCTGTCAAAAATTATTAAACTTATTTCACATAAAAGGGAAAAATGTTTTTTTTTTGTTGAACAAGCGTCAGAGTTACCTTTTTATAATCCATGAGCAACACTGATATAGCATTTATTTTAGAGCAAAGAAGAAGATATAATTAAAGCATTTAGCTAGCCGAATACTTACCTTATGTTCATGAACATAAGCCTGTAGGAAATTTATTATGTATCTTTGTTTAGAAATAATTTAATATGAACAAATAGAAAGATAATAAAATGAGAAGAGCAAAAGAAATTAAAAAAAAAAAAAAACGTGCTCACCTACTTGGATAAGTTGTGTATAATCATTATTAAGTGTTGTTCGAAGATGTTCAAGATATTGTGTTGCTTGAATTTTTTCAGCAGGTGATGAAGAATAATCACGTCGTTGATTCATAGCTAATTTTACTTCACGTTCACTTTTAGCTAATTGTTGTTCAAAACGACGTTGAGCACGATCAACTGTTTGTCGATGTAAATCACTAACTGTTCCTAATTAAATAGATAAATATTAAGATAGAAAATGAATAGTCAGTGTGTTTTTGTATTTATTTTTTTGGTTCTCCGTACGATTAACTTTATCTCGACTATCATGACATGAATGTGAACGAAGACAAGATACATTTTGCATTGATGATCGTGTTCTGTCAGTCATTTTCAATTTTCAAATGGAATTTATCAGGGTTTCACACTTGAAGTAATCTTTGTTAATATTTACAAAGAACGAAAGCATTCATAACCTTGATTACCAGCCATTTTTATGCAGGTTGTGATGGTGCATACATCAAACAAACTGTTCTAGGACAATTATGACTTATAATGACATCTTTTTGAATCATGATTGAATGGTATAATATTTAAACCAATATGGTTTTCAACAGATGTGAATGAATGAATATGAAATACTTTTTTGCCATTTATTTAAATTGAATATTATTGATTTACACAATAAATCAAATAAAAAAATGTACCAGCTGACTACACTGATAGTCAATATCCGTCAAAACCAATAATGGTATGGTCTATGAGGACGGTTTCTTCACTTATTTCAACACTGTTAGTTGAATGTAAGTGATTAATGAATCATTTTTTCTTATCAAATTTATTGATACTCTTTTTGTTGTCTTAGTGTATAGTGTAAAAAAGGTGAATTATAATCATATTATCATAGGAAAAATCAATTCATAGAAGTTATTCTCTACGATAAATAAGAAGCTTTTATGGAGATATTTCAACACTCAGCACATTTAGATAGAAACATTTATTACTATTTTACTCTAAATTTTATTTTATTTGAAGGATGAAGAAGGTTACACAAGTATAGCAAGACGAAAAAGAGATTTTATGGACAAAACATAAAGCACCTGATGGATTAAAAGTGTCTGTTGCAGTTGGTATTATTTTATTTAGAAATATCTTCTTAATACTATCTCTTGTTTCTATAGCTTATGTTGTGTCAGTACCCTTATCGTGAATAAAAGTTGAAAACGGCTATACCCATTATCATAATGTTGATATAGAAGGTTCGCGATGGACAAAATCAAACGAACTACAAGATATGGAAAAAATGATTGTACAACAATAGTCAATTAATAAGAAATTACCATACATGTAAGAGAAACATGATTGGAATTATTGAATACATATATAAAGTTTTATGCTAGACATCTAAGAATGCTGCTTTTTGTCATAAACTGAAATAGCAATAACGAAAATTCAAAACGGCACAGTACCACAAATAATAAATTACGTTTCCTGAGTACATGTTCAGGTCCAAGATTTGTCTTTAGATATTAAGAAACCAAGTTTAGCCTAGTACGTCTGATCGAACTAAAACTGTTTTCACACATACTATACACTCTTGGAGATGGATAGATTTTTTGTTTCATAAATTATTGTTCTACTGATTTTTGATAGTTCTATTTAAAAAACCAATCATTTTTTAGGATACCTTCGGTATTTTGACTTTTTTATTCCAAAGAAAAGAAATAAAAACATACAGACCTCAAACAGTGTTTACAGTCTGTAAAACAATTTCTGACTCTATGAAATATAGCATCTTGGAGAAAGGGAAGAGACATTTTTTGATATTGTAATGCTAGTATCTCACACAAGACAGCATCTCAGAACTTAAAGTCTATGGCAATCTTACCTCTACTCATCAAGATGTATGTGTTCTGAAAATATCAAAATTTTCTTAGGAACTGTTTTCCAGAAACTTTGAAAAGGGGAATACTCTTAAAGCATACTGGTTGAAATTAAAAAAACACTCGAAAATATTTTTATTTTCATTTATAAATCTTCAGAAACATAGTCGAATAACTTGCTAAGAAATATACTCAACTGTTAAACAGAGATATTCATCACGGTCGAAAAACTGTCGCTAGCGCATCACGATAGTATTCAAAAACTGCTTCGATTTTCACTGCTGTGACTCTACTAAATTAAAACTGTTAATACGAGTTCATGAAATTCATCGAGTCTCTTGATTTTGCACTTGCGAACACTGAAATTCTCTGCAAAGTCATACAATTTTACACTGTCCTTCAAGAAGAAAGCTATCAATACCACAATGTCGCATTAAAGCTTTGAGAAAATGAGGTCAATCATAGTCGCAAAACGGGAAACATGAATGTCGCAGTACCGACTTTTAGCGATCGCCAAAAGTCTGGATTAGGTCGTAAATCCACTAATTAGAGTTTGAGTGGGAGTATTCATATCGCTCATGGCTTATTACAAAACTTGCGGCAATTGTCGAAAGTCAACTGCGAAATTGATGCAATCCCATAGAAGATATTTTCAAGTCGAATGAGAGCTCATATCGACTGATTTTTGGACGTTTTCTACTAAGAAAAAACGAAAACTAGTTCGAAAGGAAAGACAATCACCTTCTTTTTAATCCACCATTGTACCACTATCATAATGAAATTATTAAAGCATCATTTGTGCTACTGCCGTGATGAGCAATTCTGATACTAAACATTATTAGATTTTACATGCTAGCTATGACATTTAGAAAATTTCATGACTATTGAATTATTTTCTGAAGAAAAAAAGAATAATCGATTTCTCATTGATTTCTATGACGAAAAGACTAAAATATTGCAGTTTTCATTTATTTTATTTTCTAATAGTCATATAATAGTAACTCTACTAACAAGTATAGATCATCAACAACAGGAAATGAACCACCAATAAAAACTTGAATATGCATAAAAGAAAAAAGCTACGGATGCATTTAAAGAATTCCTTCGTGAACAAAAAATGTTCCATCAATTTCGACATGGAATCCAGCATGAAAATTAATTGAAAATTATCCATGTCATATAGCTATAAAACATATTAGTGGAAAAAACAAAAATTTAATGTATATAAAGTAACTTGAATATACAAAAGCTGAACAATTAATTGGACCTCTCGCTATTCTATTATTCAACTAGAGTGAGAATGGGGATGCCTCTTATGACCAACAGTCATGAAATAATTTTAATGTAGCTATCGGATGACTGTTGTTTATTTTGTGATACTCACATAATTTGTTACCAGTGTATAGCTTTCGATTTGAGATTTCTTCTACTTACTTTCCTTGTCCATCATGTTCACTTGATGTTTTCGTTGCTGATTCCAGCTGATTTTGTTATTGAATTTGCCATTAGAGCATCGCTCTATTTTTCCGCTTTATGGGGATAGTTGGCGAGGCTATCACTAGTACTTATTTTATTGCTTTAAATAGATCGTATTATGAGCTAACTCATACCTGTCTTATAAAACCTTGCTGTCATTACATACTAATCCAATCAACAGAACATTGGTAATTAGACATATGCTTCTTCAATACTCGGTTTTTTATTTATTTAGTAGACGACTATCACCTTTTTTCGATTATTTCTCATGCATTATTTTCTGACCGATATGATTCACTTAAAATCATAGAATTACTTAAATTATTATCTTTAATTGAAATTTGGAAAATTTTTTCTCTTAGTTGTGGTACCGATTCCAACTTCGTTTACCACGACCAGAACTAAAAGTTGATTCCGAATATCTCTATTCGTGACTCAAGATTACTTTCACGAAAAAAAGTAGATACTCAAGAGTATCTGGATTTCGTGAATTCTGAACTCATAGAACTCTTAATAGTGCAATTTCATTTACAGAACTCAAGAACTACTTGAAACTTAGATAGTAGATCAACTCTATTGTTTTAAATGGAATTGACTTCATCATACTTTGCTTATCCACAAGAATTTAAAATAATTGTAGTAGTGTTGAAATTTACGATACTAGAAATGCTATGAAAGATGACAAGTGTGAGATATAATTTTTTCCGTGAATATTCAAATATATATGCTGCTGTGAATGTAGAGAAAACCGAAATTCAAACCTTTTTCGAATAATCCGGAAATTCAGAACTTACTGAATCTGACTACTGCTGTTGAACCAGTATACGAGCTGCGCCTTTAGAAATCGATCTATGGATACATCTTCGTATTCTACATTCCTTGTGTATATCACGAGAAGATATTTGTTTTTACCTTTGATCTATTTTTAAAAAAACATTGTCAGTCATAAGTTCAGTATATTTAACTTTTTTTTACTAGTTGTTTTGAGATTAGTTTATGCTTTCAAAAACATTCAATTCTCTAGCTGTTTTAAACTAATCCTGTATGAACCTGAGATGATTTGTTTTAGCTATTACTTGATTGAATATCAAAAAATGTGTTCTTTATTTGTTTTAGGTTCAACACTGTTAGATTAATTTAAAATTTACGTCGAAGATTTAAAAGAAACGTCTTAAATCAAATTTTTAAATATTATTAAAAACAAATTGAAAATGATGGTGTTTATTTTGCATTTTCATTAGAATCAGATCATATTCTTGTCTATTCGATGAATATTATAGATAAATTATAATTAATTCTTAATAATCTCATCATCTTAAACAAACACAAAAAAAACAAGGAAAAATACATTTATCACAAGTGAGTGTCAATTTTTTTATTAAAAGTTCAATTATACATAACTGATTTTTTTCTCTTTTATAGGAATCTGACGATCAAGAACGAAAAAGAACCTGAATCATTAATAACAGATTCAATAAATGTTAATGTACCAGAAAATCATGAAGATAAAACAAAAGATTGTGATTATGATGTACTTGCTTCATTATAGGAATCAACTATAGTCACGAAACAAAAAAATCAAAGGGAAATAAGGCAATATCTGCGCATTGTTTAGTTCGTATTTTTAGAATGAAATCAAGTCAAATAATGAATCAACAAAGAAGAAAAAGAAAAAAGATAAATAACTATGTAGCATATATATTTGTTGTTTTCGCACATATCGATATTGTTTATTTCCACAGATTTTCAATTTTGGCTCCTGATTGCAAAAAAATAATGATTAAAGTATTACACTTTGGTATTCGAAAGATTTAATAAAGTTTTTCTTATAATTTTTAATGGTGTCAGACATAATTAAAACCTTCCTCAATTGAATATATAGCATTATGCTTATTGTGTATTAATAAGGCATGAGATAGGTCCGCTACTCGTATACAGATATATGACAATCTGATACCCTGATTTCTTTCATTCGTCCCTTACTATTTGAAGCAAGAAAAGTGAAAAATAGCTATAATCTAATTATAGGCTTTCATTTATAAAATGATATTGTATGTTTTTTTTAAAGTATGACACACCTTTCAGTTATAACATATTTTTGTCATAGTAACTATTCTTCATATTTTTCGTTTCATAAAAAATTTTATTTGTAATATTTGAATTTACAATTTTAAGATTCTAGAAATTTTTAAGGCTTTTACCATTCATTAGCTGAATTTTTCTAAGAAATAGATCTTTCATGAATCATATTGATTTAGAACTAACGAAACGGATTTCGTTTTTTCAGAATAGTATCATTAATATGGAAAATCGACTTGTTGACACTAGCAAAATCTTTTGTTGCGTAAAAAGTTTCTGAAAAAAAAACATTTACGTACCAATATAATTTTAGTTGTAAACCAAATCAAGTTACACATAAAACACGTAACAATTAATACAAACTATAAAATTCTAATCGAATACAAAACTGACATTGACTGATTGCAGCAGTAAGATGGAACATGGCTGCTATTAAAGTACAATAGTTAATTAAAGTTCGTTTAAAGATTTCACTAAAAAAAGAAAAAATCGGTAAAATATTTTCTTTATCTTCATTGTTGTTATATTTTGACAATAAGTTAATTTTATTTGTATTTGATTAACTTTTTAGATTATGTATTAATTTTTACTAAGGAAAAGATTTTCTAGCATTATCAAACTACATTGTAGTATTAATGATGTCATTCATGAAGATTATATTCACTGGATTTGTTTAAAATCAATATACATCATGAAGGAATTATGTCTTGATAAAATTTATCTAGCAAATGACGAAAACCATGAAAATATTTTAAATCTTAAAATTTTGCAATTAAACATTCCAAATAATGTCTCATACGAAATGACAAAAAATAGAAAACAGTTACTGTTACAATAGAACGTTAAAATTGAAAAGTTTGTCATACTTTAAAAAAAAGACGAAATATCATTTTACAAAACAAAGTCTATAATCATATTATAGTCATTTGTTACTTTTCTCACTTCAAATAACAAAAGATGAAAGAAAGAAACCCGGATATTAGATTTGTTATAGTTCGATACCTGGAATGATTTTCAAATGAATATTCTTCATGAATGAAATATTTTAACTGATATCCTTTTATAAAATGGATGATTACAAAGTGCTTTGCGTCTTCAAATAATTGTTTGAGCATTGTAACAAAATATTGCTTTTCTTGAAATTTAACTTCAAAAAACGATTGATTCATACATCAAACAGATAGTAGATAATACTCTTCATATTTTATAAACTAAACAAATTAAAATGTTCCAATTATTCTGCTTTAACAAGATATGTTAATAAAAAAATTTTTATATTATAAAAGCTTTTTTCAGTAGTTGCGGAATATTTTTAATGTAAAATAAAACTTATAAATCTCTAGTTGATCGCATTCTGGGATTATCGTATGTTGTATTTATTCATTATTTGACTAATATAATAAGATTTGTGCTATTGTTTTAAAAAATAACACATCGAACTTCCCAAAATCTAGTCAACTTTAGAAAAAAATTTTTGAATAGACCATTTTGAGACACACCTAGATTGTTATGTACCTTTCAACAATTCTTAAATATGACAGTCGATTATGATAAAATAAAATTTCTTATTTAATTATACTTTTTTTTTATTGTAGTTGTTTAATCAATATTTCAATGTTCGAAATTTTCTTTAGATAAATTCATTGAACATCATCAATTCGACAAGTAACAACAATACAAATAAATCTTTTTAAAGAACTTGTTGGAGGTATATAGATGTTAACATCATCTTATCATTGATATCAGTTATTCTATTTCTTCTAGAAGAAGCTAAACTTGATAAACATTTTAAAAAAAACCAAGCGATACAACCACAATCTAAAAAGAGAAGATATCATTCATTTTGATAAGACATATTATATATATATAGTTGTGCAAGTAAACTGTGTACTTCTAATTGAAATTCTAGACGTTCATTAAATACAAGAAATTTATTCGTATTACAAAACCGAATAAATTTCAAAAGAAAAATAATAATGTTTCAACAATTATTATATTTGTTGTTTGTCATATGTATTTCACCATCGAATTCAAATCGTATTTCATTAGTTGGTGATGATTGGACAATAACAAATAAGTTAAATCATACAGCACAAGGTCATATACCTGGTACAATTCATACAATACTTCTTGCTGCAAATCAAATTTCTGAACCATATACAGAATATAATGATCTTGATTTACGTTATTTAATACATAGTAATTGGTTATTTACAAAAAAATTTAATTTAACTTCTGATTTTCTTGCTTCAAATCAAATTACAATACATTTCGAACAAATTGATACAGTTGCTAATATAACATTAAATACATGTCCTATTGGTAGAACTAATAGTATGTTTATACCTTATACATTTAATATTATAAATTCATGTTTAAAACTTGAAAATGAAATTCAAATTGATTTTGAATCTCCTGTTATTTATGCATTAAAACAAGCTGATGCATATAATGATACAGTACCACCTGATTGTACACCTCCAGTTCAAAATGGTGAATGTCATGTACAATTTATTCGAAAAGAACCATGTTCATTTAGTTGGGATTGGGTAAGAATTTATCGATAATACAAATATTTTCATATATGTAGTATGAAATATTTCTTAAGACAAATTAAGATGAACTCCAATTTTTTTATACGTAAAGATTTGATGAAAGTTTGACGTTTCATATCGAGAGAGATTGTTTTATAATATCTATTATTAGATACATTATTTCACTATTCTTTTACTTAGACCTCTAAACTTGTAATTAGGAAGTAGTTCATATGTTATAATGACACGCTATTAGTATACATCTTTGATTGTATATTCAAAACATCTGTGACGGTGTGAGGAGAAGCTTCCAATGTCTACCCTATATACTTCAACACTTCATTTAGATCGTGTTTCATAAAACAGCACACGATTTAAGTCAATCAGTTAGTCTTAATATCATAGAAAAACAACTCATGGGTAATTGAATTGTCTTATAGAGAAGTCTAGATAGTTTCGAACTATTTCATTGACGATCCTACAAGTAACCATGGAGAGTAATATTGGCAGGTCATGCTTCTAGAGTTAAACGCACCTCTAACTAATATATCGCTTTTGAGTAAAGACTATATGCATTATGTATATCCAAATAAGCTATGAATACCATGAAACGAGTTCGCACCCTTAGCTTATGCCTACTGAAATAACGTATTTTTATGATAGTTTTCAAATAAATACTGTAGCTTCTCACAGAAACACAAGGGAAACTTATTTTCAAGTTTTGATTTGAAACTTTGAATAGAGACAGATTTAAACGAGAATACTTCATTCTGAAAATTTCAAGTCGAAATTTAATAATAATTTTTCTCAGTGTTCTTGAAGAAGACTATGGCATTCATTTAAAACCTACCCCGATATTTGTGCTATCTATGTAGAAATAAGCTAAGACTTCGAACTTGTTTTCAGAATATTCAAACTGTAATTTGGGTTTATATGATACACATAATCTAGATTCAAAAACGATTAATCAATTGGAAGATTTCCTTCATAAGTCATTTTTAAATGTTAAATCTTTAGTCATTCGTCGATGTATTTTTAAAGATAGATGCGAGATTCAAATAGGTGATTGATCTATCCATCGACTTATCATGTTTTTCCTAAATTCTCAATAAAAAATTTAATATAAATATTTAAATATAAAGTGGAAAATTTCTACCATTGAAAGTTGCAAAAAGATTTCTTTTTTTTATTACTTTGACTGCATACGACTCTTTCAAGTCGGTACTTATTGATATTAATTAATACGAATAGTTTACAAATTCTTATTATTTCTAAGTTACATGTATTGCGTCCTAATAGAACAGAATTCTATATAACCTCTTCAATTAGTTAATTAAATACATCGAAAATATCTTTAATCTTAATAATTTTTTTTTTCATTGCTGTGACAATTATTTAATGCATTAGTTCAATAGATTTTTCTCCTAGGTATGTCATTAAGATATGCATGACTTTTTCGCTTTCTTATAAAAACAATCTCCTATATCCATTCAATTATCTTCATAATTTCAGCACGTAAAAAAGTGCTCAAATCATGACAAAGAGGCTTGTTCAAAGCTTTGAAATGAATCTGCTCAATTCTTTATGAAGTTTAATCACAAATAGTTGTCAAGAGCTTGAAAGTACGATCGATCTTTAGTTAGAATCAGTATATAAAATACTACATAAATGTATGAATACTCCTTGTATCTTGTAAATGTTTGATGTATTTCAATAGTAACAGTTATTTCACTTAAAATTTTCCTTTTCTAGGGTCCAGCTTTTGCTCCAATTGGTATTACAGGTGATCTATATCTTGAAGGTGTAAATAAAACTGAAATAATTATTGAACTTGAAAGTGTTAATCTTGCTTCCTATACTACAGATCATAAAACTTGGCAAGTTGATGTTATGTTGAGTAGTAATAATGATGAATTTACAAGTAAATTAAAATTTGTATTAGAAAATACAACATGGTCATATGAAACTTCAGTAACATTTAATCATAATCTAACGATATCTTTATCAATATCAGATAATCATGTATTAATGTGGTGGCCTAATGGTTATGGTGATCAACCATTATATAAATTAGTTGTTTCAAATCAAGAAAATATAATTGGTTCACGTTTAATTGGTTTTCGTACTGTTCAACTAAAGCAAAATGAATATGAAGCTGGAATAAATGGAACATCATTTTATTTTGCTATTAATTTTCAACCAATATTTATTAAAGGAAGTAATTGGATACCATCAGATTCATTTCAAGAACGTGTTAGTGATGAAAAACTTGAACGTTTACTTCGTTCAGCAAAATTATCTAATATGAATATGTTACGTATTTGGGGTGGTGGAATATATGAACGTAATTCATTTTATGAAATAGCTGATCGTTTAGGTATAATGTTATGGCATGATTTTATGTTTGCTTGTAGTCTGTAAGTTTATTTAAATGATTATTATTATTAATTTAATCTTATATTTAAAAAAAAAAAATTTAGTTATCCGGTTGATGAACCATTTTTAACAAATGTTCATGATGAAATTATTTATCAAGTTAAACGACTTCAATATCATCCATCTATTGTACTTTGGGCAGGTAATAATGAAAATGAAGCTGCCGTTGCTCAAAATTGGTATGGTGTACCAGAAGAAAAAATGAATAAAACAAAAGATGATTATAGAAAATTATATGTTGGCACAGTTATGAATGCTGTTAAACAAGTTGATAAAGGAAATAATCGACCATTTGTTACTTCATCACCATCAAATGGACTTGAAACAATAATTGAAAATTATATTGCTAAAGATCCTCAAGATCCACTTTATGGTATAGATTATAAAAATAGAATTAAGCTTGTTTTCTTTTGAAACGAATTTCTATTTTTCTTAGGTGATGTTCATTTTTATGGATATCATGATGATTCATGGGATCCAACAACATATCCAATAACTCGTTTTCTATCTGAAACCGGTATTCAATCATTACCAAGTTTAGATACATGGTATCAAACTACAACAAATTCATCGAATTTAAATATTAATAGTTCATTTCTTTTACATCGTGAACATTCAGAAAATCAATTAACTGAAATGATGTTTGTTATTTTAATTAATCATAAAAATTTCACTTTCATCTTTTTGTATTTTCTAGGAAACATATTGATAGTAATTTACCATTACCAGTAACCAATGATTCATTAAGAAATTTTGCTCAATTAATTTATTTAAGTCAAATACATCAAGCTATGACATTAAAAAGTATAAGTGATCTTTGTCGACTTCATTCATCAGTAGATATGATTAACCCAAAAACAAGTCAAGGGTAAATTTATTTTCTAAAAATATTTTATTTCTTATCATTTCTTTTTTTTTTTTCTTAGTCATACGATGGGTTTAATGTATTGGCAAATAAATGACATTTGGCAAGCACCAACATGGGCAACAATTGAATATGGATTGAAATGGAAAATGAGTCATTATTATGTTGGTCATATGTATGCACCTGTTTATCCAATTGCTATGCTTACACCTTATTTAGCTAATGTAACAGATGAAAATGCTCAACTTTCATTTCATGTTGTTAATGAAGTATTAAATAATACATATGGTGCATTAATATGTTCAATATATACATTAGATACCTTGACACCTCGTTTATCATTTGGAGATGATATTATATTTAATTCACCTGGTATAGAAAATGTAATGAATTTTCCATATTCAACATTAATGAGACGTACTAATTGTAAAGATAGTTCTCAATGTATAATACATTGTTCATTAAATTATAATGAACATCAAATAGGACAAACTTTATTTTTAAGTCGACCAAAAAATTATCAATTATTTAATCCTAATCTTCAAATTGAAAGTATTAAACAAATATCATCAACAGATTTTAATATAACAATAACTGTTGATCGACCAGCTTTATTTGTATGGCTTGATATAGCAGCTAATATTACTGGTTATTTTTCACGAAATGGATTTAATATGTTTCAACCAAGTACGAGTGTTATTTTTCATTCATGGACATCAATGGAAAATTTTGATAAAGCTAATTTTGATATACGTTATACTTCATTGTTTGATGTTACATTACCATGACTTTTTTTTTCTTTCCTATTTCTTTTTAAAGAAAATAAATAAAATGTAGAAGTATAAAAACTTTTTGTTCTAATTATTAGATCTGAAATTTGCTTTTTCTGAAACAAAAAAATGTCTTCTGAACAATTGAATCTTGCTGATTCAATTAAAAAAGTACATCAACAATTACGTCATGATGTAAATCAAAGTATGAATTATGATACAAAAAAACTTGAGAATCTATTGTTATTATTTAATTCTTAGCACCAGAAGCTGCTGAAATGATTTGGAATGCTCATGTAGCTAATATAGATAAATTGAATAAATATGCAAAATCCATGCGTCAACTTGCTGAATATCATTGGGCAGAAAAAGCTCATGGTCAAACACGTTTAACATGGTGTTATGAAACTATTAAAGATTATTATCATGGGAATGAAATAAGTGGTCTTGAAAGAAAACGTGCTCGAGATAAACGAAAACAGACTTATACAGACATTTGTGAAAACTGTCAAATAAGAATTCAGTAGGATTATTATATTAAGATTATTTATTTTGATTATTTTTTTAATTTTAAGACAAGGAATTACTAAACCACATGTACTTGATGTTGGGTAAAGGCTAAGAGTTTTCTTAATTTATTTTAAGTTTTTTATTTTAACTTATTTAGGAGTTGTTACAATGCATTTTCTAATTTTACTGATCTCGAAACAATAGCAATTGATATTGCACCAGCTGATGAAGTGAGTTTTAATAGAAGTTTTTTTTTTTGTGTTGGAATTATAAAACTCTGCATTAGATTAGTTTAGTCAGTACATCGTATTGATTTTTTACGTCTTCCACAACCACCTTTAATATGTATTCATTCATTTGATGCTATTATTTTTTCACTTGTTCTTGATTATTTACCAACATGTCGTCAACGTCTTTCAGCATGTCTTATTGCTCATCAACTTTTAACTTGTCTTGGTTTATTACTTATTGTCGAACCTGATTCAACTTTAAGGGATAATCGACAAAAATCTTGGCGACAAGCACTTAATTCAATTGGTTATTCTTTAGTATCATATGTTAAAGTAACCAATTTATATTGTATGGCGTTTCGAAAAATAATTCAACAAGTAACAATAAATGAAGATGAATATGAAAAAATATCTCAATTATTTAATATTCCTCAAGATAATATTACTATTGATAATGAATCACAAAAACTTGAACAAAAATCTATTCCTGTTGATCAAGATTTGTTTAATGAACTACCATTTTCCTTTGATTAGAAAAAAAAATTGAAATTATTTCATTTGTGCGAGAAAAAAAAAACCTACGAATGTAAAAGTAAAATATAATTTTCATGAAAATTATCAAGAGAACTTTTATTTTAAATTAAAATTTATTCCATCACAAAAAAAAAAAAAAGAAATTCTTCGATATTTAACGTCTCGAACCACAATGAGCACAATATCTTGCTGAAGCATTATTAAATATACTACCACATTCACCACAACGAACAGCTGTTGGAGGTGGTGGTCGTCCAACAGCTGTTGGTCTCATTGTATTATATTGATTATTGCGATGCTGATATCTTGTTTCACCATATGAAGAAGGAGCAGGTTTTGTCGGTGATGCTCGACGCGTATATGAACTAACTTCATCATTTCGTTGACGAGCCCGTACATTTAAACTTGTATTTTCTTGTGTACGTCCCGTACGCATAAGTACCGGTTGTTGAACAGAATGACGATTCGATGGTTGATAATAATCTTCATCCTATATTGTACAAAAATTCATAAAAAAAAATGTATTTGTTTTGTTCTTTTTAATATAGTAGAATAACTTACTTCAGATGCATAATAATTAGATCGAGGTGTTCGTTCTGGTTGAGAATCGAAACCAAATACTTTTCGCAAGCTCCAACCACCGCCACCACTATTAGCAGGTTGTTTACGGGGTGGTGGTGGCGGCGGTAGTGGTTGTTGTTGACGATAACTTGAATATTAAAATAAATTTAAAGAAAAAAAATTGTTTCATAAGCTTACTCATGTGGATTTCGACGAGCAATCATAGGAGCTGAATTGCTATGTTTGTGACCATTACTATAAACATCATGTGAACTTGAATATGCACTTGTACTATATGACTGTTGTTGTTGTCGATATTGAGATGGTTTTTGTGGTGGAAGTGTTCGTCCCTAGATAGGACACAATTTTCAATAAATATAATTTTTTTTTGAACACTAACTCTACCCTGTCATATTGCTGAGTAGATCTAGAAGGTTGTACTTGTCTTCGATCATGTTGAGTCTGACAACTAAATAAATATATATATATATGTATGTTACTAAGAAGATAAAAAAAAAGAACTATTATTATTACAATGGTATATGTCGTTGAGCGACATGTTGATTGAAATTGCGATGGCAATATGGACAATTAACATAATCTTAATGAATAATATAATAATGAGAAAAAAAGAAAAGAATAATATTAATTAACCTGATGGAACTTCACTTGGTCGAAAAGCAGGCAATGGTGCTCCTTGCTTCATAGCACGAGTTACGGAACGTGCCTCTCTTATAGATTGAATTAATTGTCGATGTTTTTCTCTCCAATTTGGTTTCTGTCCATATTTTGACTAGAGGTTTTTTTTTTACAAGATACAAACATCAACTATTCTTTTATTCCTACCCTATCATCCTGAGCTCGAACTTCACCAGTATAAACCTAATTTGTAAAATACAGATGCTAACAATCGTACAGAAAAAGAAAAACAATTAAACTTTTACCTGTTGCGTTTTTTTAGTTGCTTTGTATGGTACGTCAGAATTAGTAGCTCGTTGTTTACCTGCATCAAATATTCTTCGTTGTTTATTTGCAACTTTTCGACAAATAGCCTGATGCTTATTCTATGATTGCAAAAAATATACATAAAAATCAATATTTTATTTTCTGTAATTCTATTAAAATTTCTACTGAATTGAAATAAGATTTTAATAATATGAATAAAATAAAATTCAATTATTTTTCTTTTTGCTACTCTGGGATACCTATAGAACATTTTAATTAAACAATAATATTTCATAGTCTCACCAATGACTCAACATTAAATTGACGTCCACAAAATTGACATGGTTGTAAACGTACTCGACGTATAGGATATTCTATCCAGTAAATAGTAGAACTCGTACGATATATATTTATTTCATATTCAATTCTTTACCTGTCAAATCATCATCCATTTTTTAAAATGAAATATATAGATGTGAATGATTTTTGCTATGACATGCATATGCATGAAGTAAAAAAAAAAAAAGAAAAAAGTGATCGACCAAAAAAAAAAAAAAGAAAAAAAACTTCTTCTATGGCAACAATAACATCAAAATGACAGAACAGATCGAAAGTTATTTCTGCCCTTTTTTGTCGTTTTAAAAAAAAAAAAAAAAAAACGATCCGATTAAAATTTTGGTAAAAAAAAAAAAAGTACTTCAACATAAATCGTCATCGATGAAGTGTTTATGTGATTTAAATTTATAAATTGACTCATTGAACATAAAGATCATATGACATGGAAACACTTGATCATGAACATTTATTTTTCAGTTAAAATTTTACTTTTACTTTTCCTTTTTTTTTGTTATTAACTTTGAAAAAAAACATAGATGTCGATTATTTGACTGCATTAAATATCCTCATGAAAGAAACAAGAGAATTTGACATGAAAAATAAATTCTTGATGTACCAACAGAATTTGCTATGAAGATATCATCAGAGTTTCATGTATGATCAAATAATTTTATTTGTTGCAAGTAATGAAAAAACAAAAACACATTTTGAAATTTTTTATCAACCTTTCAATTATTTTTTTTTTATCAGATTTTAAAAACTTCAATCAAACAAGAAATTTATTTATTCGAAAATGCACAAAAAAAAAATCGATATATAATCAAACATTTTTACTATAGATTTTCGAAAGACATTGATCTAATGTCATATTCTATTCTTTGGCTATGATTATATTGTATAAAGAAAAAAAAAAATACCCATGAGATTAGAATTATTATCAATCAATAAATAAATTCTAAAATATTTTATTATCGTCGAATAATTAGACGTAAAAGGTAGAAGACATTGAATCTAGTGTTAATAATATATATTCAGAACACTAAATCAAAGGTCTTCCAAATGAACGTCATTTAGATTTAGAACTAAAATAAAACCATTGACTTACATTTAAATCATATAAGTGAGTTTATTTTCTTATCATTATTCCCATGAGAAAGACGTTAATGATGCTGATTGAGGCTCAACAGCAGCTTGTTACCGAGAGTGAAATATATGTGTATGTGTGGAAAAGAAAAAAAGAAAAAAGAAAAGGTAGAATTTATGCAAATTTTCATCTTTTTAAACTAACTCGTCATTAATCATTACTGCTGATGGTTGGACCGACAGTAGAACAATCTAATAAAAAAGAAAGAGTCAGTATTGTCACGGCTGAATCGCGTTTATCTTTATTTTTCTTTTGCATACCCACATTCAATATAATTAAATCGTGTTTTTTTTTCACTTACTTGAAATGAAAAAAAAAATGTAGTGGAAAAAAGCTTTTCTTTTTTTCTTATTATTCGTTTGTTTCTAAGTGTCGTATAACACGATAATCGTACTGTGTAAAGTTCATCATCAATACTGGTCTTCGTTTTCTTTTCTTTCTTTTTTTTTTTTTTTGCTTGTGACGTTTTTTTCCCTTTGCTCTAGTGAACGATGACGAGAACCAAGCGTTTCACTCTGCTTTCTTCTCATTCTTTCTTATGGCTTCTTCTTAGTGTGAGTCTAATCTTTATTCTGAACGCTTTTTTTTTTCTTTCTTCTTTTCTTCTTATATCTTTACTTTTATATAGATACTTACGTTGACAAGATGCATTCAAGTTTCTAAACTATTTAGTGATATGTTGAACTAGTATAAATAAATAAACTTACTTGCTTTTATTCGAATGGTTACATCTACTTCATTTTGTTCCTCTTAAATGAATGAATTTGACATTCATTCTATCTAGTCTATTATTCTCACTTTTTTTTTGCTTTCTCTCATTTTTTTCTATGTCTTAAAAAAAATGTGAGAGAGTATCTACACAACAGTGACACGTACTCAACAGTTAAAACAAGAGAGAGAGAGCGCGATGGATGGATAGTTAGTCTGTGGTAGAATGTCGTCGACGAGGAGAGAAAAACTTTTTTTCCCTAGTGCATAAAATGAGTATATGAATGTAGTAAAAAAAAAAAAGAAAAGGTGAAAGAGAGAGAGAGAGAGTAAGCGTCTTCTTTGTTTTATAAAGAGAAAAAAGTGAGAAGTAAAATGAGATCAAATGAAATCTATCTATATGTTGTCAAATGTTTAGATAAATAGACTAGTCTGCCTATTTCTGTTAATAATTGATCGTTGTCACTAACAGGTGTATGAACATTCATTTTGTCGTTCTGTCATGTTTGTTGTCAAATTTTATATGAGTTATAATTCTTATCAGTGTTTCTGTTTTTTCCTTCTTTCAACTCAAATAATCTAAAAGAGACATATGCCCACAGCTGGTTATCTTTATCGCGTAGTTCTTTTTTTTTTTTTACCAACCAAAGCTTTAACGGAACTAACTTTAAATATCACATTTAGCTAGTCATTTGAAATCTAATAACATTAAAATGAAAGATAGATTGAATAAATGTTATCATCCGTCTATGTGTTTTTTTTTGTTGTTATTCATATATTTACTTAAACATCTGTCTATGTATGTAACTTGAATATGCGTTGATTTTATTCTTGCAAACAAACACAAATAGATACAAAAGAAAAACAAAGAAATTTGAATTACAAAAAAAAAAAATAGATTAAAAAACTATAATCGAATAGATTTATTTATTTATTTCAAAAATCATTTACTTTTATACTCATTTTTTCAATAAGAAAAGAAATCAAACATAACCACTATTAGGAATATTGCCAAGTGTTGGATACACTCCACTATTTCCATACGATGGAGTAGTATTGCTATTATTATTCGCATTATTAATTAAATGACGTTTGCTTGGTGGTATAAGATGATCAGGCAATGTATTTGGTAATTCATGACCATCGATTTTAATTTTAACTAAAAGAGAAACAAAAAAAAAATAGATATTCATCATTCTTAAAATCAATTAAATATTTTATGTAAAGAAATTGCATTTCAATACCAAAAAAGTACCAGTGTTCAATTTTCATGATTGATTAATAAACTTTGTGTTAGTTTTTTTTTGTGTTTGTTGTGATATATGAGTAGTTAAGGATAGATTAGATATTTCTACTTTATTTCACGTCGACATACTTGTAAAGAAAAAAGGAAATGTTGGAGATGAATTGTTTTCTATTCACTTTTTTTTTACGCATCGTCACATTTAACAATTAACTCTTCTTTTCCTTACAAGTATTAGACTTATGTAAGCTGAAAAAAGATATTTACTAAAATCTTTGTGTTTTAAATAAAATGAGCTGCTTTCAATTTCATAATAATATATGAGAATTAATACTCATGCAAAATTCTAAGTAGAATTCATCATAGATATTTTCTCTTATTTTACATGATTAAGATCAAATATGATTATTTAAAACTTACTAAGATGTTGAGATAAAGCCCATTCATCAATATCAAGCATACCATCTTTATCAATATCACTTAATTTCCATATACGACCAAGTACATTATTTGGCTATTAAAAAGAAAAATAAAAAGAAAATTTTTTTTATATGAAAAAAAATTTACAAGTTTGGATTTAATCATTTCTTGTCTAGCTGATGCACCACTAATTTTTCCATTTTGTGGTGAAAGTTGTACAAATACTTGATCATATTCATGTCTTGATCGTTCAACAATCCATTCATATTCACCAATACCAGCATTTATACCTTCAACACCACCTATTGCAAATGGTGTTTCTTGTTGATCACTAAATATTGTATTTCCTGATAACATTTGTCCCGTTGATGATTGTGTCTGTAATTGTAAATAAGCATGTTCTTCTTGTGGTATCATAGACATTAATTTTGGTACATCTTCAGATAACATTCTATCGACACGTTCAAGTAATTTTCGATCAAGTGGTCGAAATTTTGTAAAATCCTAAATGAAGAAAAAAAAAATAATTAAATTAAATTCGAAAACAAATAAATTTTCAAACGAACCATATTACGTAATATTTCTTGCATACGATCTAATTTAGGAAAATCACCTAATGGAATATTTTGTTCACGTTCAATTTTTTCATAAATTAAATGTAAATTCTAAAAGATGTAATTTAAAACTAATATATATTTAGTAATAAAAAAGAATATTACATTAAGTAATTCTCGCTGTTTTGCATCTTTACCAAATACACTTGGCATTTTTTCTTTTAATTCACTGATAATTAATGCATGTACCTATGATATAACAAATCTAAGTATTTAGTATTTTAAAATAATAATTCATTACTCGAGCCAATCGTGCACGTTTAATTAAATCATTCAATTTTCGTAGAGTTGCTGTTCTTGGTAAAGATTCTAAAAAACAAAAAAAATACGAAAAAACTTTCGCTTGTATTTTCTGTATTTATTTTGATTTAAATTATTTTCTTTTCAGTTCAAATCGATTTAAGCATGAGAATGACCGCTCATGGATAGTCAAACTAACAGAATATTCCTTTGACGTTCAGTTTTACAATTTCATTATATAATTAACTATGTGATATGTTTTCAGCAGAAGAATAGGGGAGACTTGAGTCAAAAATTAACGAACAAATGATTCGGAACTAATTATCGCCTTTGTTTAATGTCAGCTAAAATTAATGGTTAAGGCTTTTAGTTACAGTTGAAGTTACTGAATGAAGTAAATACTTTTTTTTTTAGTATTGCTTTATTATGAATGAAATAAAGTTACTTCGATTGAGAACTACTAATGTTTTGTTCGAAAATCGTTCCATCTATGATATTTATTCTAGTCCATTCTAGAAATGTGCAGATAAGCTTTTTTCGTATCAGTGCTCTATTCAGCGTAGGAGCCAATTGGAATATTTATGCATGATTCTGTTCGCTAAAAACAGAGGTAGCTCTTAGTATAGAATAGGAGATTTCAGAGCGATGATCAAAACTTGTATCCTAATTCCAAAAAAATAATTTTTGGATCTATAAGTGTAGTTCTTTTCTGTAATATAGATCAATGTTTCAAAACTATGGAAATAATTGTTCAGGTTTGTTTAATCACTGTCGAATATTCAATAGTTTTTTTAATTGAGTCTATTACCATTCGATCGACCATAATGAACACAAATTAAAAAAAAGTCTATTTTTATTTGGTTTTCTAATCTTTGCTGCATGTTCTATGCACATGGAATCTTGAAGAATTCAGATGATTGAATTTCGACAATAGATAGGCCTTACAGTCATTGGGAACATTCTAAAGTTTGAATTAGGATCAAGATATCCGAAGCTAGATATCAGCTTGTTACAGAAACAGTTTTTAGTGAATATAAGGCCTTAATTAATCCGATTTAATTTAGGAATTTTAATTTTTAACTATATATAAATATTCTTTGTAATTATGAGTCTATTACCTAAATCATTAAATAAATCTTTTGTTTCCAATTCAAATAAATGTCGATTTGTATCAAAATGTAAGGGTCTTGACCAAAATGAACCAACATAAACACGACAAACTTCTGGCGTATTAAGTACTTTTCCTAATGACCACATTAAAGCACCATAAACACGCATTAATGCTTGTTGATCAACTGAATCTGCTTTATTTAAAACAATACGTATTTTATCATCATTTCGTCTTAATACTTCAATAGCTCGTTTTAATTCATCTGATATATCTAATGATGTTACATCAAATAAAAGTAATATTCGATCAGCACGATCAGCAAACCATTCAAGAACTTGACTAAATTCATAACCACGATCAACACGTTGTTTTTCACCAGCTAATATACCAGGTGTATCAACAAATGTAATTGTTTCTAAAATTTCATTACGTATTTGTGATGAAACAAAACGATTTAGAAAAGCATTGCCAAATTTTGATAATGGTCGAAATGGTTTTGTTGGATCGACGACTAATGCATTACCTGGTACAATACCAGGATTTTCATTATGCATTATTGCAATGAATGAATCCGTTGTTGGTTCTATCAAAACAGATCAATATTTGCAAGAAATAAATATTCTTAGTTTTCTTTTTTTTTTTACCTGGGCCAATGCGAATACCAGGAAAGTCTTCCTAAAATTTATCAAAATAAATATTATGAAAATAAAAACAAAAATAGAAAAGATTTACATTTAATAGATAACGAATAAATGATGTTTTACCAACTGAATATTGTCCAACAAGAAGTACCATTGGTTTAGCTGAAAAATCACTGTCATCAAGTTGTGATGAATGAAATTCATGAAATCTATATGCTTCTTCAAGTGGTAATAATTTTGTTTTATAGATTTGTCGTAAACCTTCGGCAACATTTGTATAAAGTTCTTTTTTAGCTGGATCTTTTTTCCAGAAAGGCATCTAGAACAACAAATAAAACTTGAAAAATTATATAATATTAAAAATAAATATCTATGTTTTTTTTTTGTTAAATGTCCTTTTGAAGATATTCATGTTGATGAATCATTTGAAGTATACGAGCACATCTCACGATGAATGAATGAAACAAGTTAACAGTAACACTGACCCTCGGTATGATAAAAATGATGATGATTACTAATTTCTTATGATATATAAAATAAAAATGAATGAATAGATAGATAGATTTCAAACGAAGAATTAAACCACGTGAGAAAAAATGCTTGTTATTATTAAAAGATAAGATAAAAGAACTTGATGAAATGATAAGAATTTTCGATCGGATTTGTAAACTTTTGATGTGTCAAAGATGTCACTACTATACTTTTGTAATTAAGCTTTGAATGAAGTTTATTAAATTCAAAAGATATGTAATAAATCTATTTCGAGTTTAGATCAAATATTCTTTCAGATTAAATCTAGTTCTAACAAAAAAGTTTTGAGAAATGGATAACGAATTTGATCGAGATTATT
>CAJNOP010000087.1:0-120405 GCA_905250075.1 Rotaria sp. Silwood1
ATATCACTCCTAGCTATATCCTATCTAACCATCACATCCTCAATCGACAAGGTTTTTAGCACCTCGGATAGCTTCCTCATTAGATAATTTCTATTGTTTTGTGATATACGTTACAACCGATTAGTCCATGAGTTATAATTTTCAAAGACAATGTTTTGTCGAACTCTTTTTTGCTACATATTTTGATTCTTGAACAACTCTTGCTTTAGATGTCTCTTCATTCTAATTGTTGACCTTCATAAATTCATCCGAAATAAAATAATCCAAAGGGATAAGACGAGAACTATTATGTGGCCAATAATCTTTATTGATAAAAGTTGGAAAATTGTCCTGACACTAATAATAGTTATAATAATAGTCTCCCATAGGCTTATCGCCTGTAAGGGCTAGCTGCGATTATTATTAGGGTCCATATGTAGCTGATTTCTCTCGTCTTTCTCTTTTCACAGACAGTGGTATCTACACTCTTCCCCTCTAACGTACTCACTAATGATGTAGCAACACGCTATGAATGAATCATTCGGGACAACTTACCCGTGAGTGAGTTGTCAAGGGTTCACGTTCAAGATCAGAAAGCAAACCAAGAACAGTAGGTGCAAGAAGACTAAAAGTAGCATAGAATTCACCTTGAGACAACACAGGGGCTTCATTCAACAACTGAAAAAAAGATGCAGATCCTTCTAAAATTTTCCTATTTTCGTTGTTCAGTATAAGATCATGTTTTTCCAGTTCAGTCAGAATTGAATTGAGAGATTGAGATGAAATGCTGATTAGATTTTTTCAGTAAATGAAAGATTTCAATGTTAATACTCTCAGAAACAGACTATTAGGAGTAAAATTTTCAATGCTAAAACTCATAAAAAATTATACTCCGTATTTCTGAGAAGATTAGGGGGTAATGGAAATAAAAGGAGGGGGAACGGTTTCTCCACGAAATGGCCCTACATAAAAATCACCACTGATATCATTCGGTTATTAGGCAATACGTTTTTTCCTACAACATAACATTACTCTCAACTCAAGTTCACCATTTTCAACGATACTTGATAATATATCCCTTGAACCTCCCTTTCTCGCTTCATTTGTAGCGTATTCCAATTGCAAGTTATATAGTGACACTGAGGTGATTTACACTGAAACTATATATGAAGCTTGTTTTTTCTCCGCATAGATAGATCTTTGCAAGAGTCAGAAAATGATGCTAAAGTAGGTGGGAAAATATGTTGCGCTCGGGGTTTCGTATGAACTATACTATTGGAAATCTAGGGAAAATGTATGTATGGAAGTGGTGCAGTGCATAGGATTTCCACTATCATTCACAAGACCAACGTAATTTTCTCACCACAAGTATCATTCTCCATTGACACCTCTTCACTTAATACGTCATCAACCGGCTGATTCTGGTCGGTTTCGTTTTCCAAACGATCATCATTTATTTCAGTTTCGTCAATGATATCGTTATTAGGTGTACTTCTTGTTCGATGATAGACGTCAATCGCAATCAGCATATGACAAAACTCTACCATGGTCTTCCATTGATAATAAATTGATCGGCAGTTACTGCAAATACCGGTTGGGACAAAAGTAACAGGACAAATATTTTTTTCGATTTTTTCCCTATACATAGTCAGTTTGATCTCATATTTATATCACAAATACTAGATAGCATAACTCAAAGAAGCAACACATAATCTATATCTATATGTAGTAATTTTTTCAAAAGCGTACAAATACAGAGTGACGAAAAGTAAGGAAATGTGTTTGACAGTTATAGTTTTGGTACCACAACATATACTATTTTGTCTTCTCTACTAGTATTTGTGTATGGGTCAGTGGTGACAACTGATAGATAACAGCACAAATGGTTAACTCTTGTCTCCACTGACTCAGCTTTTGTTTTCTTCATACACTCGGTTTCATGCACCGTTTTAGTTGAGTATTTTCATTCCAACACTGTATGCGATCGCGTATGTGTGACATGATAGAAAAAATTAGCAATGAAGGACCAGTTTTACCCAATAATGCTCAAGTTGTTTCAGATTGTTTTTTAACTATGAGCGAACGTTCTCGGCTGTCCACATCAGAAAGAATTGAAACTGTAAAATGGTATGCCATTTACTAGAATACAGGTGAAGTTGCTCGTCAGTTTCAGGAATATTTCGACCAAACTTCTCTAACACGAACCAACACCTTGAATCTTGTACAGAAGTTCAACGAAATCGGAAGTATTCATGATGCAACTAAATCGGGTCGACTTAGATCTGTTAGTAACGGCGAGAATCGAGAACGAATTCTTTCTGCTTTTCAAAAATATCTTGAGACATCATCCAGAAGAGCATCTTTTGGGTTGAATCTGGCTCGAACCAGTCTTCGACGAATGATGAAGGAAATAGGATTGAAATCCTATCGTCTTCAATTACTACATGCCTTGAGTGAGGATGACCCCAATCGACGCTGTGAATTTGTTGATATCTTTCTGGACTTGGCCGATGACGAACCTTCGTTGTCTGATCGAATTATTTGGCCCGACGAAGCTATTTTCAAGTTAAACAGACACGTCCATTGAGATAATTGCGTTTACTACGCTGTAGAAAATGCTCATATTGTCATTAGGGAAGAGATGAATGCTCTGGATGTTATCGTTTGGGTTGCAATTTTGTCTGGAGTCATCATGGGTTCATTCTTCTTTCGTGATACTGTTAATGAACATAGCTATCTTGAAAAGTTGAATCAAGAAATTGTTCCTGCTATCGAATATCAGATGAATTTAGAAGAAATATTTTATATGCATGATGGCGCCCTGCCTCATTATGCTCAATCTGTTCGACAGTTCTTGGATAAAAAGTTTGCTAATTGGCAGATTGGGTGGCATGGACTGATTGAATGGGTACGACGATCTCTAGATCTAACTCCGATCGACTTCTTTTTATGAACTATAATCAAAGACTGTGTATATACAACAAAACCTCGAACTCTTCAAGAAATCAAGGATGCTATTGTCTCAGAAATACGGAGCTTGCCAGTGGCATTATGTCGACGAGCGTGTTAAGCAGTACTTGAGCGACTAAAGCTTTGCAAAGACTCCGAGGGTAAACACAGTGAACAATTCTTGTGAAAAGTGTCGCTGTTAAAAAGAATTCATAAGTATGTGTTATTGTGTGTCCCATTTTCTAGTTCTATTGCTTTAATAAACATTTTGTTAAAACGCACACTTGTTTTCTTACGTTTGGTTCCTCTATATTTCCATGCTTTTGAATAAATTAATACATCTAGATACTGATTATGTGCTACATCCTTGAGTTATGCCATCTAATAATTTTGGTATAAGTATAAGATTCAATTGAGTATGTACGCGAAAAAAAAATCGGAAAAAATATTTGTCCTGTTACCTTTGGTCCACCCTGTAGAAACAAAAATAAATATAAATCATAATTTAACAAAATATAATAGAAATCACAGCAAACACAAAACTGTTCAACACAATGTATTGTATCTATTATTTGTAATTCGAAGAACACTAATGGATTACGTAGATACCAATTGTATATATAACATTTCTAATGGAAGAAGAATAAGTGATTCAATAAGGAGGACGGTCAGAAAAGAATATGATATCTATCGAACCAATGTCTTAAATTATCAAATCAAAATACAGATCGATGGACAAATTCACAAGTCGTATATCGTTATTCTCAATGACAAAAAAAAGGGGAACTTTATAAAATACAGTGCATCAAAAATCCTGAAAATAAGAGACAAGAGTACTAACAAAATCCTACTCGAGTAGGACTACTTCGAGTTTTTTGCCCAACTCTGGTTTTCATAATAATACTTTTGTTTACTTTCATTAAGAATTAGCGCATACGGTGATAAGTTGGGGTTCCAAACCTCTCCCACACCGGTGAATGTTCTTATACAGCTTCAAACACCATGAAAGGTACTTTTGTGTTGCCGTACGCCTCCTCTCTTTTTACACATTTTCACATATTTCTATTGAGTTGAAGTTTATTCCTCTATTAATATAGAATCTAATTAAAGTCTGAAGACTTACCATCGACTTTTTTCCACATTCTTTGAAGCATATTATGGTTGGTATCATCATTATCAATATTTATTAATAGTCAATACCTATTTCTGTAATTGGAACATTTTGATGAGTTCTTTCTTTTTTTAAAGGAAGGAAATCGTTGTGTTTCTATTTTAATCTTGAAGAGATTGCGTAAGCCATTTTTAAATTCGACGTACTGCCACGACGCTTTGCTGACACAAAATATCTTAGTTGTAGATATTCCTTTATTTTTTTTATTCCATAGAAAATCAACAGAAAGTAGCACAAGAAAAATATTTACCCATAAATGCGTGTTGAGATTAGGGGTGGCACCTTTATTTTTTCAAAAAAGTAGAAATTTAAAGACAATAAAACATTTAATATTCAATAGAGTAAAGTAAATAAAGTATTTACTGTTTACTAAAGTAAAATAAACATATTCACTTTCTCTTAGAGAAGAGTCACCCGAATATAAATTGTCTGCTTGATTACTCGCTTGTTTGCGTCGCCGCATTTGAATGTCTGGCTGCAGATCAATCCGTCAAGAAGAGGGATAATTTTCTTGAAAATTTGACCAACTGTAGATCCGAGTGAAGAATACGAATTCGTGCTCTGTTTTAATTAATTAATTATTAACTTGTTATTACATATTAATATTTTCTACAAAAATTGACCAAAGGTAACGTAGAATGAGGAGTCCAAATCCAAGTTCACTTTTCATAAGTCAATAACTAATTATCATCTAATCATGAATTGACCTCGACTAATAAATATTTTCTCTGAACCTTGATCAAAGGTAGCCGAGAGTGAAAAGTCCAAAGCACAGATCAGTTGTAATTATTCATTCATTACAAATTAACTGATTATTAATTATTCACTTCTTTCAAAAGACTTGGGCAAAGGTAATCAATGGTGGATTCCCAGGAGGGCAGAAGACGGGTAAAAAGACTAGTTAGTTTTACTAGTCATGACGCCCCGTCACTCACTAGTCTTTTTCTCAAAACGACCTAGACATGACTAGTCTGATATTGTTGGGAGTCCGTACACCGCGTCCTGACTAGTCCAGAGACGGGAGTCAGTATTTCAATATAGTCTAGTCATTTTTGCAAAAAGGACTAGTCCAGACTAGTAATAGTTGTTGAAATAGACTAGTCATGTGGGGTCACTTTTTAAGGGAATGACTAGTCAAGACACGGCAACATGACGCCAGTCTGTCACAAAAATATATGGTCTCGTATCTCCTCTTGTCGCCTCCGGACTAGTCCTGACGGTTCATCATGACACCCGTCCGATATATTTAAAAATTGAAAAATATAATTGTGCATATCAATCATATTGCTAACTACATGCTACACATTACACAACTACTAGTCATTCATACCGTCTGAAATCCGTTCTTTTGTCAGTCAGATGTTGGCGTCCAGACTAGTCTAAATTATAGAAGCAAAGCGGTGAAGGTTAGATTCGAACATACATACTTTGTGTTACATACCTAGCTTGGCAAGCAGTTGTACCATACACGCTGATGTTTCATCAGTGACACATCTAGCTCTTCCTGACACGTCTTTCACACATTAATGATCAGAGAAGTTCATAATATTATTTAATAAAAATTATTAATTCATGTACTAAGAGACTATTTAATGGTGTATATCAATACAAATCAAAAGTTCCGATTATTAGTTACAGGAAGCACTACTTCAGAAGATTATTTTAAGAAAATTAGATTTGAGAAGTTTTTTTAAAGAAACAATTTATTTTTATTAATAATAAAAATGATTTTTATCTGTTAACTATTGTCTTTTAAGCTAGGATATTCTAAAACAGTAACACGATTACCAGGTTCACATATACAAGCGTTTTTTTTTCAAAATAAATTTTGGATGCTTCAGATGGAAAATTTTTGATGGTTTTAATTGTAAAATATAAGGTATTTGATATTGATCATTAGAAATATTAAACTTAATTTTTGATGCTCCAGGTTTAATTTCCACAAGTTCTTCGATGAAAAGACGAACGGTGTTTTTTTTTGATTGAACAATTGCTCGAATAAGACCATATTTTACTTGATCATCGGCAAAACTGAATGAGATACAACTGTCAGCAACTAATTTTCTGTAAGCAGTTACAGTAGTCTTTATTAAAACACCTGATATTATCAAAGAATGATAGAAAATTAAACCATCATTAAATAGTGATTGTACACGTGTGGCTATACCATTTTCACTTGTATCATATAAATCTTTAGATACTGGATTAGATAAAAAACATGAGTCAACAAAATTTTTATAATGAATATTTGATTGTTTTCGATCAAGTAATTCTTCATTGAATGTAAACAATATCAATGGATAAGATTCATGTTTATGAAGAACTAGAGAATCACGATATAAAATGTGTTGTCGAATAAGTTGTTTAGCAAATTCAGTTGTACCATGAACTGTGCTAACCAAATCTTTATCAATACCTATAATAAGAAAAATTAATAAAACTTTTAAAAAAAGTAAAAAGTTATATGATTACCTTCAAATGAAAATGTTGAATAAAACCATAATAGACCCATTACACTTAAACCTTGATGTACATGTAATAAAGAATGAATATTAGAACTCATATGACGTATACCAAATATTTGTTGAAAACGTTGAACGAAATAATTTAATAATTTTTCAACAATTTCAATAGTTTCAACTGTTACATAATTCGAAGATGCAAGATTAATTGCTGATACAAATGAAAATAATAGATTTTTCAATTCATTATCATTAATATGTCGAACAAGACTTGTTAAACCAAAATGAAATAAACATCGATATTCACTTCCTTTATATTTACTAATAAATTGTAATGAACGAAATCTACGTTGTGTTGTTGATGGAGTTTGTACCAATGCTAATGATTCATCTATTTGTGTTATTTTCTTAAATAAAGACCAAGATTTATTTCGATATTCTGAATGGAATAGCCAATTAGATAAACTAGTGATTCAATCATCAATCTCAGATGTTCTATATACAATGAAATAAAAAAATTTCTTCTTTATAAATATGACCGATCAAATTAATAATATTGTTGATGAAAACTCATACAATTTATAATTTAATGAACAATAATCGTACGATAACGAAAATATGATAATAGTAATTGTTTTCATTTTTTCTGTTCTATATGATAAAAACAGTTAAAGATAGAGACAAATCGAAGTTAATGATTTTTAGCATTTCAAACTTAATAAATTTTCCTTATTAATAGAACAATTTTTATAACTGATAATCGATAAATAAACTACACCATTGTAGAATCTTTGATAATTAAACAGTCGTGTTTTTCATAATACAAGTTTGTAACTTTGTTATTCTTAAGTTATGAATACCTACTGAGATGTATTGAATTGAAGGTGAAAAAGAGTTTTCATAAACAAGCAACTAGTGCAAACTCAAAATTACATTAAGTTTGTGTAATTAGACTAGACTTGACAAGTATTAAAGATATAACCAACTATCAATGTAAAATGTCGTACTGAATTTCGGACTAGTCTTGTTCAGACAGCATGTCATTTCTAATAAAACATGGTAGTCTTGACTGGTGCTCAGGATCTCTCAGACTAGTCCAGACATATATTTCAAAATTCTTAGACTAGTCTAGTCCCGTCATTATACTATCTCATAAGACACTGACTAGTCCTGACGCCGACACCAAATATTTCGGACTAGACTTGACTAGTCCTGACACCGGCACCAAATATTTCGGACTAGACTTGACTAGTCCTCAGAATATCTCAGACTAGTCCTGACATACATATCAGAAATATTAGACTAGTCCAGTCCTGTCAGTATGTCGCTTTTTAAAATACTGACCAGTCCTGACGGTCACACTCAGTATTTTAGACTAGACAGGACGGCTGTTGCGGACGCTTTGGACTAGACATGTCGCCAGTCCTCTCTTTTTTTTGCTTGCCTGAGTTATTAGGATCCAAGGTCCTTTCTAATTATAAACATATTATTTTTTTAATTAAAAGTCATTTATATTTTTCGTGAAAACTCGACCAAAGGTGATCGAAGATGAAGAACCCAAATTTTGGATCTGTTTTAATCATTAATCATCTATATTTTTCGCAACACTCGAAAAGGAAAGATTGAGGGTCAGGAACCTGAATCCTGAGTCTGTTTGGATTTTTTTCTAACTTGTAAGCTTAATTTTTCGATTTCGCTCCATGCTTCAAGGATTTTCTTCTGAGAGACAAGAGTTCCAGAAACGATTTAAGAACCTAGCAATAACAAAGCTATTGATTCTCTGTATACCAACGTGGAAGACGCCTACCATTGCATTGAAGCTGATTATCGTGGAATGAAAAATCTACCAGGGTCGTCTCACGTTTGTGAAATTTCGATAACGTTTAATCTACAAAAGCATTTAGTTAATTTTCAACCTTTTTCGACGAATAATCGAAATAAATCAGTTTATATTCATACGAAAAACATAGACTTCCTCAACATTTTCAGCATGAACAGTTACTCCCTATTCCAAACGTGAAAACATAAAATGAAATTATGCGCCTAGATTTTTTCGGATACTTGAACGAATTAATTTTAGAATGAGTTTTGGAAAAATTTTTTGTTTGGTGCCGTCTCCATCGAATTTCGGAACTAATCTTCGTTCATTTATTTCTCGAACTACCCACGTTGCTCAATTCAAATGACCTGCTCAAATCAGACTTCTCATGATTTTTATCAAATGCCCTTTCATAAGATGTTGAAAAGTTTTTTTCAGATTTCGATGAAAGCATAAAAAGTAGCATTTTTAAACTTTTCCTTGTATTAAGCGTGTTTTAAGGATTGCTCGAGATATCTTCCTGAACATCGGATTTTTAGCCTCGTCCCGATGGACTTTTTCATATGAAAGACTACATAGATGATTATAAGTGGTTTCTTAAATCAGAATTCGCACAAGATATTTAAAAACCTTTGCCTGTATGGACCACTCCTGTTCTTCTGTGGAGCGTACTTTGACAGTAATTCATTCTTGTCGTAAGATTTAAGATGCAGCTAGTGCGACACACGCAAATGCAAAGACTTACGGCCATATTTTCGTTCCATACTATTGTAGAAGTCGATGTCTATGCGGCAAAAGTTAATGTGTCTTGTCGTCTCTAGATGATGGTTCTACTAGCTCGCGTCGTTTTCCGTTTGACAGACCCACAGCGAATTTTCGTCGTGCGCAATGTCATAAGCAGTCGTATAATATCTTTTCGTCCCTTCAGAATGCTTTACTTATGAACTGTTTCTAATTCGAACTTTCAACTGCATGTCACGATGGACTAAAGCGACAGGATGTTGAAGACAAGCCCACTGGCATGCACAGAGATTTTCGATCTCATAGGTACCAATGCTATATGAATGGTTAAGAATAAATGAATACACTAATGAAAACATTGTACTGAAGCTTGAGGACCAACAATATTCGATTTGCAGGTAATAGCAAGGAGCTAACGACTTCATTTGAAAAGCTTATACTCAGAAACACAGAAAATCTCAGAAATCTACGGAAAAACGTTTCGGAGCACTCGGAATGTCATGTTCTCTCCTGAACAACCTATCAAAAGTTTTCGAACTTCCAAAATGCATTTCGTCGATTTCCGAACATCTACTACTTTTCAGTGGAAATCTCTATGCTGACAGTTGTTATCGATCAAAAGAAAATATCATATATCCACACGGCCTTCCATTACCTATTTTCCAACGAATATTCAGTTTCAGATCTTCAAGTGTTGATATCAGACTGGAAGCCAAGATCAAACGTACCTACATCCAATTGTTTCATACTAAACCTGTTAAAAACTTACTGACATACTTTGCAGCTGATACCCTAAAAGCGACATATATGAATAAAATTGTTGTTTGAAATTTTCGTCATTTAGGTATTCAAAAAAGAATAAATAGACTCCGAATCTTCTTTTCTTCTAATATTGTACTTGAATGGAATCTTGCTTGTTCCAATTCGTTTAACACTATATCTCCGCTGATATGATCTAGTAACACACTTCGCTTCGAAATGCTTCATATACTTGAATGGAACTGTGATTAACACAATTCATTATTCAATACATTCACGCTAATATGAACGAGTAACATACTTCGTTTCGAAATGCATCACATACTTGAATGAAACCCTGCTTGGCACAAATCATTGTCCAATACCTTCTCCTTGATATGATCGAGTAACACACTTCGCTTCGAAACGCATCATATACTTGAATGGAACCTTTTTTAGCACAAGTCATTATCCAATACATTCACGCTGATATGATCGAGTAACACACTTCACTTCGAAGTCCATCATATATTTGAATGGAAACTTTATTAGCACAAGTCATTATCCAATACGTTCTCGCTGATATGATTGAGAAACACACTTTGCTTCGAAGTACATCATATACTTGAATGGAATCGTGATTAACGCAAGTCATTATCCAATACATTCGCGATAATATGATCAAGTAAGACACTTTGCTTCCAAACGTATCATATACCTGAATAGAATCGTGATTAGCGCAAGTCATTATCCAATACATTCAGGCTGACATGATCGAGTAATATACACCGCTTCGAAATGCATCATATAATTGGATGAAACCTTTATTAGCACTAGTCATTATCCAACGCATTCTCAGTGATATGATTGAGTAACACACCTCGTTTCGAAATGCGTTATATACTTGAATGGAATCGTGATTAGCGCAAATCATTATCCAGTGCATTCTCACTGACATGATCGACTAACATACATCGCTTCGAAATGCATCATATACTTGAATGGAAACTTTATTAGCACAAGTCATTATCCAATACGTTCTTGCTGATATGATTGAGTAACACACATCACTTCGAAACGCACCATATACTTGAACGGAATCATAATTAGCGCAAGTCATTATCCAATACATTCCTGCTGATATGATTGAGTAACACACTTCGCTTCGAAATGCATCGTATACTTGAATGGAATTGTGGTTAGCACAAGACATTATCGAATACATTCTGACTAATATGATTGAGTAACACACTTCACTTCGAAGTACATCACATACTTGAATAGAGCCCTGTTTAGCACAAGTCATTATTCATTACATTCACCTTGATATGATTGAGTAACACACTTTACTTTGGAATGCATCATATACTTGAATGCATGCCTACTTAACACAAGTCATTATCGAATAAATTCTCGCTGATATGATTGAATAATGCACTTCACTGCGAAATGCATCATATACTTGAATGAAATCGTAATTAGCGCAAGTCATTATACAATAAATTCAGGCTGATATGATTGAGTAACATCCTTCGCTTCGAAATGCATCAAATATTTGAATGGAATTGTAGTTAGCACAATTCATTTGTCAACAGATTTTTATTGATACAGTTGAGTACCGAATTTCGCTTCAAATGGAGTGATATCTTTGATGAAAAAAGTTATTGTTGTCGGTTATTTACTTTACCTTAGTGGATTGTGTGGTCCAACATCATAAGCTAGTCTAGAGGAAAGAAGCTAGCTGAATACACTCGTCATGGAAGTTATTCACATCTCATGCGTGCTGGGGCAAGTACAACATAGTCAAATTATTGTTTTTTAATCGATAAATTACTTGTATAGTATACTATTAGGCGTTGTACACTGATGTTGCAGGTTATGCTCATCAAGAACAGTGTGGCTTTCGTATAGAAGTGATAAAAAGAGTCGAATAGGTTTATAATTAGAACGATTCTCTAACCATTTGATTCTTAATCAGATTGTTTAGTATCATATTACTTTGACAATTCAATGAAGTACTTTTATTGTTCACTGGAAAAACTGTACCCGTAGCTACTTGATTTCTTTGTGCTTTTTGAGTTTGTTGCAAAAATATTGTATTCGAGAGCATCACAACGGGTTATTTGAATGTAACCAGTGCACTGCTGACTATTTCTTTCAAATATCACCAGTTAATCATGAGTTAAATCGTGATTAGGTATTTGACAATAGTATAAATGAACTGAAGCTTGATTATGATTATTCATCAGCATCACATTTTCCGACCTTCTGTTCAATTATCTTCCATTGCTCATGAATAAAGTAATTGAATAAGATCTTGTTAAGAACAATTCATTTCCCATGCATTACACAATCTTATGTCCTATTATCACCGATTACCGTAGAAAAAAATAAATCTATCAATTCTTAGTCAGGAGGATTCAACTGCTGTAATTACTCCAAAACTTCGTTTTATGCTCATTGGCTGTTCAAGAATAAAATAATTGAATGTCACATTGGTCAGGATCATTCACTTGTCATGCATGGCTTAATTTTCCATTACACTGTCATTGACTTCTTAAGAGTAGAATAAGTGAATAAGATGTTTTTAAGAATAATTCGACTGTCATGCATTATTTACTCTTCTGGTCTACTTTCATTGGTTGCTAGAGACTAGAATATTTGAATATAAACTTCCTCAAAATAATTCATCTATCGCGTATTGTAGAATCTTCTCTTTTAATTACATTAATTGCTGGAGAATAAAATGACTGGACACGACTTTTCTTACGACAGTTTGTATGCCATGCATTATCGAATCTTCTGTTACACTTTCATAGATTGCTAGGAAGTATAATAACTGGATCCAAACTTATTTAGAATAATTCATCTCCTCTGAATTACCTCTTCTTCTGTTCTACTCTCATCGATCACTGGAAAGTAAAATAATTGAATGCTACTTTGCTTATGATAACTCACCTGCCATGCATTGTCTAGTCTACTGTTCTGCTTTCATTGATTGCTGCAAAAATAAAATAATTGAATACGATCTTTTTAAGAATGTTTCATTTACCATGCATTGTTCAACTTTCTGTACTACTGTCATTAGATATTGAAGAGTAAAATAATTGAAGACACCCTTGCTTAGGATAATTCATATGTTGTGCAGTTTTTGAATCTTCTTCTCTACGTCCACTGATTGCTAGAGAGTAAAATAGCTGAATGCGACCATGGTAAGGATAATTCATCTATCATGAATTGTTGGGTTTTCTGTTTTTTTTTTATCTATTGCTGAAGAATAAAATGGTTGAATAAGATCTTACTAAAGATAGTTCATCTACCACGAATCCTTGGATTTTCTGTTCTATTGTCATCTGTTTCTAGAGGATAAAAAATAATGGAATATACACTTCCTTAGAATAGTTCATTTTGCATGAATTATTTAGTCCTCTATTCTACTAGTTTGATCGATTGCTGAAGATCAGAATCATAGAATATGCCCTTACTTAAGAACATTTATGTGCCGTGCATTATTCAATTTTCGTTCCTAAATCAATTGAGTGTTGTAGAGAAAAATAATTGAATAAGGTATTTTTAAAAATGATTCATATGTCATGCATTGTTTAAACTTTTTTTCTACTTTGATCTCTTGCTGCAGAATAAAATAATTGAATACAACCTTCCTTGGGATGATTCATTTTCTACATATTTTCTAATCTTCTGTTTGACTGCTATCAGTAGTTGGAGAGTGAACCAGCCGAATATAACTTTTCTTAAGATAATTCATCTCTTACGAGTGTGTATGCTTTCTGTTCTACTTCCAAAGATTACTGCAGATTAAAATGATTGAATCTGACCTTGCTTAGGAGCATTGGTTTGCCATGTATCCCTTAATTTTATATGCTACTTTGGTCCACTTTCGGAGCTAAAAATGATTGAATATGTTTTTTCTTGGGATAATTCATTCGCCATGCATCATTTAACTTTGCTTTACTTTCCTCGATCATTGAAGAGTATAATTATTGAATACAACTTTGTTTACAATAATTCATCTGCCATGAATTGTTCAATTTTCCTTACTATTGTCAACAGTTGTTGAAAACTAAAATAATAGAATACAACGTTGTTTAGAATAATTCAACTGCTTTGCAATATGTGCGATTTTCCGCTCAACTTCTACCTGATTTTGGGGTGTGTCATGCTTGGATGAAGGATTCCTTGGAATGGTTTACTCCTAGTGTGATAGTGTAACCTAATGTTTCTAAGTACTTTCTAACTTAGCCATGCCAAAAAACGAATTAATGCCTTGTAATAAATATGTGCCAGTTTTATATAGGACTTCATCGTTGAATGTCTTACATTTCTGATGTACTGAGAACTATATATATATGCACAGAAGTCTGAAGATGCGAGTCGTTTGCTGCTAAAGTGATATTTGATAGTCTGCACCAGTACATACTTCGCTTGGAAACGTTAGATATTATTGAACAAAGGTATCCTTCGAAAGATTCATCTACTGTATGATGTACTACTATCTGAAAAACTTATATATTGCATTGGAGTTGAATTACTTGATTGAACACACTCCTAATTACAAATTGTCACTTCTAGTATGTTCATTATCCGATGAGTAAATGATGTACTAAGCTTTACTCTCAAGAGATATTTGTGAATGATATTTAGTACAAATTTTTCACTTTGTACATGAGGCGTTCTATTTGTCTAACAAATGAACATCGCTTGCAAATGATTCATATACTTGAATAGAATTATTATTGAATTCATTCATTTTTCCGAGGAGTTTTTCCTCATATTTCCGGTATCTAGCTTGCCTAAAAGATAATAATATATATGAAAGAAAAGTTTGTTGCTGGCACTCGTTTATTATGTGATTAGTAATAAAGTCACAAGATCAAGTTTAATCGAATGCATCAGCTATCGATTGAATAAAATACTTGTTCAGAGCATTTACTTTCTGGATAATTTTCAGTCCTAAAATGCTCGGAAGTATTTAGCTCCAAGGAAGTATTAAATTTGAATACATATGTTGTTGTCACAACTCATACAACATGCGATCAGTAACATGAGATTGTGTTATACAAAGATAGTTAGATGTGCAATGAACGAGAACATATTTCTATGGATTAACATCTTACAAATCATAGTCAACGTTCTTCAAGAGATTTCAAGCATTAACTACTCTGATTTTATTCCTTTTTATATTTTTACGGAACTCATTATCGCAAAAGCTTTCATTATTAATTTAAAACAATCTACTCCTCAAGACAATACTTGCCGTTTTTAGTTTTTTAAAAATTTTCGCTGTTTTACGATATGGTATATGGCAAACTTTTATCTAATTTCGACTACTTTTTTTGTAATTTTAAGCATTTCCAAGACAGTTTTTAATCCATAACTATTATTTTATATTAAATTACTAATCTATGGTGAGGGTACTATTAGTAGCTAGATTGCTAACTCTTCATTGCTTAATTCATTTTTTTTTGTCTTTTTCTCTTATCCTAAATAAATATCGATGCTTTAACATTTTTATTTCACTTCTTTTTTTCCATTTGGGTGTGAGTGTGGATGTGATCGAGCTGCCAATGTCTAGATTTCGTTCCAACTAAAGGAATACATATTAATTTTTAATAGATCAATCTATGTTTTTATATAATGTAAACGAGTCTGCTACTCTCAATTTTTGCTTTTCAGCAATCGATCTAGTTGGGTCAATATTTTATATAAAAAATAATTGGGGTGTAAGTCAAATCGAAACAGATCGGATGGATGTGTAAAGTTACCACAAAAATAATAATATTAGTTTTCGAGTTTACTAAAGAATCTTGTCAAGTGGCAAGCATCTGTCCAATTGGTTTGAAAGAATCTCTAAAGAAGTTTTCTAATCAAATACGAGATACACTTAAGTTTTGTTCAAGAACTGAAATTTTCAAGACAAAACTATATTACATCATCAGTTAAAGGTTTCATGGTAGTAAAAGAAACTACCCCATAATCCTATCACAATGCATCAACATAACCATAATAACGGTTTTTTTTAAAGATTTTCTTAAAAATAAAAACATACTTCATTAAATGAAACGAGATTACATTGAATTTTGTCAATTAGTTATTCGGATCATTGGTATAGTATCTTTTAGAGCCTTGTCAAATGTTTTCTAACAGTAGAAAATTCTTCTAGTCGTGTCGATATATTAAGGGAATGTAATTTATTATGGTTTGTATAACACATGGAACATAGAATACAATAAATTGATTTGATTATTACGTGTCCAGTTTTCACTCAAGGCTGAATACAGGGCTACTACGTCGATGTTTCTATATTGATCACGTCATTTTGAATATTGGACGGGATCCTAAATAATAGTGGTGATATTTGATCACCAAAAGGTCATCAAAAAGAGAGACAGAGCATACTTAAATCAATATGAAGCAGATTGACCTATATTTTTCAAATACAAATCAATCTGCTACTTTTAACTTTTGCTTTACAGCCACCGATTTTTCTCTGTCAAATATTGAATACTTAATTAATACGCTTGATTTACATTTCTATTTAAAATAAATGCAGTGTTAATGTTGTCGATGTATTTCGTGTTTCTTATTAAAATATTGCAACACTCGTCAGGGCTCTGCATTAAATACGCATAATAGAATAAGTAGAAAAAAGAAGTAAAGATAAAGTTATAAGTGGAAATTAAAAATGAAAAGATTATTAACATTAAAAATACAACTATTAAATGAAAAAGCGGAAATTTTAAAAGAAGGTCTGACAAAGAATTTTTAATGGGCAACATGATTTTAAATTCAAGATAGATAAATCAAATTGATATCCGGTAATAGCAGCACTGTGTAAAATGACTTTAATAACACTTATAGGATTGAGAGTCTTTACGCTTAATTAAATGTTAGGATTGAGTCGTTGAAATATACTATGATCAATGGAATGAGCCTAAGATGTATTTTATAAGTGATTATCTTTCAACTGGTTATTGTTCAGTATAAAATTACTGTTTGCTGCGTAATATCTTCAAAACGAATTTGTAATTAATTTTCACTAATTTATTTATTAACCGTCTTATTTCAAAGTTGTAGCGATGCTACAACGAAACTGTTTTGAGCAAAAACCGATGAATCTAAATTCAGTTCTGAATTTTTGAATTTTTTTCCTTTAATCTAAGATATATTTGTCTTAGTGCGCATTAATCTTCTTTGGAGATTATTTACATTTCAGGTATCAAGTGTTGGTGTAATTTCATAAATTCAAGATGCCTCAAAGTATTTATTCCAGAGCTCGTAAAACTTCATCGGAAATGTTTTCATACTTGAATAATAAGTAAAATGAATGAAAATTGTTCTACTGTAATTGGCTGATACTTTTTTTTGATAGGAGAATTAATTACTTTTTGACGAATTGTATTATAATTAATAATAGTTAATGGTTCATTTCGAGCAATACCTTAGAGCATGAAGAAGCATTGTAAAGATTATATTCTTTTTCATATGTATTGGATGAATAATATTAAATGGTAAATATTAAGGCTCAAAAGATGGCTTTTGATAAACTGTTGTGAATAATTGAACATTCAGATTTTCTTTATGTAAATCTAGAAAATCTGCCACAAAGCCTATGTTTTCCGATAGTTTAATAGTTTCCCTAGAGAAAGTACTGAGTTCAGGGTATCCATGTACTGAGAAAGCTCTAGCAGGGTACCCAATATGGGTACTTTGAAAATTCTCAGTAATTTTACTGATGTATATACTGTTAGGGGTACCCGTAAAAGCACATTCACTGAATAAGTACCTGCATGGATACACAAGTCTATAACTTTACTGAGGAAATCTCGACAGGATATCCTAAATTTTTCGCGTTCTGTGTGGCGACTATTCATTCGCCGTTTTCTTTTTTACTTACGGCTCTATATAAATAACTCGATAAATCATAAGAAAATAATCAATTTTCATACTAGTTTTTTCTAAATTATTTCTTGGCTATTTCTTAGTCGAGGAAATGCCGAGCTTGGTCTTAAATTAAGATCGGACTACCCTGAAGTGGTCTACGACCAACTCAAGTTGAGTCGGATCCCGACATTGTTCCTGCTAAGTTTTTGGAATTGAAAAAATTAAATTGAATAAAGTAAAAAAAAATCTAGTAAATTATCTCAAGAAAAAGAAAAAGTTTTAAAAAGTCAAAGATCAGGTTCGATCCTGAACGTACTGAAAATTTGGTAACAGGGTACTTAGAAATACTATACAATGGTACCCAATTCAGTACTTGATCAGTACCTTTAGGTACCCAATTACTGAGAATTTTCCAGCAGGGTACTTGCCATAGTACCACTTAGGTACCTGTAAGTACCTGCAAGTACTTTGGTACCCAAAAGTTCCTGTGACATACTGGTATCAGGGTACTTTTTTGGGTACCCTTAACTCAGTATATTCTCTAGGGTTGATCAAATTTATTTCATTTGTCAATTTGTTTTATTAAATGCCGCACAGGCCAATTAATTGCTATAAAAATATCATTCATGTATCTAAAATAAAGTCCATCACTATTGTTTATTTGTTTTATAAATTTTTGTTCATAAAAAAAAATATAACAATTGGCAACTGTTAGTGTAAGAGGAGAACAAATTGCTCCTCTTCCAATTTGATGATAATATTGGCCTTCATAAGCAAAATAGTTATTTTGCATAAGAAATCGACTTAATCTATTGCCTGTTTCAGTGTTAAGACCACTGACTTGTTTTAGTTGTAAATAGTCTGGCATCTCTTTTGATGAAAGTACCCCTTCTATTTGTGGTACCACAATATAAAGGTCTACTACATCAACTGTACAAAATATTATTTCTTGACGCATATTATTTTTACACCATTTCTGCAACTGTTTTAATAATTCAAAATCAAAATTTACAATGGTGTTCGAAGACATTTTATCAAATAAAGGTCCAAGAAATTCATCAAGAAATTTTGAGATTTTGACTGTAGGATGCTTCAAACCAGAAATTATTGGACGAAGAGGAGTACTAAGTTTGTGAGCTTCAGGCAAACAAAAGAAATAAGCTAGCTCAAATTCACTTGGATTAATACATCATTTTTCATATTGTTTCTGAGTAATCCATTTAGCTAATCTCAAATCTAATAGATATTTGTTTGTGCTTTGAATTAAATCTGGTAATGGATCACGTGTACCTAAGCATTTATGGGCTCTTGTTCTTTCCATATATTCTTCAGATTTTTTACGATGATTTTCTAATTTATCAAAATAGAATACCCTTGATTTGTCTGATTTTCGTATAACTATATCAGTTAATTTTAATTTATGCTTTGATCTTTTCATTATTCGACAACAATTTTTCTTTTCCTTTGTAACACTCATTTTAAGGCTTCCACTTTGATATTGACTTAATTGTATAGTATTAGTTAAATTTTGAACTGAAATATTAATTGAATCTTTTTCTTTTTCTTTTTGCTGTTAATTTATTATTGATATAACGGGTGCGGCAGAATAAATGGCGGTCTCAGTATTTTGATTATAACTTTTTTTCTTTTTGATCTTTACAACTGGTTGTTTTGCCAAAAGATGCGTCGTGAAATTCTCTACAAAACCATAAATAAACTTATTTCTGTAGAAAGTTAAGAAAAAAAAAGAAATGAATATTATTCAAAGCATAAAAAGTGCTCAACTTTCAAAGCTAACGAGTGTCTCATGCATGCTTGGTTTTTGCATACCCTTTTTACTTATCAAGTAGGTGTATTTTAAAAACAAAGTACACCAAAAGATGAAGCGTGAAAAGCTCTACAAACTACAGTAAAAACTTTATATTATCCATGCACATTTTATTTTCTAAATGATTAAAAGTCTGTGCAACCAGTTTTCGACTCTGCGAAAAAGACCATTTTTCGGTCGCACAGAATTTTGCATATTCTAAAAATGGAAGATGCATGTATATAAAATGGCTTGTTCCTTGTAAATTGTAGAGCTTTTCACGCTGCATCTTCTGGTATATTTCGTTTTCTTTTCATAAAATATATTAGGTGATACAGAGATGAAATAAAAAAAAACGAATTCGTAGTGTACCAAAAAAGGATATTGTTCGCAGAGTCGAAAACTGGTCGCACAGAATTTTGATCATTTTGAAAAAAAAGTACACATTTAAAATAGGGTTTTTAATATAACTTGTAGAGATTTTCACGCAGCATCTTATAGTATACTTTGCTTTTAAAATATGTCTACTAGAGGAGGATAAAAAAAAGATACGAACACCAGTCATTCGTAGAACATCCGTTCGCTTTGAAAGTTGAGCACTTTTTATGCTTTGAATAATATTCATTTCTTTTTTTCTCTTAACTTTCTACAGAAATACGTTTATTTAGGGTTTCGTAGAGAATTTCAGGACGCATCTTTTGGCAAAACAACCAGTTATAAAGATCAAAAAGAAAAAAAGTTATAATCAAAATACTGAGACCGCCATTTATTCTCCCGCACCCGTTATTATGTAACTTTTCAAGCAATAGATCTAACTCGGCAATAAATTGTTTGACAGGACGAGCAGGACTTTCTTTTCAAAGAAACGAGCTTCTATTTTTCTTTTTGGAGTAACCAACCTAATTGTTCGACGTCAAGATGCCGTTTTTGAGTCATTATATATAAACTGAGAACCTAATTTTACCAGTTCATGTTCATCCTCGATTAATTGAGTTAGTGCTTCATTAAGTATGGCTGAAGTAAGAATTCCTCGCTGAGAGATCGAATAAGAACTGGAACAATTATTGAGTGCGCCAAGATAAGTGAATCTCTCAGTATTTTGCCTATAACTGCTTTTTTATTCGATCTTTACAGCTGATTGTTTTTCTGAAAGATGCTTCGTTAAATTATCTACAAGAATATAATCGAATATACTTATGTAGTGGGTGAAGAAAAAAATTAAACGAAGATAATCTGATACAGTAGACACCAAACTTTCAAAACGAATGGGTGTCTCATGGTGGATAGTTCATTTTTTTGTAAATCTTTTTATTTGTTTCTAGTAAATATTTGTCAATATCTTATATTTATGCTAATAAATTCTTCTAGATTTGAATAAAATAAAAATAAAAATAATTGATTATTAACTGTTGTCTATGTTGAGTGTTATCTATGCAAGATTTGTTTTTTTTTGTTCGATAAACATTATTTGAAATTAGTTAACTAAAAATTTTCACAATTAGATTTATATATTTCAAACGAAAATAAAGTTTCTAGAGTTTATATTCAATAGAATAAATTAATAAATGAATTGATTGTACTATTATCAATTAAGAGTTTTTTTCAATTAATTTTAACTAACTAATCATTTATTTAATGTTTTTTTTTAAACAATAAATATAATTGAATTTAAAACAAAAACTAATTAGAATTTTCATTTCGATATAAGTCAATTATAATTTAATATAAACAATTCAAAATAGATTAATAGATTTTTTATATATGAAAAATATTCTCTAAATTATCATTACGGTATAAATTTATTATAATTATTGATGTTATCTTGATATTTATATGAAAAACAAAAAAAATACGATTTTTCTTAACAAAACTTTTTTGTTCTTTTAATCAACTCGAAAAAAAATCTATTTTAATTAATAAGATCTTTTGATAATAAGTTTATCATTAATAATAAAACTAATAAATATTTGTTTGTATAGAATGAAGAAAATAAAATAAAATTGAATTATATTTTATTTTTTCAGAATGAATTTAATTCAATGAAATTATTTTTTCATTTTATCAATTCAATCAGTCTTATAATATTTAAGAGAGCTTCTACGAGAACATGGAACATAGTCCCAGTAAACGAAGCACTCGTCAAAATTTAAATTTTTGATTTTTTATGTGTATTTAAGAGAGAGCAATGTCTGAAAGTAATACACCTAAATTTTTAGCTCATTTGGACATTTTATAGTGAAGTTAGCCTAGAGCGACTATTAGCACCGTCTACCTAATATCAAGAAAAACAATGATGAAACATCTCATAAATGTCTGTTAGTATTACACTACAAAGAATGAGAGAATTGTTTCATTTTATATATTCCAAATGAGAGAGTATAGACAGATAGAAAAAATGAGCTATTTGAAATATTTTACATCATTCCTTTACTTGGCTAACATGACTCACAATGATAACAGATTACAAGTCTATGACGTCCGACTTTTGGAGATATATCTACTGCCATTCATTGAAATCATTAGTGCCCAGACTGGATTTTTTATATGTTATATAACTTTTGATTCTCTACAAAATGGTAAAAAAATTAAGGAAAAAAAAGGGTGGAATGGATACAAAAAGTGGCATATACTGTCAAAACCTAGATGAACAACATCGAGAAAAATGATCTTAAGAGTTTTTCAAAGACTTTCATTTATGAAAATTTTCACTTCGCACGAATTGCAATTCTATACTAGATCGAATGGCATAGACTATTTCTTGAGAAAAAGAAAAAGTTTTTGATCTCCCCAAATCCCTGAGGGGGAGTACAGAAATTTCGAAGAAATTTTTTTTTTCGTGTAATTGTAATATAATCAATCAGAAATATAGGAATAAGAATGCTGATCGCAACAACGTGCTGGAAGTCCATAATTTTCTATGATTTAGCAGTATAGGGTTGACATTTTCAGTCATTTTCTTCCAATAAAATTTCCAATGCTTCAGCAGAAAATTGGTCTTTATATTACAAAAGCAGAGCCAATAATCAACTTCCAGTATATAGTTGGGTGTGGATATGGGTGGGTGTGGGTATGGGTGGGGTGTGCATGTGGGTGTGGGCGTGGGTGGATGTCGGCAGCTGTGGGGTGTGGGTGTGGGAGAAGAGATTAGCCACACCCACAATCACACTCACATCTGCACCCACACCCACAGCTACACCCATACCCACACCTACACCCACACCCACACCCACACCCACACCCACACCCACACTCACACCCACACCCACACCGACACCCACACCGACACCCACACCCCACCCACACGCAAACGCACATCCGTACCCACACGCGCCTCACACCCTGGATGCTTATCCATATGCAGGTTACCAGGCTAGCGCTGTACGCTTAATTCAGTCGAACTGGCATGGTCTGGTCTCAAAAACTTCGTATGGAAAGACGACGCCAATTTTCGTCTCAGTGACATGCATCATTTGACTATGCAATGGATCCAAGGGGGAAATAACTGACTTTATGACTTAAATGATCTAAGTGATCTAATGATCTATGTGATCTAAATGACTTTAAAGTCATAAAAGTCAATTGTTTCCCTCTTGGATTCTGCTCATGTGCGCTGTGACTGTCGAGTTTCCGTTGGGCTAATGAAACAGGAAAATAATTTTCCATGGTGTAGCTGTTATCGACATTCATAAACACGAAGATCCTCGGTGCTTAAAATCGAAATTGCAACGCAATCTGGTCCATTGTAACACGCATGATATTTTTGAAATTTGAAAAATCGTTGTCATGAGAATCGACGAATATGCAAAAATAATCAGACATTATTGTTTTTCTGATTCTAATTCGTTCATTCACTCTAAATGCGTGTCATCCTCTCAGAATTGTGTACATTCAAAGAAACTCTGTGAAAAACTCATATATTCTTCAGAAACTGAATGGCATGAATATAATTGACATGTAAGGAATCAAATCCAGGTACTGGACTTTGTTCGGTCTTATATTTTAGCTAGGGGGGACTCATTGAGCCTAAGAAAGTCCTAATAAGGTTCGCGACCGTAATCTATACATCAAGAGTTATGATTATTTTACTGGGATTCTGGCGTATTCGTTGAAATATTGAATTTCAAAAATTGAGGTCTGAAAATCTTATCTAAGATACGTTTCATAGACTTGATAATACTCTAAAAGTTTTAGCTAACAACAATATTGCTTTATCAAGATAGTGAGTATTCATGTAAACTCGGTTTGCGTGCGAGATCGCTGACAAATAATTAGGTTTTGAAGATCCGACATCACAACAAAAGAACATTAAAGTTGCAGTTCATACTTTCAGGGAGCTATTTGAACCGCAAGACTTGTGTAAGAACAAAATTGGAGACGTAAAATTTACAACCCAACATTCCCGATGAATATATCTACGGATACGCACGAAATTTACCAAAGGATTTCTAACACTTGACCCACAAAATATGACCACGAAAAATAATGAATTTAGGTTTCTGGGAGAGGTGGAGCGATGAATAAAAATGAATTTGAAGGCCTATTCGATCTAGTACAAACTAGTCTTTCGTTTGTTGTTGACGGTAAAAATTCTGACAGAAGGAACGATTATTTCGTTGTCCTCCTGTCTAAACTCGCTACTGGTCGCGAGTTAGACTAGGATTTTCTTCGTTCCGCTGAGTTCCACTCATAACCAGAACATGAAGTCGAATAACATCTTACAGTTGAATATGTTTCTCTGTTAGTGTCGTTTTTTCAATATTTTCAGTTTGAAAATAGTCGTCGCTTTTCTCATTTCTAGTTTTCCCATGTGTTCATAATCACCAGATTCTCTAATAATATTTACTCAACTACTTTTTGATAGAAATTTGAATGTTTGTTTAATTGTAAATTGTATTTTCATTATTGTTCACATCAATATCATGTGAATGCAGAGCCTGAGATCAAATGTGATTGTTGAAGATCGCGTTATTTTCTAATCAAGAACGACATATTGCGAGAGACGGCGATAAGATAGACATATTATGAAACAAATCAAACCGTAGACTAGTTGGTCTATGCGTCGTTCAGTTGAACAATTAAGCTGAAAACGATGACCCAACATAAAACGGGGATGAGTGTTCTGTTGAATATCTTCTAGCATATTATAAGTTAGGAAAATAGTGGAAATCGAATTCTCGAAATATAATGAGATAAAAATCGAAATATAAGTAGATAGACTATGGCGATTTTCAACCTTTCAGATCATTTAACCCCCCCCCCCCCCCCCCCAACCCTCAAAAGAGTCACTTTTCGCCAGAATCATCGGAATTGAGATAAATTCATGGGGAAATAGCCCGTCATATGCGACAAAAAGTTTTGTTCGGCACCTCTTTTTGTCCAAAAAATTTGAAAAATATTCGTCACCCCCTATTCGAAAAACAAGCCGTTTTTACAAAAAACCGAAAATTATTTTTCGCTTTTCTCAAAACTTCAGTTCCACAACGTAGCGCCAGTAGAACTCTCATAGTAATAGATAAAATCAAATATTTTTTTTTGTTCGAAAGCTTGTGTCTAGGGCTAGCCCACCCCCCCCCCCCCCCCCCGCCCCCCTTTTTTTAAAAAAGCCTTTGTATTTTCATATAAGAAAACACCTCTATAAAAACAGCGCCATTTTTTTAGGGGTTTTTTGAGTGATTGAACTTATCATCCATTTTTTTCGCCTAAAAAGTAAGAATTTAAAAAAAAGGGCCACGAGAGGGGCTGCATTCTGACATGCTCTTCCAAACAAAAAATACATTTGACTTTATCTTTTACTATGATAGAGTTCTGCTAGCCGTACGATAGAGTTATTTTTGACCCTTGTTTGATGAATATATCTGTCAAACATCATGATATAGGGCTGAAAATTTTACCATAGCCATGGTTCACTAGTCCCAACATATTCTGAAAGTTTCATGCAATTTGGATGTTCCTGGGCTGAGATCCATTTTTGAGGAAGAGGGCCTTAAGTCATAAAATCATAAAAATCATTGGAGTCCTAAAGTTAGTTGCTTCGCTCTTGCATGAGATGCTAAGGATCTTGGCTTCACGACTGCTTTCGCTATTTCTCAATGTAACATGTAAAAATCTCAAGTAATAATGGGATGTAAAGCAAGATACATGATAAAAACAATAATAACTTTCGATCTTTCAGATCATTTAAGTCCAAAAAAGTCATTTAAAGTCATTAAGTCATATAAAGTTATTTAAATTATTTAAGTCATAAAATCAGTTGTTTCCCCTTTGTGAATTACCCTATTCCAGAATGTTTTCTGTATGATCCATGGTTAATTGGCTGAAATCAGGGATCTCAGGAAACCCCTTGTATATCTTGACCCGAACAAGCTAGAAAGGTGGGTCATGCGTAGATCGAAAGAGAACAATTTTTCTACCAGAAATGTAAATTAACAATTGATCCAAGTTGCGAAATGGGTCCAAAGTATCGTGCTCAACATGTCCCTCGAAAATGCATCCGATTGGTCCATTGCTGACCACTCACATTTTAGCATTTATTGGTGCGTCTGAATCTTCTCTTTCTAATGGTGAAAACCGCAACTCACTGTGTTGCTCCTATCAAAAGTTATTCGAAAAATACCCACCCGTCTTTTTTTTGAAATGGACAATAGTTATATTCTATGGGTATTTTGGTAAAATCATTGTTTTTGTACCATCCTCGAAGCGTATATTGATATGTTAACATGTGAACAGATTCTAAATGAATATTGACTAACATCCTCTTTCAAATATTCTGAGTTATTGATGGCTTTGAATGACTTCCGCGATCTAAATGATCTAAGTGATCTAGATGACTCTAAAGTCATAAAAGTCATAAAAGTCAGTTATTTTCCCCTTGAATGGATCTCTTCATTGACTGCTGGTGACTCTACTGCTTACATCGATCACATCCTCGAGATCGAAGAAACCTTCAAGAAATCTGATCGATTTATCGAGCAGATCGAGGAAGATCTAATTGATGACGACGATGATGATGATGTGAGCTCGGCAGAAGAAGGCATTCTTGATTGATATTCGTATGTTTTTTTTCACTTTTTAAATTATTTTCAGTAAAACGATATCTAATGTATACCTATCTAATCAGAAAGCATTGCACAATGATAAGTTAGACGAAGCAAGTTAAAAGTAAAAAGAAAAACGCCAGAAAACTGCAAGTTATGCCGTCAAGAGGAAGTCTGATGTGTCATTTTTCAGGAATATTAGCGTGAACTTTGACTGAAAACAGTTCCATTAGATTCGCCATAGTCGAAAACCTATACTAAAATTTGTTTCTGACCTTAAACAATGGAAATTGGTGGATCAATTTTTCGCAAAATCGAGCCCCCTGGGGTGGTCATATCTTCTGCAAAGTTCGACATAAAAAATTCGATCGATCCCAATTCTTGTAGCTCTCGACAAGACGAATCTAACCATCACAATAACATGGGATTTCGCAACTATTGCTGGTCCGGTGGCATGCCCACAAGATCGTGTGCACCCCCAAGGGTCGAAAAACTGAACTCAAAAACTTGGGTTAAACACTGTTTTGTAGCGCTGAATTTGCTCTATCTATAACAAAAAAGCATGCGTCTGCATCATGCACTAATCGAAAATTATTCAAAAAATGGCCACCCGCCTTTTAAGTTGAAATGGATATTAGTAAAACTGATGTAAAATCAAATAGGAAAACCGGAATGATGAGCGACAATTCCAGTTAGTATCATAAGGAAAAAGCATATAAATAATGATGAAAACAACGAACTATATACAAGAAGACATATAGATGTCTACAATAAATGGCTCAATGAAAATATTTGTGAAAGTATTCAATGATTATTATTATTTGCTCGAGTAGAATAATTTATCTTATGAATACAAGTAACGCTCGTCAGCATGAGCCGCTTGACCCTCGACTGAATAATTAGCTGCAATCTAATTTTGTTGGGTATGGTTGTGGCTATCGTTGGGTGTGGGTGTGGGTATGAAAGTCTTCTTTACACTAATACTGATACCCACACTCACACTCACATCCCATACCCACACCCCTCACTCACACCCCACATTCACATTCCACACTCCCACCCCACACTCACATTCCACACCCCCACTCCACAGTCGCATTCCACACCCCCCACACGCACCCCCACTGATACTCACACCCACACCCACACCCAGACCCACAAGCATTCAACAAAAATCAAAAGAACTACATTATGCCGGCGATATCTATATGTGTTCGAAGAAACAATCTATATTCAGCTTTCTCGGAGATAATGATTCGAAACACATTCACAACAATCTTGTAAAAACGTGCCATACCCTTTAAAATTTCTACCAAAAAATCCATTCCCTTACTAACACATCAGCTAACAGTATTGTTTAATAGAGCGTGTGCTAAAAACATACGGGTTTAGTTGAATCTTTAGCTTAAAATCAATCATATTAGGTCTGATCTGTAATCGAACTACCATACTTGAAAGAAGCTCTTACTTAAAGTAGCCGTTGGACTAGATAGGTAATTTGAACAAATCCCTATACATATCAACATTCGAATGAGTACATATAAGGAAACACTCCAGCAGAAAACCTTGTTTATTTCATTCAAGTCTCATTTCAATAAGATGAATATAAAGTTTTCAAATGATTTTTTCCGTCAAATGCACTATACATATATTGTGGATGTGAAGAAAAGGCGTTATTACAGTTTATTTCAAAGCATTTCTCAGTTGTTAGCAACTGCTACTCCTTATTCAAATCCGTTCGATCTAAGCTGTTGATGTTCATTGGATGAGTCTCAACAGTCTGAAGCCTTTCTTCGAGGAGCTTTCTAGTGCAGTGGCTAGCAGTTCGTCGGCGCCCTTCTGGGGCGTCACTTACGGCTAGCCGCTGCTATTTTCTGTTCTATGTCTCAACCACACAATTCATCTTTATTTACACTTCTGCTAATCTCGAACTACGCTTACTTCGAAAAATCACGAGAGACCATAATCCATATTTTCAGAGGCCACGTAACAAAATAAGTTCACAACAGTTATACGAAAACGCAGTATAGGATTTGAAAATTCTACTAGAAATTTGTATAGTTTCTAGAACATTCATCGAGAACGCTGTTTGCTATAGAGTTCTCTAGGAAAGTAGAAGCTCAATGAATCCCTAGCTGAAAATAAATCATACTATATCTAATCGCAAAGCGAAATATCATACATAAAACAAGCTCTTGTTCAAAGCAGCGACAAGACTAGACAGGTAATTTTAATGAATGAGTATAAATTCAGATACTTGAATCAATACAAAGAAAAGAATATAACAAAAGAAGCACTCTTATATTTCACTCATGTCAACTGCCGATACGGCAAATATAAATTCTTTTAGTAGTGTTTTTCGTCTGATAACTTATTCACCTATTGTGTCCAGACAGAAAAATCGTTTCTCATCCTTGACTTGACATATTTTTGCGTCTGACATTCCATACTCAAACCTATTAGGCCTCTACTGTTGGTGTTTATTAAATAAATCCCAAAACTTCGAAGCGGCACTTCTGGAGATAATCCACTACAGCAGCTAGTCTAACCTCATTGTTTCATAATATGATCCCTCTCTATTTTAATTCCATATTATCTAGGATTAACTTATTTCAAAAATTCGTTATATCTGAAGCATTAGATTTATTGACAAGAACTTTCGAACAGGAGTATTCTCATGAAATATTTCTGATTTCCTCAAATTAACTGTACAGCTGGAAAATCAGACTTTTCTTCAAGGTCCTCATTAAGACAATCTTAGTGTACTATTCTTCAAAATATATAGCTGATATACACATCTTTTGTGAAGTCAGTCCTCAGTATGCTTGCAATGCGAACGATTAGTAGTGCGTTGGCGCCTCTTTGGGGCACCAGCCAACACTAAGTCCTCCTTTTAATGTAAGTGCACTTGAATGACAGGTTCTTATTGTCCATCTAATACAAAAGCTACGACGTCACTCACATATATCTTTTCAAAATGATTTTCTTCGAATAACAGAAGCTAGACATTGCACATATCAAAATTCTCGAAAAACTAAAAGGTTAAAAGTATCATTTTTGCATAATAGTAATAATAGCATTTGACATATTAATGCCCGGTACCAGTTTTAGATCCACGCCTATCCATGCATATATTTCCAAAATCGATAGATTTCAACACACGAAAGAAACTCTGTTATAAATTTCAAACAGGACCAATTTCAATAGCGTATTGATTTTTGTCCCGTGCAGTTAGTTCATAAATAGCCAAAAACCATTCCATGGTAACAACAAATCAGTCACTTAATTGATAAATATATTCATAAGAACGAAAAAATCACACGATTTCCAATTACTTTCTTCTTTTTTTACACATTTATCCAAAATCGATATCGGCATATACTGTTTCAACTGACCATCTGCTAAAGGAAATACACTTTCTAAATCCATAAGAACATATACTAACAGAAAAGCTCATTATTTTGCATTCCAATTCGTTTTTAATAGAACGAATTGAATTGTTTTTATTATGTTTTCCATCTATAAAATGTTTCTATACTCTATCCTTACAGAAAAACTGGTCATATGATACTTACGAACATATTTCTCCTCTTTTATCACTTTAAGTCGCCACTGAAACTCATCAAATTTAACCCGTTCACATTTTTCCGTTGAATCTTTATAATTTAGCGTCCTTCATAAAGTAAGTTTCCAGTGCAGCAGCTAGTCGCTCGTCGGCGCCCCTCCAAGGCGTCACTCACGACTAGCAGCTGCCACCTGTGATCTTATTCTACGCTGAGAAAATTTATTTCACTTAAACTCTATCAAATACTAGATCACTATTCCTTGGAAAAACTGTTACATTTATAACACGATGACTCCCAATGAGCTACGCCGAACCAACACTTATTATTTATTCTATATTTCTTCAACCTCATTGTTTAGCCAATACCTTAGAGTTTTATTAGGGCTCCTCATTTAGGAAACCTTAGCTGATTATACCTGATAAATGCAGGTTTCACGAAGATCTTTTCTTAAACAACATTGGAATAGATTTACAATAGTAGTGGTAAGTCACTTGCTGACATCTCTCTCCGGCACTACTCATAGTCAGTTGCTGCATTATTTGAATACATTAAAATAATCATTGGTTATTTGCATTTACTTTACAGGCTGGAATTTCACTTACAAGGTTCTATTAATGCTATGTCTTTCGACTTAAGCAAAGAGTACAAAAAAAGTAATTTAACTTAGAAAGCACTATAAATGAACCTGAATCACTCGATGTCGTTTACCTCAAACTGAATTCTAGTAGCGTATAAACGTTATTTTATCACACAACCAACTAATGAAACACCCACTTTATTAGGCTCGACTTCGACTCACACCTACCAAGATACTGTGAAAATGGTACTCAAAGTAAACAGCAATCAAGCATTCTAGACAGACAGAAGGATTTTCCGAATTTTGAGTACACCTTTTTTCAAGTCATTTTTTCTCAAAACCATTGGCTTTTCGTTCTACCATAGAAAGAACAGGTATACGGGCCGGTCTGCAGAAATAGCTTGCGACCGGCCGCTAGATAGCGTTGATCGGTCCATTGACTTTTCCATACCGACCGGTGACCTGTTCCATCTTAGCGTTAGACAATCATTCAGAGAGAGAAATACCGTTTCTTCATACCAATAATTATTCGAGTTTTCGAGAAACATATTTCATATTTGTATTTTCTGACCTCGATTGCCTTTCGTAAACCTTTATAATACATTGTCATTTTCTCGAAAACCCTCCCTTACCCCTCAAAACGCAATTCAAAATTTTGAAAAACTGACTTCAGATTCGAATTCTCCAACCTCGATTTGCTTTCGTCAACCTTTATAAAATTTCGTTATTTTCTCAAAAAACCCTTCTCCTGACCCCAAGAATCTAATTCAAAATCTTGAGAAACTGACTTGAGATTCGGTACTTCGTCCTCGATTTGCTTTCGTGAACATCTACCAAAAATTAAATGTCAATGTTTTTTAACGCTGATGTTTTTTGACCTCGCGACAAGCAAGCAAGCAAACAAACAAACAATTTTTTTTCGTATGACCCTCCCTTCAGTCGAGGGAATTAGCAATCGATGATTAAAAATAAACTAAATAAAATAGCAAGTATAACAGATTTTTTCAAATCGAGCGAGTAACCGTTATAAATAAAACTGTTATTATAACGTTTACACTACAAATTGTTAACCCATATATATTTGTTAAATGTGAAGAACTTTGAAAATAAACTTGTATGACGGCTTATCCGTAGGTAACGCACTGATGTGTTGTCAACTTTCGACCCGATTTTTTTAGCAACAACAAAGCTTAGAGCCTTGAAACTTTGAGAATATATGTATGTTATGAAACACTTTAACATGTATAAGTTTCATGCTAATCGACTTCACAGTTTCGTTTTTATACTAAAAATACATGCCGATAACCCACTCACAAAAAACGCCCTCCTTTCTTTGGGTGTTGTTAGAACGTGTAAAATTGCTGCGAATACTTGAATTGTAAATACAATAGCTATATTGTAATTTGTAGAGGACAGTTAGGGCTCTCTATATGAAAAATTAGTTTGGAAATTTGCAGATAGTGTATTCGAAAAAAATGCTTGTAATTGAGTTGTGGATTTATCAATATCTTTTTGTGTTATTTCATCAATAATGATAGTGTTAGTTTTTGTTTTTGCAATATTAACAAAATCAGTTGCATTTTCACATTTATCTTTTTTGGTTAATATTTGTTGTCAAACAAGTCTTTTAACTCTGCCACCGATGCCATCAACCACGCCTTTGGCATGGCTGGTAGCAAAAAAGTGCCACGAAAGAATCAATCGATACTCATATGACATTCGTGTCAAATTACGTATCAGGTATCGTTGTTTAAACTGGCTGGCAGCGCCGTCACTAAAGAACAGAATTTCTTCTAATGATGGTAATTGTTTTTGCAATTTGTTAATGATATAAGTAATACAATTGTAAACACAATATTTATCATGACTGATATTATTTGATACTAATGCAAATGCATAATTATCTGCATCACACCAAGCATGAGCTGTAAAGATGGAGACCGACTTGGAACTTCAATAAGCAGATTGAATTTCATCTTGTTGTTTTATTTCGAAATTTTCACTATAATCAACTTGAATAACAATCTTTTTATTTTTGGTTTTGGCCTTTGACTATTCAAAAAATTTACTTTGCTGACGTTTAATGTAAACATGTAATAAAAATGTCTTCACTTTGGAAGATAATAATTCAATGCATTGTTCAACTGATTCTTGTTGCTCTTCTTTTGTGGCATAACCATTAATATGCTTCCATTGGTACCACTTAATTTGAACATTTCTATCAATAACATTATTTTTTAATATTTAAATCGAAATAATTTTCACAAATAAAACAGTTAGATTACATACAATCATAATTTGACTCATCACAAACAAGAGTCGATGTAAATGAATATAAATCTGAACAAAATGATCCATTGACATGTTTAGATAAACTATTTAATAGTAAATTCACGTTTTCATGATATATGCAAACGTATACACGATGTGCTATGGACGATTTCACTGAAATATGTTTAGGACGTATTTCAGCAAAAACCGTTCGGCCCACAGAAATACCTTAAATAAAATTGAAGGATTAACAATCTATAGAAAAACAATTTACCTGGATTCTCAGCAAGAAAAAGTTTGTATGCTTCTCGAATAGTATAAAGAAGAATTCTTTTTTGACATGTTGTTTTGTTTCCATTATCATTGGTGATAATAGTATCACGTTTTCCAGACATTTGATATGAAATATCATCTCGACCATAAAATAAAATTAGACTATTTTTTATTTTTGATGATAACTTTCGAGTAGTACGTTGGTGATCATCTTGAGGCACAATACCAACCGTTTGAGCTAGAGTTCGAATGATTACTTTTTTTTATTGAAGTCTTTTGGAAGAGCGCATTTTGATTTTTTGAATGCCTTTCCGAAAGACTGTTTTGATGAGAAAGAATTTCTAAAGAGGAGGAAAATTTTCGTGAAGCATTATCAAATAGTATATTACATACTTGGACTGTTTGTTTTTATTACGATAAGCTCTTTGTGACTCTGCATGTTTTTTATCGTAATCTTGTTTCCTTTTACCAGTTAGATTTTGACGATATATTTTCATTCGTACAGTATTTGTCGCTTTCATTGCTTGATATAAGCCTTTGGCTTTCAAATTTTCACGATAGCGCTTTTACTTTTGTGCATTTGTAAAAGTCATTATATTTTTATTAACACAATAAATGTTTAAGACCAGTTTATGATGTCAAAATATGACTTAATTTATTATGAAAGTCTGAAATGAGACGTATAGGAAAAATATACTCTGTGAGTGCGTTACTATTTTTTTTTTCAACGAACAGAGATAAATCGCAACTGATACAGCCCCTAGGTAGCCTATGAAAAGTTAGCAAAGATGTGTACGCTACGGTCAATTTAATCAAGCAGTTATGATGAAAAATTAACTATAGGCCCTGTTTGGTAACGAACTCACCCAAGAATTTATCAGGTTTTTAGGAGTTTTCTATTTTTTTTCGTAAAAGACATAGGAGCTATTATTGATATCAACGAACAGCCCGAATTTCGTAGATTCGAAGCATATGTCAAACTTTAGTTGACAGTTATTTCTTTAACTTTTTTTTTCTTCCTCTCTGTAACGACGTAAAGATGACATAAATTTAAACCAAGATGTCGTCAACTTATGGCGAATAATTTTTTCTTCCTTTAAGGAGATAACAGAATTCAAACTATATATTCTGAGACAGAAAAGTGTGCTCTACAAAATAGTATAACTAATTTTTTTAAAAGTTCAACTTCTACTTTAATCACTTCGGTTGGCCGTTAGCCGGACAAGCCGATGACATAGAATAGAAAAATAAACTCGATGGTGTAGAATAATAAAAAAGTATGACTATGAGTCAGATGAAGCGAAACGTCGATAATAACGTCAATATGAAGGCTGAAATAGGCCAAATAAAGAAAAAACAGAGCATGCTTATATCTGACGTACGCAAAAACGATAATAAAAAAATAAAAACAGTATATTTACACACTCCACTCCATGAGATACGTATTAGAAGAATTTCATTTTTTCTTGAACAGAAATTAAATGTGACTTCACTCTATTTAACAATTATACATTGTACGATTACTTATAGGCAGTTATAATGATTGTTTAATGTCGATATGGAAAAATAAAATATTAGAAAAATGTTTAATTATATTTCCATCGAAGAAAAATATCAAAATTTGCTCAAAAATTTAAATACTGAATTGCCAAATCCGATTGGCTTTCGTATAGCTGAATTCCCATTGTTTCTCAATGATGAATTTCGTGATAGACTTATTGATGCTAGTAATCATATTATTGATTTTATATTACGTCCAGATTTTAAACAGATAACAGAAAAATCAATTCCTGATAAATGGCATTGTGCGAATGAAAATGATCATCCACACTTTATTCAACTAGATTTTGGAATTTGTAGAGACCAATATGGCGATACTGTACCCAAATTAATTGAGTTACAAGGATTTCCATCCACATATGCTTTACAAGCTGATTTGGGTGATGCCTATTGTGTAACTTTTGACATTCCTACCAATTATACCAACTATTTTAATGAATTAGATAAAACTCGCTTTCTTAGCTTATTTAAACAAACTATAGTTGGACCTCATCATCCTCATGAAGTTATTCTAATGGATGTAAATCCATATCAGCAAATTACAGCCGCTGATTTTTATCTTACACAAAAATATTTAAATATTCCAATTATATCATTAGACGATTTGAAACAAGAAGGTAACAAATTATTCTATGAGCATCAAGGTGAAAAGAAATTAATAAAAAGAATTTATAATCGTCTTGTTTTTGATGAAATAAATAATGATCCAGATATTTTCAAACATATTGTTGATATAAGACAAGAATTGGACATTGAATGGATAACACATCCTCATTGGTTTTATCGCATAAGCAAGTTTCTTTTAACATATTTAAAAGGTGATTATATACCAATAACATATTTCTTGAATGAAATTATCAACACTATTCCAGATGATCTAGAAAATTATGTATTAAAGCCATTATTTTCGTTTGGAGGTCGCGGTGTCATTATTGATATTACGCATGATGATATTGAAAAAATAAAAGATCCAGAAAATTGGATATTACAACAAAAAGTTAAATATGAACCTGTTTTACAAATTACTGATGATGTTGTTATAGGAGAAATTCGTCTTATGTATCTTTGGCCTGATGGTGATAAAAGACCAACATTGACTACAACTTTAACACGTTTAAGCAGAAACAAATTGATTGGTGTTCGGCATAATACAAACTCTGAATGGACAGGTGTAACAGTCGCTTTTATGGAAAATACAAAGCGGAATTCTGCGAAACTGACTTCGTCACACAATATACTCATATAGAAACATATTTATGAGTAGAAATAATTGATATTCTGTTGTCTACTATATAGTATTTTGTTGATTTATAGGGGCATGCGTGTGGATCGGTGGGTGAGTGTTGGTATGAGTATGGGTTTCTCATTCTTTAAACCTACATCCACATCTTTCCAAAAGACCCTCGTTCATTACTTCTGTGTCACTCTATGTTGTTGACAATATTTTGCATTCCTACTTTTTTTTTGCTGTAAATGACGACATTCGGTTTTTTCCGTACTCGATATATACAGAGAGATCCAAAAAAACATCATTTTATAGAAGAAAAAAAAATCGAAGATTTCTGTCGTATTTTGATCAAATGAGCTGAATCTTTGATCATTGATAAAGGAGTGTTTATGAATCATATTCATAATAAAAATATTGACAAACACTGCTTTGAAGTATCATCGTTAACTTTGATTTAAAAAAAAGCTGTTGATTTTCATGAGTTATAAAAAGCAGTATAATTATCCTTGTGACCAAAAGTAAAGTAAGCATATTTTTTTCTATTAATTCTCTACACTATTGTTGTTGGGTTTCCAATTTATACAAAGATACATGTCTTGTTATCTATTGTATGTTAAATGTTTCAGTTCTAAGTTGTAAGATATTATTGAAAAAACTCCTATATGAGTTTTCCATAACTCGCGAAAAGTTACAGTTCACTCACATTTCACATCCACCTTTCTCTCTTGATTCGTTGTCCTTATCGTGACTTCCTCGATAGTCGAATTGTCCATAAAAAACAGTGAAAAAGTGTGTTTGCAGAAGATTTATTGTCTCAAAACTAGTTATGAACTTGTTAAAAAGAATTTTTATCTCCGAAGTAATGAATAACTTATATATCCATGAAGATGAACTCAACATTCGCATATATAATTAAATGATAGAAACACAAGAAGGACAGAATATAAAATGAGAAAGAATCACAAAACAATATCGGAATAATGAAAATGTGTAAGGGTAACATAAGCCATGAATCATTTCGAGAATGTAGTATATGACCTGATTCAAAATTCAAATACTGATAACATATTTGCTTGCAGTAAATAACAACAATTAGCCGTAAGTTTGCGTTTCGCTTGTGTCATTGACAATCGTGATTCACAAAGTACTATTAGAGAAAACTGAATTTCCCTTTCCTTCCCTTCACCGTCTCAGACTTGCCTCACTGATTCGCGTCAAACAGACAAAATGGACAAGAGTTTTTTAGCGTCACAATGCATGACGGACAGAATCGATTCAGTTTCGATGTTTCAGAATGATCTATGTGACTAGGGCTCTCTTGAAAGATGGGAGCGAATCGATCATGTTCACATTTTTATCCCATAAGAATTACGCTGAAAAATGACTTTTCTAAGAGAATCCAATTTACTCAATTTATTGTTATACATGCTTGAGTAAAGATATCGATACGATCGCTTCGCTGATCGATTTTGTACAGCTTGTAAAAGAACCATTTAGACCTACTCAATAAGAGTGAATATGTTTCTGGCAGAATAAAAACAGCTGCCATTTTAATTAGACTCAATGGAGTGCATGTGCTTGACGATTCGAAAATGCAATGCATCGATTATTTTGACTTATTCCAATAGTTTCACAGAAAATTGAATTTAGAAAAAGAAATATTCAACGTATGTGTGTCTCCAATTAGAAAAATATTTGTTTTTTAATCATGATAAAGAATGAAATGTGGATGGAGACTACATATATCATCATCATCATCATCCTACCTTTAGAAATATTTTATCTAGATGTATGTTATGAATATTTCTGTTCTTTTTCTTTACTCAATAGATTTTTTATCGATAGTATAGATTGTAAAGATGAAAATGATTTCTTTTTTAAGTTCAGGATTTTTACTTTCGTTCTTCTTCTATCATACTTTGATAGATACATACTTCATTACAAAGTGATCTACTTTTTTCCTTAAAATGATTTCATGGCTTAAAAAGGGACTAAGTGTGGATTTAGTGTCCAGATAAATCGAAAAATAGAATAAAAAAAATCAAATATATGAAAGTTAGGTCGACGAACAGTTTTTTACGATTGGATGTTTATCTTATGTTTGCTAGTGCGTGTTGTACGCGTGATGGAAGATTGGAAAAAAATTCTGTATTTTTTTGATTAAATTTTACAATGATCCATATTTCGTCGTCACGAATATATTGACTTGGTTCCTGATAAAGACAATTTTTAGGCATGAAATCATCGAAACCAATCAGTTCATCTGGCATCATTGTATCTACTGAGCATGTTCGTTTAATATGATCTAGAGGATGATTGTTGCTTTGATCAACTATACAAAACGTAATAGTACCCTTTAAGTTTTGATAAATTGGATTGAGGAGTCGAATATAGATGGAAATATAGCAACTTGATCTGTATCTAGTACTAGACTTGCCATTGAGATAAAGATAAGCCCGCACTCGACGTCCGTTCATTACCGTGAAAAACATCGGCGATTTCACAAAGGGATCTTTCAAACATAGTGCATTGTCGATTCTTTTGCGAATGTACGAAATCAGCCATATCAAAAGACCATCAGTCGCAGCAGGCTGTTCCATCAATTGAGTGTTGAGTAGATTATTGTTCAATGTTAAATAATCGATTTTCTGCTTCATTATTTGATATTGTTCTTGCATTACACCCATTCGACTCTTTATTTAAAAAAATCATTTATTAGGATTCTTAGATTTACAGTCGAAAATAAGACATTAGTTTTTGTTTACCAATACTGCATGATACTTACTTCACGATTTTCTGGTGTTCTCTCGCTGGTTAATGGTATCTCTTCGCGTTGTATAGCATCATTTAAATCATCCGTTGGTTGGTTTACAGAGAGGCGTGTCATGTGAGCATTGAGCTCATCTATTTTAAGGTCGTTGTGAGAAAGACTGCTGCAAGATTGATGGTAGACTGTCGAAGTTATTCTGATTCAAGTTCATAATAGGATTTTCATGTTGTGAAAAATGAACATCATTACCAATAGCTAGACAAAGTAAGATAAGAGATGTGACATACGAATATTTTAATAGTTCTATTAAGGATTTAGATCAGCTTTTTCTTTCTAAGATTTTTCTTATTTGGCTCCTTGAACTGATTTCAAAACAGTTTGCACTTCAATAAGTTCTACTGGAACTAAATCAATAATATATGCATAACAAAAAAGTCTCTAATAGCAAGATGAACTTTTGATGCGCATACTTAATTTTTCTACGAAGAACCCAACGCAATAAATTTAGCCATCAAATATAATCGAATGATTCAATGCGCTGATATGAAATGATGGGATATACAATTGAAACTCGTTTTTTGTGTTTTATAGAAAAAAAATATCTCTCCATTCTCGATGACACTTTTAAAGGAAGAAATTCAACTGTTGCTATTGGTATCATGCTATTATACAAAAATAAATGAAGATCCTTACCATTATCAATTGACATATGTTGGTCATAATCATGAGACCAATGACTTTTCGAGTTCAATGAATTTAGTTCACATATGAGTGCAGTTAATATTTGAATATTTAAAGAAATTTTTTCAAGTTTCTCATCGTTCGTTGAAGAAACTGACGCTACATTGTCATGATAATTGCTTTTCATGTCTTCTAGAGCAGTTTCCATAGCATCCATGTGGCAATTCCATGCATATCTCAAACTATCAATATGAACATCACTGATATTATGAGCTTCGGTTTCGTTCGGAGGAAACTGCAGAAAATTGTCAAAAAAAAAAATTAAGTATTTTTAGTTTAGCCAGCATACCAATTGTTTACATCCATAGCTATGTAGTTGACATTTGACAAGGATTGCTGGGCATTCTTTTTGCCGATGTTGTATTATTTGTGCCTCTGTTATACAGATTGTAGAACATGCGTCGCATTTTTTTGAGGGATGAGTGTTTTCTAGGTGTTCCTAAACATATCTCACAAATCAAATTCAATACGACGATCATGCTCCATCAAACAACACTCTGATATGTACTACATGTGTTTCTTTATTATGATTTATATTATCCCTTATTTTATTTTGTAAAGTTTGAATCAACACCTCTCAGATTATATTAATTTTAGTCTCATGGATCGTAATGTTTTAAGGTATTTTCATTCTGATATCAATCTGAATTTAAGAATGTGAAGGAAATCGATGATGTTCTAACTAACAGCCCGTAAAAAATGCATAATCCTGAATACTCAATATTCGATAATGAACTTGAAGATAATCTTACTTTATAATGGCCATATGAACCTGACCAAGTACATAGCGAACAATTTGTTGGCAACTCATTTATTTCTTGAATACGAGATTCATCTATTACTGTCTAAAAAAATATACATAGTCAAACATGTATACAGTGAATTCTTCTTACTTCTTCACCAGGTGTTTCCTTGCGACAAGTGGCACATATTGATGCCCTGTATCAAAAGAAAGCGATCGATATTGAAAAGATTTATTTTGTAATGAAATCATACTCGTTTTTTGCAGATCTACCGCAAAGGTAACATTGATGATGACCACATTTTAGTCGAATAGGACGGTTCACTGTCCAAGTACATGCTGGACATTTATATATTGGATTCATTTATGTTGTCTGTTTACTTGAAGCCGCAAATCTATAAACACATTTATAATGAGAACAACAATACTCTACAAAATTACTGTTGTTAAAAAAATAGTCAACTGAGCGGCACAATGTACCGATTAATTATTGTTTGCTACATGTCCCTACTCCAAAACTTTTCATTTAGCAATATTCAGATCTAGATGACATGAGATTCCATCGCTCTCATTATTTTTACACTCGAACTATTTAAGCTGCTCTTTTATTAAGTGATCAAAGATGACTCCGTACCATATACAAATCATGATTTTGAAGTTCAGGTTTAGGATCTTGCAGCTGTTGTCAATCAATAATGCGTATATAATGTGGAGTTTTTGTCTTTATGTACAATGTACACCTGACGAATGAATCAATCTGAAATAGAATACACAATGTCTTATTTGTTCAAACTGGTCCCCTTAAAACAAATGCAATTGCAATCACTCAATAACTATTACTAAGAAACATAGAACAATAACAAAAAGGTGAAATATTGTCACAATGCAGCTCGCTCTATTTGCAGCTGAGTCCATGCTTCTATTAGTTTGTCTAATAATTTCTTCATTTGTTTACGAAGATGAAAAGCATATTTATATCTCGCGAGCGCTAAGAGCTTTTTGTTCATGCTTTCATAATACTTAGCCAGTATCTTCATATATTGCACCAAATCCAAGAAAATCATCTGTATAAGAGTGTTTTCATGCTCAAGTATTGATACTAGTGAAAGCAATGATGAAATCAATGTATTATGATGACTCACACTAGCTTGAGAACAATGCAAATAAATACGTTGTGCACGGGGACAGCGAGGGAACACTTTTATTGAATATCCGAGATTTGACGTATCACAAAGAACAATAAAATAATGCAATGCTTGATAAGTACCAATTTCCTCTAGGCATCTTTCAATGGATTCGAAGTGCTTTATCTTGACGCCATTCAGATGGAGATAGGTATAAGCTGATTGTCGACGAAAATCATTTTTTCGTTCTATCCATGATACCTGTGGCCATAGTCCTGTGATCAATGATAGTTTTATTAATTTCTGACAAAAATGAATGATCGCTAAACTTCTTTAACACAAGAACAGATAACAAAACTCTAAATAGTTAGTTCGTTCGTGTACCCTTTCTAGTGCTCTTGCCATGATTTTCCTTATGAAAGAATTCAGCATCCTCTTAGGGCTTGTGGGTATGAATATGGCTGGGTCGTTCACTGAGTGTGGATTATCTTTTCACACATACCTAACACGCCCTCGAATTTCATCAATATATCACTGAACTTTCGCTAGTGACGAGTGTCCTATTGACGAAAGTCTTATTAGTGAAATTTCAGAATTTCTAACTTTCAGTATCTAATGGTAGGTGTGGGTACAAAGGGTGTTTCTGTTCGAATTGACTGAAGATTCTTAGACGCACTTACACCTCTCTTCCCTCTTTTTTTACTCTCCAGTTTAAGAGCAGAGAAACAATCCATGGTGACTTCTAAACCATTAGCTCACTTTTTTTTGAACACCTTGCATGAAGCCACGGTATAGACTCTGTATAGGACAAAATTTTCTACCTGAGAAAATCTCCAAGCATTGAAAAATGTTACTCTACATCTTGATTTATCGAAAAGCACAACTCTTTCTCAGGCACTGCCTTGATTTGCTGGTAGAAAGAAATCCGAACTGTACCTCGTCCTGTATACTCAATTTCTTCGTTGTTTATCATAGTAGGAGTAACTGTATGGCTTGGCGATGTGGGATACTGCATCTCAGTACACATTGTCTCATTGCTTGAATGTGATGAACAAAGTTGGTCATCGGAGAATGGACTTTGGGCCGATGTTACTTTCAATTGAGTATCATCAAGAGGTTGGCTTTGATGAAATTCCGTTACACGTTCTGTATATGTATCTTGGTATTCATGGAGTTGTCCGGAATCATAACTATTGCTTACATAGCTGGTAGGTTCCTTTGGCAACTGAGATGACGATATGATCGCAAGATCATGTGTAGAAGAATCAAGAATGCTTGTCGATATGTCATCAATATCATACTTGCATGTATCTTGTGTTAGAGACTCACAAATAGATTGAATATTGTCAAAGACATCTTTGATCGTGGGATACTACTGATTAGCTCACACTATATGCTTTGATTTATTGGCAGAAAAGACATAAATTGAATTTATTTGAGGTAGTCGATGAATTTCAGATACTATTTTCTCACCAATGGATTCAGAGACAATGAGAAAAATATTCTTCTTATTCTTGACTTGTCAAATTATGTTCGTACATGTCTGTATATCAGTGAATGTGCGTAGATCATTGGCTGCACTGTTTAGCTTATGTTTTGAATATACAATGTCTTGAGTATTCATGTTGAGATTCGCATCCAACCAAAACGTGCGATACAATTCCTGCGAATAGCACTCCGATATTCGTAAGTAATTGGAGTATGTCGGTAATGGATGAGTAAAACTTGCTTTTGTCGATGAATCAATCGAAGCACACGCACTATTGCACTGCGTATAGTGTATAGAGCGTTCCAAGTTGGGTAAATTACACATTTTTTTTTGCTGTAAAGTATTATTGAAGCTCACAATTGGCTGATATACCTAAATATCTTAAAGTGAAAAAACTAACTAAACTATGAGACATAGAAAAGTCTGCTGCATCGAATGATGCAAAAATGATCCAATTAGCTTGAAAATTAAAACAAGTGATTAGCAGTACTTTACAAATAGTTGAATTTCTTCTTATTAGGAGCATTGTCCTTAATAAGATCGATCTATGTAAGATGCATAGAAAATTGAATACTTTGAGTAAATGAACTTTTTTCTATCTGAACTTCCGCCATAAAAAATGTTTCTTACCGGATTGTGGATTAACTTCTAACGGTTTAAGGCAAAGGAAGTTACTTACAATGAAAGTTTGTCTGCTGTAAATTAAGGAGATTGATCATATTTGGATCAAATGAATGCTCTCACTACTAAACTAACTGATTTAAAATATGAGGTGCGTATAACATAAACAGATCGAAATATTCGAACTTCTAGATATTTAGTTTGTCATGTGTCCACATTACAAAATTGCAGTAACATTTATTTTTCGCTTTTCGTCACGGTTACATAGAGCAAGACGAGTTACATAACTAAAAACAATATCACGCATATTAAAAACCAATTTTACAAACTGTAAAAAGGCATTATTCATTAATGTAAAGGTAATAAACAAAAAATTATAATTATTGTGTCATTTGTTTTTTAATATGCATGATATTGTTTTTCATTATGTAACTCGTCTTGCTCTATCTAACCATGACGAAAAAAAAGAAAAAGAAAACTGTTGCTGCAACTTTGTAATGTGAGTGTGTGACAGGCTAAATATCTCGAAATTCGAATATCACAATCTGTATATGTAATGCGGACCTTATATTTTAAATTAGTTAGTTTGGTAGTGAGAATAATCATTTGACTCAAATATGATCCATGTCTTCACCTTACAGTATACGACTTATTTTCATTTCCATTCACAGAATAGAATATGTATATGTTTCTTTTACTTAAACAGAGTATTCATCTTCATGACTTCCTTTTCCAATATGTGTTCAAATAACTTCTACACGAACATGAGAAAATGATGTTCGAAAATATATTTGCTAAGCAAGCAAGTTCATGCAAAAACAATATAATATCGATAAAGAAATACCTCTCCAATAAAGATCAGTCTAAAGATTCTGTTTCTATAGAGCTTGCTAAATCAACTAAATTTCAATCGAATATACTTGCGAATTCTCTACAAATTTCAAAAATTCAACCAAACTTTAAGCAAAGTTTGCCATAATTTAGTATAAATATATAATATTAATTCTTTATTCTCATCGTGTTCGATCTTTCTTTTGTTTTCGAATCTTTTGAAAACTTGAATTTTGACTAACAATTTGATTCAATAAAAAAAAGCGAGATAGGGGGAAATAATTAGCGAAGTAAATGAGATAAATTTCACAAAATTTTGTGATACGAAAATTTTATACAATTTGTAAAAAAATGATTTTCACACTAATTGTAGAAACGATTTTTATTCTAAATCAAAGAAAAATAGAAGGACGATTGTTTGATAAGTCACAAGGTTCTTTTTTAGTGTTGGTATCAATGTTGTATTCAACCAAACCGACATTCACACTTGTGCATCAAATTATCAGTCGTTACTTTTTTTCGTTGTAACGACGTGAAAAACACAAGAAGGCAAAAAAGAAAAGAAGAAATATTGAAAGAATGAGATACACGTGATGATTAGCACATTCATGAAAACAAAATCCCTAACTGATCAATATGTTATGCTTCATTGACTAAAATAAGCATACGTAAGTTAAAAAAAAACCAAGCAATTTTGTCAACGATAAATACGGAGCGAAATTGGCTGTGAACACACAGAACACAATTCGTGAACTTTAATATCATTTAGCACGTAAGTATATTTAGTTTCCAACATGATTAGATTAGTGATAAAACAGAAAGTGAAAGTAAATAATAGCTACACAAAAAAAAACAACTGATCATGAAAATGACACATTTTAATCACTATATAGTAAATTGTCTTAAAAAACTCCACTTGAATATATTCATGATATGCAATCGATTGTCTATGTTGAAATTGCTCTTTAACGTAAAACAGTCTTGCTGCAAACTATTTCAAACGAATTAGCTTTTGCTATGGTTGCATATCAGTGAATTTAAGAAATTCTCATAGAGTTTTTTTAATGATATAGGAACATCCAGACAGTATCTGAATCTTCATGTACAGAATCAAAGTCTAAGATTTAAACATAAAAACAAAAAGTTCTTTTTCACACACTTTCGGAAGCCAGCTCAAGTGAAAAAAGCTCTCGTGGAGGATGTATATAGGTTGATGGAATCGAGCAGATATTGACCTTATTTGCCAGTCCTAGTCATGCTTCGAATTAATCGAGGTTGTGATATACGCACCATTAGACGGTTTGAACTTCTTTCCAGAAGATACTATTATTAGGGATCATCGACTGTTCTGACATTTTTTTCGTGCAGGATATTATAAAAAAGAAAGATTTGATAGTACATTCTTGGATCTGAGCCATGAATGCTGTGAAAAACGGTCTGAATAAAACGATGATTCCTGTATTTTAATAATAACTCATTCAATTTCCTTCATAACAAGTAAGGTTTGTTCTCAAAACATCTACCGTAAGAATCTGTGCTAGACGTGTACCTATTGAAAAATTTGAGTGATTCAAATCGATTAAAGTTTCAAAATTCTACCGACGTAATCGACATGGGTAATCCGATTATTATGCAACAGAATCAAAGTATAAACGACTATACTTCGGATTCGCGTTCTCAATAGCAATGATCAAAATCCGCATGAAAGTTACTTCAATTTGATTTCGATCGATTTTTTTGCATACAGGTATTCTGTTTTGTAAATGATAAGATGAAATAAAACTAAATAGTGCCTTTTCTGATGTACAGAAACAAAGAAAAAGGTCGATTATTTTCTCGAGATTCAAATCTGACAGGGCAGTTTTTCATGATTTTTTTGCATTGTTTGTGCTGCGAAGCCATCAAGTTGTCCCAAGCTGAAATGCAACAAATAAATTAAATTTAAAACCGCGACATAAACTGTTTCCAATTGAGATAGTGCAATTATTTGAGAAATCAATTGAAAATGCGAAAATCAATAAATAATTGTTAATCTTGTAAAATATAGTTGAATTTCGCCAATTGTAACTTGTTCTAGTCTCTTTCTGAAGATATCTTTTCAATAACATATATTGTAAACAAAAAATAGATATAGAAACAAGCAGTCTGCATTTACTTGTATTATAAGAAATATCGAAAACTGATATAGTCATTTGATTTGTTATCTAAATACAAGTCATTTCCAGTGGATTAGACTAGGGTTCGACGTCTGGATGATCTGTGTGTAGATAACATTCCTAAGCACCTGACGCACACCTAACAGACACTAACAACCATTCGCGAATGTTCCTCGTGTTTGCATGAATAATTTGCTTCTGTAAACACCTTAATGATATTTATAAACTTCTTTATAATCGATTTTTATCGTGCAAAAAGTGTAGGTTTCATATAGAAAATGAGATTCGTACATCATCCATCAAAAATAATCGTAATTTTCTTAGGATAAGCTTTCACTGAATTATTATTTCTTGCATGTGAAATCTAATTAGATATTTCTTATCAACGATAGGATGGACCTCTACATTGAGGATGCAAACATATTTTTATCAATGGTCTGCTGCCTTTAGCTATTTGCACATGGAAAGCTAAGTTTTCTATCTATTAATATGGGCTTTCACTTTTTTTTCGAAAAAAGACGGTGAAAACCCAAACGAGACTATATACCTCTGACTTTGATTGTTATTGAGACTTCCTATAACATGCTTTCGAACCAACAATTTTGTTTCGTTTTTTTTCACTAGCCTTGTAGTTTAAAGAATACTCTTCGAATTAGTATCTAAGCTATACTATAAATTTCTCTTGTTCGCCGAAATATGAGTGTTTTTTTGAACGACATTTCTAAGAAAATGTGAGAGAGACCTTGAATGGCATCCACGCAATAGCGGAAACTTTACTCTCTGGCCGAGGTAGGAGGACTATTCCTAAAATTCAACGTTTTCAGACCTCGAAACGATCTGAATATAAGTAATCTACTGCACTGATCCTCGCAATAATATTAGTTTTCCGTTTGGAGGCGAAAAAATGTAAATGCAAATGGTAACTTTCTTTTCGAGGTCTGAAACATCGCATTTTCGGAAAAGCCTTTCTATCTCGGCCAGGATAGCAAAGTTGCCGCTATTGCTTAAATACCATTCAAGATTTCTCTTACATTTTCTTGAAAAGTCGTTCAAAAAAACATCGGACTGCATTCTATCTTGAAACAGATGGTAGAAAAAACACTCATATTTTGACGAAAGAGTAAAATTTTTAGTGTAGCTTATATACACTTTCGAACAACATTCTTTACACAACAAGGTTAGTCAAATTTTGAGAAAACTTTGTTTTCGCGTAGATTTTTGCCCTAATATTTACTGTATCAATCACTGGAAACCGTGGGTCCCTAGCCCCTTTCGTTCAAAAGTTGTAAGCATGTTGTGTAAGTTCTTCAGTTAAAATAACACATAATAATTTCTAATGAAAAACTTTTCTTTCAATATAAAAGAACATAATTAATTATCCATCATAGAAAAACTTGGCAAAAATATATAGTTTCTGATGTTGATGTAAATACAAAAATCATTTAGATCTACTCTATAATGCTAGGTAAGAGTAATACTCTGTGTAAGTGGACAAAAAATGATTTCTTTTGTCGAGCATAAAGAATCACTTTCATGCCTCATCCATTTTTATCAAACTCATTTGTCTTCGTCCTCGTTCTTTCTACCTTTTTCTTTAGGTATAAAATCAAACATCTTTCAATCACATTTTTTTGACTCGTGCAACAATATCAGTCTATTATTCCCTCAATAAGCATGCTCGAATTATTACCGGATGAAATATTGCAACTCATCTTCTGCTATCTGCACAAATTCGACTTAATCTATGCATTCGCAAATCTAAATCAAAGAATTCAACGAATTGTAGAGCCGCACTTGCACGACATTGATCTCACGCAAAATAATAGACCTTGCTATCGAGTCTTTTGCTTTTTTCTTAAACGTACTCTCACTACACAGGAACATCATATTCGATCACTTAAACTCGTCGGTTATCAGCAGCTTCAACTGTTGCGACCTCATATTCGTCGGTTAGCTAATCTGGAATCCCTGACCATAAACAATACACAAGAGAATGATTATTACTTTGAACATGAATTAAATCATTTTCTCATCGAAGCTTTATCAATACCATCATTAACTCACTTGTCAATGTCTCCTTCTGGAAAAAACATACTTGAAACGATTTCCTCCTCTTCTATATTATCAAAAGTGACAACCCTTACTTATATCTATCCTTCTGGTTTATTGAATCTCGACAGAGTTTCACAAATGCCTTATGTCAAGCATTTCTCAGTTACTTTACCACGTGTTGGAACATTAACAAAACTATTCGAGATAATGCCAAATCTCATAGAACTTAAATTATCATCTATGAATTTATACGGTTCGGAAAGTATGAATGGAATAAAAGTGCCAAAGACATTAGAAAAACTACATTTAGAATATGGACGCTATCAAAGATTAATACATTTATCAAGTTTTAAAAGGCTAAAGAATTTTCTTGATCTATTCAAAAGTCAGCTTCGATCATTGACTTTGATTGCTATTGATGGCGACGAAGATTTTTCTTACATTGAAAAATTTCAAAGTTTAGTTCTGAACTTCATTCATCTGGAAAAATTTCAATATTACATACGCACCAATCACAAACCTGATTGTCCTTCACTATTTCCAAATATTGAACAATTGCCAGACTCCAGCTATTCCATCTTTACTCTTCCCAAACCTCAAAACTTTGATACTATATCAGAACAAGAGATAGTCGAATGCAATCATCTCACTCTGCAACAATTATTTTACTGTCATACACTTTCTCTTTCTAAAGCCGAACATTCCTCTCAAGTACATTCAATAACATTCGAGTTAAATGACGACAATCTGCAACTTCTAAAGTTGCATAGTATTCGATTTCAAGATTCAATCGAACCAAATATTCTTCGATCCCTTCGAAAAGCCATAGCTATCTCGCCAAATTTAGCCTTTTTGGAAATAAGTACTACAGATGTAGAGAAGCTACTCAAACAGTTATATGAAATAATTCCAGTGAAACAAACGAAACAAATTACATATCTACAACTGTCGATTCATAGTATTAGTAATTATCATCGATCATTCTTTTCGAAACTTTCAGAAATTCTTCCACATCTGAAAGAGCTCAAAATTTGTGCTAAGTCAGAAGTTCTGGATGATTGTTTCACGTCTTTAACTGAATTTATACTTGATTTGCCAAGTTACTATAGAAAGTTATGTCATTTGACAATTGAAGTCTGGCTGCCGAACTATCGAAATTTACTTGAACGTTATAAGAACGAATTGAATGAACTGGCTCAACAGAGTGACAACCCATTGTATTACACAACCAGTGGTTCTAAAGGCGTTTATTGGCTAAATATATGGTTGTAATTTTAACAAGTCAAGAATTGATTTACTGTATGATATCTTACTACCTTCAAAAGCTAGGATTAACCATTAAGTTTCAGTAGAATTTATGAAAATTATTCTCGCTAACGTGTGACGTTATGTGGTTTATAAGCTTTTTTATTTAAATTTTGTATATGCTTTCTTTTGAATTTCATATTAACTGGCTTTATTAATTCAATTGCAACATTTCGTTAAGATCACATGTATATCTTACAACATCAGAAATGAAGACCTTCGAAGAAGCAAGAATAAATCTTCATATCACGACGCAATCTTTTTATGTGGATGTGGGTGTCAATGAAGAGAACACTCAGACTTAGACCCATTATGACGCTCTACTCAACACTACGATATCTAACAACTAACTACAAGTAGAGCGAATACGACATTTGCAAATTAATGAAAACTGTCAATGGAGTTAAAATAACATTAACACATGTAGAATGTGGGTATGAAGTGAAGAAATACACATACGCGCAGCTACATATTCACGCTCACACCCATAATTGGTACTGATTCTGAGAAAGTATACATGTTTTTTAATTTTATTCATATTCGTCAATAAAAAATATTGAAGCGATCAACTCGATTCATGCTAGAGATATCATAGATTTAGATGTCGATGTGAATGTCTAATAAATAAAGCATACACACTCACAGCTCACTCACTCCAACACCGCATACACTCAAGTATTCAAAATAAATAATACGGTGCGAAGCACAATAGTTCGATTTTCATTCAAACGTTGTTAAGAAATTCCATGTTTCTATATGATGAATCTTTTTTCGAAATTTCGATACAAAGCTCCGTGTTTTTGTTAATTCGATCACAAAATCAAGATTTTTGAACTGAGAATTGTTTTTTTTCGAGATATTAACATCGAGTTTCGCCAACAACCATGATTAACTCGAATGTTGTTGCATCTTTCGCAATTTTCGTTATATCGATGATCAGTAATTAAAATTTAAAATAACTATGGTGAGTGTGGGTGTGTATGGTTCAACATTCGATCATTCAAACAGACACACTTACACCTTAAGGCCCCCTACCTCTCAAAAAAAGTCAGTTTTCATCAGAGTCGTCAAAATTGAGATAAATGCATGGGAAGATAGCCCGTCATTTGCTCTTTCATAAACGATAAAAATTTTTGCTCGATACCTCATTTTCGTCAAAAATTTTTCTAGTTTTCCGAGACTTCATACTCGAAACACCAGTTTTTTTTTTGAAGAACCAAAAAGTCTTTTTCTTTTATTCTCAGTTTTCCCTTTCTCAAACGCACATTCAAAACGTCTCTGACAAGATCCGTGAAATATATTTAAATTTTTTTTTTGTTTGAAAGGGCGTGTAAAGATGCACGGCATAACGAGGCCCGTTTTTTTATTAGGCTTTTTTAAAATTTTATATATAGATATTTTTATAAATTGGCAGCAATTTTTAGAGACTTTTTCAGTCATTGATCTTTTGATCCCTTTTTTGTGCTTAAAAAGCTGGTATTTAAAAAATCGGGCCTTGTCATGTCCTGCATCTTGACATGCTCTTTCAAAAGCAAAATAGTTTAAATATATTGGACGGATCTGGACTGAGAAATTTGGGATGCTAAATCACCAATTTTTCACCCTTCTTTGGTCAATATCTCCCTTAAAACTCATGATTTCAGGCTGAAAATTTTATCGTAGCTTTCCCTGTTCAACCCAAACATTTTCTTCAATTTTCGGGCCATTTGGACGTTCCTGGGCTGAGATCGATTTTTGAGGGGATGGGGCCCTTAAGATCTTGCCACTAGTTTGCTCCAAATGCGGTAATGGATAAGTTGACTGCGGTGAATTTACTTCTTCAGTATGATCAGAGGTGAAAAGTGGTGCGTCTAATGTCTCTATAACGTGCCTTGCAATTACTCATTGATCTCAATAATATATCATAGGCAATAAATCCCTCAAAAACATAGCTTTCAACATGGATAAGTTACGTGACAAGGAGAATATATCATAAATCACATTTTTTACTTTCTACTAGTATGTATCTGACTAATTTACGAGTAATCTATGTATTTACAATTTCGAAATATAGAAGACATAAGCTTTTGTTGATTCAAGGTTTATAACTTATTCAACGGCAATAAAACGGAAGTCTGTAATAAATTATCCATGAAATATTTCACATTCTACTCAAACTACTATAAAAAAAAGGCATCTAGTTGAAGTAATAAAGACATCGTAAAAAAAATGCAACTGAAATCAACACCTATATTTTTGACACGCATATTGATGACCATACAAGTACTTGCTGATCATCATCCATTCATCTGTGGAAAACGTCAATCTTCTCTTTCAACTTCAGCACCAAAGTATGCTCAAACTGTTATTGGTTATGGTCCACGTGGTCCTCTATCAGCTTCCTGGGAAATCGGTATTAAAATCACACTAAATGATGTTTCACAATGTCCAGTTGATCTTCCATTGAATGAATCAAAAGTGAAATGTAACACTGGTAAAATGCTTACGTCGTGGAATACAATCGTTATAACAGAACCGTTGAGATATGAAAGAGATTCAACAAATAGATTTTTTCGCACAAAACGTCTACGTGATGTCATTAACGGAGAAAGTAAATGCTGTGATATTTATATTCTTTGGAATTTTAAAGCACATTTTATTCCTCTCTCTCTCACTCTTTTCAGACCTAGAAGCTGTTGGTCCATGGATAGAAGCTGGCTGTTCTCTTTTACCAACAAGATGGACGAATTATTCTTCTACACCACCAGCCTATACACTTGTAACAATGATTTGTCATGATTGTATACCAACAAGACATGGAGAATATCAAGAATTGTTTGCTTGTGAATGTTAGGCATAACATCAATTCAAGGATAGATTTTAAGTTTTGAAATTAAAACTTTTTCTTTAGATATAAGTTTTATGTTCTATCTTACAATAGCATGTTTTTTGTTGATATAATTTCAAAGTAGAGGGCTTAGAGAACTAACTAAAAGTTGTAAAGCTTACTTATTTCTTGAATTTTAATGATACAATTCTTTTTTCATTAGACGACTGTGATCTCACATGTCTATTCTTGTATAGGGTCAAACACATTCTCTATAGTAATACAGCGTTTATTCTCTTTTTTAGATCATGTCGACTCGTCAGAGGTCTATGTCTCAGACAACCGGAAGCATGACATTTTTACTACCTCTAACTTTAGTTGATAGTTCAACAAACACCGAATCAGCCTTGACTAAATCCTCATTTTGGAATATGCAATTTAAAGATATACTGAAAGTTACCGGTGTACTTTTAGTTCCTTTGATGTTAGGCGTTGCAACTATGATGTTAACTATTCAAAATACTATAGATGCAAAGGAAAATCGTGAAAAAGATTTAGATATTGCACAACGTGAACGTGACCAAACTGCTGATTTAGCTGAGGAAGAAAGACAAGACAATCGTTTAATAGAATATTTAAATGGTATATCTACATTAATGTTTTCAACTCAACCATTAGATCCTCTATTACGTGCAAAAACTATGAGTGTTCTACGACAAGTAGATGTGAAACGAAAGCGTGAAGTAATTCTATTTCTATATGAAGCCAAACTGATTCGAAGCGATATGAATTCTGGAATTCCAATTATTTCATTACAAGATGTAAATTTAGATAATGTTGACTTTAGTGATTTACGACCACCGTATACACAGGTTATATCAAACTTCTATTACGAGACACGTATAGCTCTACGTGGTGTTTCCCTACGAAATACATCGTTTCAAAGACGAAATCTCTATCGATCAGATTTGGCACAAACTGACTGTACACGTTCAAATTTTAGTTCAGTCGATTTATTGGAAGTTGACTTTAGTTATGCAAAATTGGTTGAATGTAATTTTGAAAATGCACGTTTCAATTCTGTTAATTTACAGAATGCTAATTTATCACAATCAAATATTACAGATGAACAGCTGGCTAAGGCACTGACATATCAAGGTGCAATCTTACCGAATGGAACGGTAGCAAAAAATAAAAATCTGTTGATTAACGATGATTGTATTAATGACCGTAGTAAAAATTTATCCGAAATCCATTGGATGGTTGCAAATGGAAGTGTGGCAGTACAGTTATTAAATGATAACTGTTACTTTGTTTCCTATGATTCAGAACTCTCTATGATACATCAACGAATTGATTTACATGGTTATCTCCCTTGGATTCTTAGAAATCGTACTGTATATCGATTTAATTCGTCTGTGTACACTGATAGAGATCAGAACATCAATAGTTATATTATTATTAACATCAGAGAATTATCAACTAATGGTACGGAGTTGGAGAAACAAACAATATGTATGTGTCTAATTTTTTTTCTAAAATATGAGATTGGCTGCAAATATCTCTCCTCTGTTTACTTTACTTCTTTTATTTTAGGTCAACAAGCAGATAGTCGTTTCTGTGATGGAAATTCAAAAATGTGTATAAATGGAATTTGCTCTTTTGACAATGAACTCGATACAACAAATGGAAAAAGTACATTCAGTGTCGATATCGAAGTGTTATTTATAAACAAGAGGAAAAGGAATGATCTACCATTGTCGTCTTCCCATAAAACATCGATATCAGCAATTTTTAATGATATAAAATTCTATTTATTTGTTTTTGAATCTTAATGAAAAGGAGAAGAAGCTGGCGATTCGAAGATTGACAATGCTTTCTCTTCTAACTAACCTAAAGAAGCTTATTTGCAGAAGTTCATTTTCTTGCTTTTGCTAACCTTTTGCTAATATGACATGTTCATGATAGTCTGGATAAGAAGCGCCTGTTGTTTTTTTTAATTTGCTTTGCATGTAGCTTTCGATATTTTGAAGTAGGTTATGTGTGAGTCTAACAGATACGACGCAGCTATTGTTCACAACTTTCAATAAAGGGTTTCTCCTAACGTCTAAGAAATTTACTGTATTCTGTTTAATGTAATGTTCTTTTTGGTGAGGGTTCAATAAGCTTTAATATCATATAAAGTTGTTTCTTGTATGAATACGATTCTTTTGCACTCGAGCCCGAAACGGCAGTGTCACGATCCAGCTTTTTCTATACCCGATCCGAACCAGGCTCGATATGAGTGCCTGTGAGTTTTATGTACGTCTTCTCTTCACCCATGCACGGTCACACAAATACCATACCTACTCGATTCATAACATCATGAAATGCTTTCAACTGATTAAATTCAAGTAGATTAAGCCAAGATGAATCATTTAACCCACGAAATGATTTTGATGGGTATGTATTTAAATCTAAACAAGCACTGTTCTTAATGAATACTTGAAAGTCATCGTGACATGTTTTCATCCGACATATGTCAAGTCTTAATGTCATTATTAATGTACACATGATTCTATTATCTTCATATAAATCACGTGTTGCATAAAACCATGTTCCATTATTAAATAATCATTGATTTTTTAAATATATTTTTACGTTACAGTAAATTTGTTTAATGTTTAAAAATAAAAATGAAATACTTTGTTCATTGAATTTTGAAAAACACCAAGATATTGTTGTAAAGATATTTGATGCATATGATTAACAAGCTTAAAATATAAGCAAAAAACTTCAATCAATTTAATTTATTAAAAAAAGAAACTTGCTAGATACTGCAATTTCTGACGGAAGAAAATAAATATTATGTCCTTGAATAGCAACAATTCGATGTCCTTCTCTTGTTGTACTAATTTTTATTTTTGTATTTTCATCAACAGTAATTTTTTTCTTCAATTCTTTAGCTATTCTTTTATTTACATTAAGTTCTTCAACAAGAGATGGATCATCAAGTACTGAACTCTAATCAATACTTTTTGTTTTCTTCGAATATTTAAAACAATCAACTTTTCACTTCGATATTTATTAATTTAATTAGGGGTGTGGATATGGGTGAAAAGTATATCCAAACTCACAGCCACATCATCACACATCCACAGCCACACAACCACACTCAACCCACACCCTGATTTTCTCCTTTAATATGTCTGTGTCCGTGCAAGATGACAACTGTAATTCTTTGTGTGCAGCGAGGGCACTAATATTCTTTTTTATTCATCATTTATTTTTATGTACAATTTTTCTTTTATCATTTCAATACCTTGCCGCACTTGTTGAAGATGAGAATGATTTGCATATAATAAACGTTGACTGATATCTAGAGCGCATTCAAGAAATGAGAGTGCTTTTGAGTAATTGCCTATATTGTAATGCACACTGGCGATGTTGTTGTAGGATTGCGCAAAATCAAGATGATGTGAAGGAAGTGCACTTTGTCTGATTTGAAGTGCTTTCCAGTTATTTCCCACATCTTCATACGTTCTACCAATGTTATTGTAGAGTGTAGCCAACAAAGGATGATTTGAAGAAAGAGTTTTTTGATAGATTTTAAGTGCTTGAGAATTCTTTCCCATGTCGCTATATAATCCAGCGATGTTAGTGTACGTATCGGCCAAATCAGGATGGTCCAGAGGAAAAGTTTTTTTTGAAAATTTCAAGTGCTTTCTGATAGAATGAAAGTGCTTTGCCGTAGTCACCCATGTGTTCATATAACGAGGCTATGTCACTGTAGCAAGCAGACAATGAGGGATGATTTGGAGAAAGTAGTTTCCTCACAGATTTTGATTGCTTGTTCATAGAATGAGAGAGCTTTCGAATGCTTTGCCATGTTTTCAGAGATTTTAGCGATGTTGTTATAGGAAAAAAAATGAGCGAAGGATAGTTCGATGGAAGCGATTTTTTATGGATTTCTAGTGATTTTTCGTAGAATGAAAGTGCTGTAGAATACTCGGACATGTTTTCATATATCAAACCTATGTTGCCATAGGAAACAGCCAATTTTGGATGATTTGAAGGTAAAGTTTTTTGTCGAATTTCCAATGCTTACAAACAAATCCACCTTCATTTAATTCTTCGCTTCCTATACGAATGAATTTAAGACATGGTGAACAAGTAAATTTAAATTTATTGTCATCGAGTAAATATTCCTCACACGTGGTAGCATTGGTTGTATTATATCGACCGGCAAGCTCCACATTTGACAATAATACAGGTCTATTTAATGGCAGCAATTAAAGGTGAATATTATTTGAGTGTTCGTGCTTAACTTAAAGGTTCTGACTTCATATCAAAACATGACATCGATTTTTATGTGAAAGCAAGCGACGCAACTAATACTACTTCTACTAGCTGCCGTTCTACAACAACTATGACTCGCTATAGGAGTAGCAATTATCTTGTTCAACAAGCTATGATTATTATTTCAATATTTGGACTAACTCTTCTCCTTGGTCAATAAAAAATCAAATTTTTATAAATTATATTCGAGAATATTGAACTAATACATGATTCTTTTTAATAGAAAATCAAGAAAACAAGGTGTGGGTGTGTAAAGCGATTAGAATATTTAGATAGACTCATTTTAATTCATTGAAATTAAGGTTCAATAAATATGTAGCTGTGCACTTCTTTTTGTATCTATTAGAGACAAATTGACATGTATTCACGTTCTTGAGAAGTAAGGAAACGAGGAAGCTGAAGAATAGGTATTCTATTTCGTCTTGTATAGTAATGTAAGTTAGTGTTCGTTCGGGCAATGGAAAACATCATCATCTGGAGTGAGGTCAATGCTAGCTGTGGAATAGTCGATGAGGATAATCTGTTTTTTTTATACTACAATTTAGAAATAGTACGACATAGTTTAGCAAAGTATAGCCGAAATTGCTATATAAGCACTCTGTGTATCCGTCAGGTTATTTGCATCTTTCGATATGATCTATTGATGAAACAATCATTGATTTCATAATTTAATTCTATGGAATACAGTTGGATATACTGTTGTATTTTTCTTCAAAATTAAAATCTATTATTAAGAAATGTAAAGCTCATTTTAATTGTGAAATACCTACTGTTCATATTGATGCTGGAATTTGCTATGTAATTTCACAATAAGTAGTGGCATAACTTCATCGACAACTCTCGATCGAGCCGCTACATATTTCTGAATTAAACGAATCGGTCGCTATGAAATGATAGTTCATCATTTGTATTCGATGTAGACTATGGAAAAAAAATGCAATATTTTCATTTATTGATGTGAATGAAAGTAATTGATCGAATTGAATAAATCAGTGTCTATTTAGAATATAGAATACAAGTTTTCGACTAAGATAAGAGAAGAGATTCAAAGAATTTCATGAAATTTTAGTGTTAATGAAAGTACTAAAGTTTCTAATGAGATATGAGCTATAATCTTTTATCCATCCAGATAAAATTACAAAATACTACAAAATACTTGTTTGAAATGCACCAATGAAAAAGGTAACTCTGGTTAACAATCGATTATCGTTGGAAAAGAAGTATGATTTTTTTAAAATTATTATCATTACCTATGTTGTATTAGTATTGCATGACCCACAATGTTAAACAAACCTGATGAATTAGTGAAATAAATAGTAGAAATGAGAACATTTTCAATATAATAAAAGTTCACAACGTGCATTTTTTATTTGACATTTTGAAATATTATTTCAATATCTCAAACAATATAGCATAAATTTACACCAGTCAACGTTTGTGATTTCCAAGCTTGGACCCTGAATGAGCTATGCTAACAAGTTTTGTTTAGAATGATGCTCATCGAAAATATAAATCTTCACAACCGAACAGAAATGTTAATTTCATCAATATGAATTCATTACTTTTACACCAGTATAGAAAACCCGAATCATGTGTGATTCTCTCATTTTCAACTTGATTCTATATCGTTCTAGATTTTTTTGTGACATTCAGCATGTCAATGTCGGTTCGGTTATATTTTTGGCATATTTCAAGACTGAGAGTCAATAACTCGGGAATTCGATACAAAAACTTCGATTGAAAGAACATCACAATAAGGTTGAAACTGTCATATTGTTCAATCGTTGCTGCTAATACAATAGTTTCAAAGTTAAACATGGATCAGAAACATCTTGAAATAGTTCAATGATAACTCTTGATAGGTTTTTTTTCTATTCTGGCTTCACCTAGCCACATTTCGGATTCATAAGAATAATTATCGATCAACCATCCAAGCCACGCCATGTGTTCAGAATCGTCATTATTTTGCCCACATTCGTGTCGTCATCATCATCAACTGTTAATTTTGAATCTAAACTAATTCAATCTTTTTTTAAATTTCCAATAATCATGTAAATTTTGCACTAATAGAAAACATTTGTACTTCATGAATCTCATTCACATCTACTTGTAATAAAATATCTATAGCTTTTGGTAATGATTCAACTGATTACGGTTCGAGTATGTTCAAATCAGAAATGATATAGTATGGACAGTACCATTTTTTCAATAGATCAATGGCATAATGAGGCCACTTTTTCGTCAATCTTTCTTCATTATCCATGTTGAAAATCATCGTTTCACTCATACATAATACAGTGATTTTAATAAAATAAGATAGTATCACATTTTGTGTGAACCATTTTTGACCTTTTTAGAAATGTATAATCAATTCTTTGTATAATGTCATTCAAGACTTGTTCTTTACAGGAAAATTATTGTACTAAAATAAACTGAACAGAACAGTTTATCTTTGATCAAATGATTTTATTGATTATATTTTGTTGATACAAGATAAAAGGAAACAGACTATAAACATAATTTTGTTGAAATAATTTTTTTCATTGAAATCATATGATTGAAATAAAAATACAACATCAGATTAGCTCACACTTAAGAATACCCTAGAGAAAGTACTGAGTTCAGGGTACCCATGTACTGAGAAAGCTCTAGCAGGGTACCCAATATGGGTACTTTGAAAATTCTCAGTAATTTTACTGATGTATGTACTGTTTGGGGTACCCGTAAAAGTACATTCACTGAATAAGTACCTGCATGGATACACAAGTCTGTAACTTTACTGAAGGAATCTCGACAGGGTATCCTAAATTTTTCGCGTTCTGTGTGGCGACTATTCATTCACCGTTTTCTTTTTTACATACGGCTCTATATAAACAAGTCGATAAATCATAAGAAAATAATCAATTTTCATACTAGTTTTTTCTAAATTATTTCTTGACTATTTCTTAGTCGAGGAAATGCCGAGCTTGGTCGTAAATTAAGATCGGACTACCCTGAAGTGGTCTACGACCAACTCAAGTTGAGTCGGATCCCGACATTGTTCCTGCTAAGTTTTTGGAATTGAAAAAATTAAATTGAATAAAGTTAAAAAAAATCTAGTAAATTATCTCAAGAAAAAGAAAAAATTTGAAAAAGTCAAAGATCAGGTTCGATCCTGAACATACTGAAAATTTGGTAACAGGGTACTTAGAAATACTATACAATGGTACCCAATTCAGTACTTGATCAGTACCTTTAGGTACCCAATTACTGTGCATTTTCCAGCAGGGTACTTGCCAAAGTACCACTTAGGTACCTGTAAGTACCTGCAAGTACTTTGGTACCCAAAAGTTCCTGTGACATACTGGTATCAGGGTACTTTTTTGGGTACCCTTAACTCAGTATATTCTCTAGTATATATACATATGATAAAAAAATAAAGCAACAAAACAAATTTAATATATGATGCATACAATACAAACACAAATAAACTGTTTAAACTTGTTTTCATATTCATTGTGTCTTCATAGGATAGATGAATAGATTATCTGAAAAAGAAATCCTTCAAAATTCCGTCAAAATCGGATGTAATTGCATTATGATAGTTTTTTATATATTATTTTAGTTGTTAGTTGAAATACAATCATAGGATTTACTGTAATGATTCAATTAGTAGCTTCAAAAACTTACACTTTTTATCCTCTATGTTAATCAAAACATTCGATACACTGTCTAATAGCTGTTGAAATGGCACATAAAGGAAGTCCTATAATAGTATATTTATGAACGACTCAAACAGTTTGATAGAAGTCAGTCGTTACAATAAGATAAGGACATGCTATTTTTCGACACAAGAGTTTAGCTCAAAATACTTGACCGATTTCAGAGATTGATCCGGTGTAAAACTTCTGCCATATGGTTTTCAATACTCAACTACATCATTTCATATAGTAAAAAAAAATGGAAGTCATGTTAATTACTTTTTTATATAATATAATTCAAACGTCGTTGTATTTTATGTCGATAAGCTTTAATGGTTTTACGAAGTTGTTCTTTGTAAAATTTTGATGGAAATATAAATACAATAAATGTGAGCATAGGTGGCAAAAATGAAATAAAATATCCAACAAGAAATAATCATGCATCATTTGTTGATTTGATACATTTTGATACAAATACAATGATTACACGTGGTAACCCAAGAATAACAAATGTGATAGGCGTTGTAAATAAGTGTTTATGTTGTTGAAATTGTTCTTGTAAAAGTTGTTTATGATTTTGATTATGTTGAACATTGGATTGTAGACGAGATTTTTTCGTTATGATAATAACAGCTGATATTAGATTAATAATAAATGGCGCTAAACCATGAAATATATGTATAATAGAATTGAATATTTGTAAACTAGATGGATACGTAGCAATACACCATACCAATAATGAAAATCAAAAGAATAATAATAACTATTTTAGCTATTTCTCTACTTGTTTTCTCTCGAAAATGAGTAGCATTTATTATTGTAATAGTGCGTTCAACCGCAACACTCGCATTCAACCATTGATTCATATTAAGACAAACTCGTAAGAGAAAATCGAGCGATTTACTAGGTGAGTAAAAATATTATTCCAGGGGGTAACGCTATGATTTCAAATAGCAATCATAACAAATTTTATACCAAATTAAAGCGCGTCAAAAACGGGATTTAGCAGTACTAAATAGTAAGGTGTATGGCAACTTTTCTATATTAACTTGAAGCAATTTTCAAAAATACTATGCTGTGTTGTCGCAGAAAATCAGAGTTATGAGACAATTTAAACTAGATCTGTTTTCAAATGTTGATATATGACAAAGAAATTTTTATTTTTATTAAAGTTCAGTGAATATAATCAATAGTCAGTATGACGACCGTTAGCATTCTTTACAGCACGAAGACGTGACGGATACGAACATAAGAGAGTTTCAAATAATTCAATATCCGTTTCCATATTTTTCAAAACATCTGAAATGTGTTTCTTCAAAGTTTCTCCTCGATAACGATCACGTTCCGTTTCTGATAGCATTTTTTTCAACTTCATTTTCAATTACTGTTCCAATATGTTCAGCCACATTTAGATCAGGCGAGTTTCCGGGCCAAGTGTCATTTCCCCAGAATTTGATGTTATTGTCTTGAAGCAAATGTTGAGTCATATTTGCTCGCATGCATGGTGCTTTGTCATGGACAAATATTACTTCATCCGAATCGATATCATTTTCTTCATTTTTTAGAAATGGTATCACATGTTGCATTAGAATTGTATCACGAAAATATTGGCCCGTCCAAGATTCACCTTTGTCTTTGATAACCCAATGTAACTTTTTGGCAGTAAAAATCACAAAAATCCCAATACACACTTGATTTTTAACTATTTCACAATATCTTTCATCGTCTTCTATATCTTCAATACTTTTTGCCCAGACTCGATCATTTTGATAATTTGGTCTGCGAACGATCCAGACATAAAATTCATCTGATGGCACAAGGTGTAGAAAGTCTTCTTTAGTCCAGTCTTTTAGCCAATCGCAGAATCACAATCGATTAGAAATATGAGTTTCTGTTTTTAACGGTTTTGGAATAACATGAAAAGGCTTTAGTCCTTCTCTGGAACGATAATTATCGATGGTTTTTCGAACAACATATTCGTTTTGCTTTTCTGCAATTTCTTTCGCCACAATATAAGAGCTTTTTCCTTGTTTGTCACTTGTGTTCAGAATGATATTTCTATTCGCTTCTGACAACTTCAGTTTACGATCAGATTTCGAATAATCAGCAAAACATTCATCATATGATTTCTCCCACCACTCAGTAACAAATCGAGTAGTTCGATGAATTTTCTGTGCAATCCATTGTCGATTAATAAATGTTGCACCCTCATCGCGAGCTTCACGAAAAGCGATGCATTTAATTCTATCGACCATTCTTTGCTCTTCGTTGTCGTAAGTACCAGCCATTTTCAATTAATAAATTTAACTGATCAATCAATTTGGTATATTTTTTCTCTTTATAGAGTTTGTCTATCACTAATAACTTTATATAAGGTCTTACGAACATTTAAAATTCTTTTTCGAAAAATTTCTAAGATAAAATAGGAGTGAGAAAAAATAATGTTGACTAACTGCTATCATGAGTCATTATTCTTGGAAAAAGAAAGAAAATTATTTTTCTTCTATAACATTAATACTATGCGAAAGAACAGAAACGAAAAAGGAGTGCAAACGAAGCAAGTCACTTAGAAGAATATAAATGTGCACTGTTTTATCTTTTCTAGTATAATTCCAATACATCGTTATTCACAATTCAGAGAGATAAAAGACAATAGAAAGCAAAAAAAATAATCGTAGTTTCAGCTTTGAAGCACGTTGAATCCATATAACACCGATAAATCGACGGATATATGTAGGAAAAACAATCCCATTCTGGCCAAATGATTCATTATTTACAGAGTATCGCCATTATATTTCAAAAATTGGTTCAGTTCAACATAGAAAAGTTTCCATATCCCTTACTATTTAGTACTGCTAAATCCCGTTTTTGACGCGCTTTAATTTGATATAAAATTTGTTATGATTGCTATTTGAAATCATAGCGTTATCCCCCTGGAATAATATTTTTACCCACCTAGTACATCAATGCAAAATGATCAATGAAAATATGCTGACTAATGAAAAATTTATATTTAATCAATATATACCACGAATTTGTTTATTATCATTCGTGTACAGTTTTTAAAAGGTTGGCATAATGTCTTTTTCTTCAATACCGATCGTGCATTTAGTGTAAGATTTGAGCTTGTTTTTGAATGAAAAATTCGCAAGTCAATGATCTGGTTTATCACAACATTTTTTATATTATAATAAACATCGACATCATAAGAAAATAAAAAAATTTCCGTTTTATCAAACAACAAGTATACACACAGATTAATCAAACGGCGTCTTTTCTAAAATAAATATAATATCTTACATTTGAATCATTCCATGAATCAGAGATGAAAAATTATTCTATGTATGATCGAGTTCGATGTCCATGATTTCTTTCTTCTATATTTTTTCGCTTGTTGAATTTTTTTTTCTATTATACAAAGATTCAGTTGAATTGAGCAAAGCAGCTGCTTGAATAGTTCTTTCTATTTTCATCGGAGAAATTCTTCCGGTAAACAATGATCTGATTGTCGCATGTTGCTTATTTCAACCTTATATCAGACGAAGGGACACTGGGTGTGGGTATGGGATTTAGGCTTGTCATGTATATCTGTACAAATGTGACTTCTGAGTGTGCGTTCAAGTTATAAGCAAAACGATTGAAATGGGCAGATCAGCCGATTTTTACTGGTTGAAAAATATTTTATATGTATTACTTTTTTTCTGATAAAACTTGTTGAGAGCAACTTTAGGTGCTATTATCAAAATAATCAAACTGTATTGTTCTTAAAATTAGGGTTGATTTGCTTCTGTTCATCCATGTTGTTTCATTGCTTTAATTAAAGTATACTGTATTTTTTAAAAAGTACAATCAAAACTGTGCTACTTGAGTTAAAGGAGGAGTGTGAAATTTCAAAATCTGGAGTGTGCAAATCAGTTGCTAGGTATACAACTCTTTTTTCGCACTATACATAGATATCTCACGTACTCGTTTCTCAAAAATCAAACATATATTAACGACTAGAATATCAGATTTCTTCGCAGAGTACATATGAAATATCCGTTGCAAACTGTTGACAGTCGGTCTACTTCAACCTGCTGCTTGAAGGAACTTATAAAATGGTTGTATAAGTGTTGCGACGCGATCTGTAACTTTTGTTATTACTAAGAATTTTACAGCACTTCAACTGAAAATGACTGAAAAATGGTATTGCTTTTTTTCTTATATTTAAGCACGTACCAGTTGGACTTACAGTAAAAAACACCAAGAACTATTGTGGTTTTCTCATATTTAAGCGTAATAGCACGTCATCATCTGTGATAGCTTATGTTTCAGATAAGAACATTTATCATCGAAGTAAGATTCGGAACAATGCTTTGTTTTAGAGTTCTCTGGGAGAAATGTTGATCAATGCTAGAGCGTGAAATATATTATTTTTTTTAGCTTATTTTAACTCGAATGTTTATTTATGGTTGAAAATTCGTTCTGTTCCTCCCTGTCTATAGAACTACAGAATGATTCACGTGCTTTAGTATCGTTATTGGTTTGTTTTTGTTTTGTTATTTACTCACATATCTAATTATTGGATGACGACAGAACAGAATAAAAGAAAAATTCGGCACTCATTTGACGAGATGATCGTATATCAATCACTTGAAGAAGAAATGAATGAAAATGACCATATACAAAACTGTCATTTTACTATTATTTCCTCAAACATATATACAAAGAAACATTTTGAAGAATATTTCTTGTAATCCTAATTTATAACTAGATTTGTTCAATATATGATGTCTTTTTCATTACTTGTCTTATCACTGCTTTGTATCATTTCCTTGATTTACTTGTAATTTTTATTTATTTTTCTGAACTAGTTCTACCATTTACTTTTTATAGTGTTCATGGTTTTTGAAAGTATGTTCTCTTTATTCTATTTCTCATTCTTGTATCACTTTCATCATTTCGTATCCCACGTTTTAAACATTATTAGCTTACCTGTCGAACAATTAGCTGCGTGATTTGATTACATTCATTGTAGCTTTGCGTTATTTGATATACTTGTAAGTTATCTTCTTCTAAGTCATAATTTTTCCCTTTCAAGACAATCGTGTTTAACTCTCTTGTCATGCCAAAAGAAGAGAACTATTTCACTTGTACTCATTTAAAAAGACTACTATTTTTAAGGTACAACGATTGATTTTAAAAACTATGCCGGGTAGAAATACTGCTAGACATTCATTAGGAAGAAAGTTTGGAAGTTATAAACCTTCCTATAAAACGATAATTTTGTCATATTTTCTTGAATTATAAATTTCGACTGTGTTAATTTAGCCGCAGCATGATATTTTTCATTTGCATGACTTATAGAACCATTGTCGAAAAATCATACTTAAGAAAAGAAAATATTAATCATAGTGACTGTTGAACGTCACTCTTATGATTTTGCATGTTCTCAATAGTTTTCTTGTACTCCTTATTCCAGCATAGAAATTTGATCATGAATGTTTCGTAAAAATGATATGTAATAATTTACAATGTATATATTGAGAAGACACCAGGATATGTCATACCATGAGCAACATATCGGGTTCTAATAATTCCTCAATAGTTAATAAGCACAGATGAAGTCTGAATCGAATTAAGATCGATTAACTGACTTAAGATGATTCGATAATCATATTAGAATACTTTTGATTTGTAAGTTTGGGTATTCGATATATACTGTACAAACAAATGCGAGTTAATTCTCACATTTTACCGTTCCTCAAAGTTTGTGAATATGTCTTCAGAGTAGTTAGTTGACACCAATAAAGTGAAGTAGTTTTATGTAAATAATTGTCTTCGAATTCAACATCTAATGCTCAATGGATAGAAATTACTGACCCTTTACAGAAGATAAATTGTAAATATATCTTGTATCACTTACGGAATTATATTCATGGCGATTCACTCGTATTGCCGTGACACTGTGCCCATACATGAATACTCACAAGAATAGAATAACGTTCGGAACTCAAGGATAAAATTTTGAATCAAACTATGGTTTTGATTGGTTTTTAAAAACTAAATAAATGGTCTGACTTTTGTGATTTATGGAAACTATGATTAACTACAAGTTTTTTTTGAAAAGTTTTACTGTATTCCGTCTGAACGAACGATCTTCGAAAAGAAATCTATTTTTTAATTTCTACGTGCAGCCTCGCATATGTAAAGGTCTCACATAGAGTACGTCATGTATTAAGTTTCATCCATTTTGTATCCTGCCTTGTCAATATATGAATTTCTTCAAATATTTACGCTTCCTTTAACCATCATGTAAAACACTAATATTTCGAAAAATTCCTATGTTGATAATGTGATATTCAAAAAGAATGAAATTTAATACATGACATAGTTCACATGAGACTTACGTGCATATAAAGCTGCACGTTGAGATTCGAAAATCGATTTTTTTCGAAAACTGTTCGCACAGGTGAATTTTAGTAAAAAGTTACGTCGGATAAATATAGAAAAAGAGTTGGAATTTTCTGATCGTTTTATTATTCTCACGATTTAATACTTACAATCTAAGCATCTAAAGGTGCTAAAATAATCAATCGAAATGGCTATTCAACTGCTTAAAATGTGTGCTTTTCAACACTTCTCAACGAGAAATATAGGCTGGTCTAAGAGACCTGTTTTGCTTAAATTTTTACACGGGAGATTTATAAAAATCAGAGCCAAAAAAAGGAAAATGAATATTTTTTTTTAGCAGCCATTACCATTGACCAATTGATGATGGTCGACCCATAAGCGCATTGAAAATAAGGCTACTTGCCGTTCAAGTATTTCAGAAAAGACAAGCGTGAAAATATTCAGGTATGCGAGACGAAACTTCGCTCACAATATCAGTTCTATCACCTGAAAAACTATATGATCCCGCCAGTTTTAACCGATCTGGAAATATTTCTAGACCGACTGAATCGGATTGGTTCATTAGTTCGTGACCGGTGACAATTATGCTTTGGGTGGGTGTGCGTTTTGGGTTTATGTTGCATTGGGGAGGAACCTTAGTGAGTTTTTGTCTTATAAATGTAGCATTGGAAAAACCTAAAGATAGAGTTCAAAATTATTGAAACTTGCTGCAATCACCCAGTGGTCTCTATTGTCTATGTTCTTTAGTTAGAAAAACAAAGCAACGACAGCGTTGATTTATATTTCTTCTGCCAATAGCTAAGTCCATCATAAAAAAACAACTCATTGAGAAATATATGTTTGGAGAGAATACTTTTGATATCATATAAATACTGACATTGCCGAGTGGAGGACGTCTTCTACGTTGTCCGTATACAGTTGCAATGCTTATCTTATATTTTGTCTGAAGTTTTCACCTGTTGTCACTTGTCATCGAACAGAAAGGTTAAAAAATCTTTTACATGATAAACATCATTGTTGATCCTGTGGTACCTATGAATGCAACATTTTACAAAGAGAATTATTCATCAAACTTCTCCTTTCATGATTATTGTCGTTCTGTAACAAGCACTCAATGAGTAATTATGACAGCAGGTGACTATCATATTCCGCCTAGTGATGCAACTGCTTTTCTTCTTGGTTGTCAATTTATTACTCGATTTCCATGTATGAAATCATTTCAGTGTGATTTGAGTTTGGAGTATAAAGTTCTGTTTTTTCTCGTTGGTAATATAAGAAAACGAGGAAGTAATAGACGTATGCTATCGATTCAATTATTCAAAACATGACTTTTAAAACTACGTATTCAGCGCCTACATCTAATAAGACGTCATCGACGTTGTATATAAATGATGAGAGCGAAACGAAAATACAATCAGGATTTTATCATTTGCTCTAGAAAATTATATATAGTTTTGTACAAGTGTGATCATATTTCTTAAAGAAAGACAATAAAATGTATGCGATACTTTTCACATGGATCTTGCTGCTCACTGTTTCGGGTTTGTCACATGCCGCTCATAAACGATATGAATGGACGCTTCGCTATGCAACATACAACCCCGATGGTGTTTATCGTAGAGTCATTTCAATCGATGATGGTTCAGGTAAATTCATATTCCCTGGACCGACTATTCGGGCTGAAAAGAATGACATAATTGAAGTCATTGTTCACAACGAACTACCAACCGAAGTAACATCCATTCATTGGCATGGTATTCATCAGTTCAACACATCATGGATGGATGGAGTCTCTTATACAACACAATATCCGATTCTACCTTTACATTCATTCAATTATACATTCGAAGCCAGTCCCATTGGCACACATTGGTATCATTCACATACAGGAGCTCAATATAGTGACGGTCTCTTTGGTATTCTTATCGTCGAAGATCCAAGTGATCCATATAAAAAGTTTCCTGAATTTTCTCTTATCATGAATGAATGGTATCATCGCTACGCCATCGATATATTCGATATCCTTAGCAGTCCTCCGACAACACACCATCACAGATTTCCACAATTCGTATCTGGTCTTATGAATGGAAAAGGTCGCCATGATTGTTCAACGATCGATCAATCACTGCTTCTTCACAACAAGACAGAAGAAGAACACAATCAACTTGGTGATCTACTTCTCTGTGTACCAAATCGACCATATGAACGTTTTACTGTGGTCTACAATGAAACCTATCGATTTCGTCTGATTGCTGCCAGTAGTGCATTCAATTACAAATTTTCTATAGATAATCATGAATTAACGGTGATCGCTATCGATGGTGCATACGTCGAACCATACAAAACACAACAACTTTGGATTTATATCGGTCAACGATATGATTTTCTTGTCACTATGAATCAAAGATCACCTTCGGGTGTTTATTGGATTCGTGCAGCTACTACTGTGAACGATACCAACCAGTTTCATGCTATTCTGCATTACAATAATACAAGAAACAGAACTGCTGAACCAGCACCATCGCCTCTACCACGAAATCAAACTGTCTTGCTCAACTCTATGCCACTCGTGCCATCTAATGCCAACACTCACTTCTCGCTCCAACCACCAATTTTTAATGAAACATTGGTTGTTCATATCATATGTGTACCGAGCGTACATCGTTGTACAGTCAATTCGCTTAGTTATAAAACGCCTCATGAACCAACATTATATACTTTGTATAAACACCGTATTCAACAACCGACTTTACCCAGTATATTCAATTTGAAACAGAATGCTCATGTCATGATTGTTGTGACTAATTTTCAAAATTTTGGTCACCCATTTCATCTTCATGGTCATTCTTTTTATGTACTTGGTGTGGGCAAACAAAATGCATCCAGTACTGGTGAACCCAACATATTCGATCCTGTACACGATCGACACATGCTCAATTTTATCAATCCACCCTATCGTGATACAGAACAAGTGCCTGAACTGTCTTACATAGTCATTGGATTCATTGCCAACAATCCAGGCTCCTGGCTTTTTCATTGTCATTTTGCTTGGCACGCGGAAGCAGGTATGGTGGCAGTATTCAATGTAGCCGGTGATTCAATTCCGCCACCACCAGCCAAGTATCCTATTCTGATAGACTATGAAGATCAAATCAATTCAAGTAACAAAGTTCAATCGATATTGACTGTGTTCTTTCTAATCATCTCTGTTTTTATATATATGCTTTGAAAAGATTTTCCTTCGCTAGATAACTTTCAATTGTCAAAAGTAGGAAGCTAGGACAATTAACAAATCTGTATTTTTTCTTTTTCAACACGATGAAAATAAAAGGAATTTCCACAAGCAACTTTTAATGTTTCTCGTTCACTATGAATCGCTGCAAACCTAACTACGACATCAATTTGACTAGTAATGCTTTAGTTGAATGTAGCTGCTTGCATTCAAGCAGAGATTTTATAGTGTACTTTGAAATTGAGATGATCGTAACTGAGAACATGGGTTCTTAGTATGGAGTTAACTCTATAGCAGTTACATTCTGGACGAAGCGTAGAACTGATTGTATTCTGAAATGAATATCTTTGAAAATTTGTGATTTCTATAGAAGCCCGATACTAATTCTTTTTTCTTCTAATTTGCGCCAGACCTCATGAAGCATCATTACCGAATCAAACTTATCTAATAACTATCGAGAATGATTCGACTTCATCTGACTCACGATTGAATTAAACCTAATCAGAGTACTACCTTTGAATTTGCGTCTCTCGTCGATATCTAATCCAAGTATTGTGTATAGAAAAAAGATTTCTGTGTTCAAACTGCTATTTTAACTTTGGTATACAACTGAAGTAATAACACTGACATTGGCAAGGAAGAAGCATTGAACTTCATCAAAGTTCAATAGACTTGGAGAAACCTAGGTTCAAAAAGCGCGATCCTACACAATCGCACATAACAAAAAATCGATAAATCGCCGTAGTTGTTTATGGCGAGCGAATACAATTGTCGTATACAATCGTAACTTAGCCACAAATGGAGATGTCCATCTTGACCAAGAGTTGCTTTTGAGTCGAACATCAACGATCCTTTTTTTTCTATTCAGATTTATCTCAACATCAAGTTCAATGGTAAGTTTTATTCAACAAAACTAAATTATATTTCTGTGTTTAGATTTATTCCAACATGTGATCCGATGGTAAGTAAGAATTAAAAATGTTAGATTATATTTGTTCTTGTTTAGAATCATCCTAACGGCAGATCTAATCGTAAGTATTTATTTGAACCTTAAATGTAAAACTCAAAGAGGTGTTAGAAGTTTTAAACTTCTCCCTCGAATTTCAAACTATTTGTTGCATTTCAACTGCTATCTGTAGCATCTCAGATAGTACTTGTAGTATTGCAGGCACCATGAAACATGATCACAGGCAAAAGTGTACACAGAACGCATTACAGTAAGTGTGAGTGCCATAAAAAAGAACGAATTCACGATTTCTACACTACCCTATTTAAGTAAGAAAAAAGCTGTCTATTTTTATGTACAGTTAATTAATCAACAGTTTATGCTGATTAGATATTGAACATTGTGTCTGTTCAAACTTCAGACAAGTGAGTTTTAGTACCATTGGAAGTACCACTGATATGATTTTCGCTGCCAAACAGTATAATAACACTATACAATGACAACTCGAATGAAATAAGAGAAGACAAATATTCGTTTAATTTCACTCGTGGTACAACAGTGATCAGATTGAGAACAGCTAGACGAGCCTCATCGATATCCTGATTCTCACACTTTGCAAGCCAACAACTTCATATTTACTATGAAGAACTGATTCACGAAGGCACATAAGCTCAACTCTAGAAATTACACATATTTTAGTTTTTTTCAAGTAGGAGACATGCGCGTGCTGAAGTTCAATTAATAAGGGTTCGAAAACTTATTAAACTGATGACCAATTAAACAGTAACCGCGTGAAATCATAACAAGTTTTCAGCCTATATGTCCGTACATGACCATTGATTTTCTCTATCTATGATGCTATCCGAGAATTTCGAATTCTTTATTTTTATATAAGAATAATCGGTATAAAACTAATCTTTTGAAAACAATATTGATTTTATTGCTGTGCAAAAGCATCGTTGATAAATACAAAGACCAAGTCATTTTCATCAATGTTTTTTCATCTATTCATTTAAAAACCATCACTATCTTTTTCCTGAAATATTTAACATAAGCTATCGTTTTGTTTGAATTCTTTCTTGTAGTCTTGTTTTTCCTGTTTGACATGAATTGCAATTAGGTAAATGAATCTTTTTTAATGATTAATTTTGTTGAAGAATATCGATAAAATAACTAATACTTAAATCTGTCATGAATTTATTTCCTGAAAAATACAAATATTCAAAAGGTGTATTATAATAATTAAGAACATGAGTTACATATTTTATTCCATGATTATCTATTTTATTTTCATATAAACTAAGTGTTATCTATGTATTATTTGTATTTAACATTTCAGTTAAATATTCTGCGTCTTTACTTGTTATTTCATTTTGTGAAGTATTCATATCCTTAATTGATAATTTTTTAATTCTTAATTGTATCTGTAAGTTCGATGATTAATTAGCAAGTAATTGTTCTTATTTTTCATTAGATTCATGCTCATTTTTAAACGAAGATTTATTAAGTCAAGATTGTTTTGTCTCAAATGGTGAAATTTTAAATGGATAGAATCACCATAGATCACATCCTTAATTAATTTTTTTTCCTTCTTTGACAAAATTATTTATTTTATTTGTACTTATTTTATCGAAGAAACTTCAGATAGATGAGATAGTGATTGTATTTGATTTAATGGTGATTGAACTTCTTTTAATTGAATCCAATACAGATTATTGTCTTGTTTGAAACATTGAATTACTTTAAATTGAGTAGCTGGTAGGAAAAGAATCATATTTGTTGATGGATGAAAGTAAATGTCTATTAATATCTTTACTTGAATTACATTCAATAGGAAGTATCGTTCATTAACCTGTTTTACCCAATGTTTTCTCGAATGTAATATATCAACTGAAGTTGTATATAGAGCAAAATCTGACCATAAAATTGCTTTATGCTTTGAATATATGTGACTAACATCTAATTTAATTTCTCGAAAAATTATACGATGACTTGATGATAAACGACAAAGTGTCCTTAGTATAAGTTTAAGTAGAGAAACTATGAATTCAGTTTTTCTTGGTCTGTTTAATGTAATGTTGTATTCAATACAACAAAAAGACATTGATCAATTGGTTGCTATTTCACAGTACAAAGCATCATCGATGCCGACTCATCTTTTGTGAGATAATCAGCAGGATTTTCACATTTTTGTTTAGCCGAATGTACATAAGTTTGTACTGGAGATAGAAGAGATGCTACCAGTTCAACAGCTATTTCAAGAGAGATAAGTGGCATTTTGTCGTAATCTTCAATTGATAGAAAATGACCATGATGATCAATATGAAGGTTTTGTAAGAAATTTTGATTTTTTTTCATTATGATGTGTATCCATGTTTAAATTGTTTTGCTTATTTCTTGAATAGCTATCAATTTTTATACAAAATTAAAGAAGCACAAGAAAAATAAGAAATGCGTGATCATTCACATTTTAATGACTCATATAAATAAAAAAAAAAATGTATTACTTCTTTTTGAAATTGCTGAAGGCAATAATATGATATTATTGATTAATAATGACCTTTATAAAAAATGAAATATCATATTTTAAGATAGACAAACAGTTTCAAATAAATTAATGTTGTTTTAAAAGAACATATAAATAGTCTAAAGTAGCTTTTCATATACACTCTTGTTTCTTGTTTTTTTAACAATTATTTACCAACTTTCTGATTTGGTGCTTCTGCATCATAAAATATGAGCATGATTTTTTTTATTGTATTCCTAATATAAAATTACTCATTGTATGCATAGAAATGACAAATATCACACGATGCATTGAGAACAAACAGAAATATTCAGGTATTAGACGTATGCAGAACAAAGAGAAAAAAAATGTTTTTTTTTACTAATAATGATGAAGGAAAAAAGGCAATAAGATAATTATAAAATTTTCAATCGCATAACTTGTACATAGCATTACAATGAAATTATTCAATAGATTATATCATCCTGGTCATAAGTGTGCTCTTTGGTATACAATTCATTGTACAATTACGGTGTGAGAACGAGTGTTGATGCCAGTCTCCCTTTTCATTCATCCTGCACCCACACCCTCACTTCTGTACCGATATTCATTATTTTTTAAATAGTTGCATAATACTAATTGGTGTGGGTGTGGGTGTGAGTGTAGGTGTGGATTTCTCGAATGTTGCACATTCTACACCCATCCTAACGGGGTGTGAGTGTGAATGGTTGGATCAACAGAATACTCTTGTCCACAGTCACCCACACATATCCAAATTTTAGATCCTCAAAGAGCTTGCATTTTGGACGGGTTAAGACTCGTTAAGTTACATAGTTCATGGACGTTCAGAAATTTTTTAAAAGTCTGAGTACAGCCAACAAACAGTGAAAAGAATATCATGGAATTATTTTGAATTTGATTAAAAAATAGTTTTTTTAATAGTATCTACTATTCTAATGCTTATTCTAAACCTAGATCAATTTGTGGAATTCTTGACTGCTACATATGGAAATAAAGAAAACGAAATGATCATAACAAATCGAAAACTCACATTTTTGCTTGTAACTGCTAGTTTTCAAGTCTAACAGCATAAAACCAAGAATTTTCTCCAATGGCAGTAGTATTACAGTGGAGATCTTTCACTTTCGACTCATAACCAGATTTTCGTCTCCATGCAACTCTCTTCATTAATTATTTATCTTCACTTATTAGACTAATTATGTAATTATACATTCGACTACATTTCGCAAAGCAATGCGCCCGAATGCGCTCCTGCGAATTTCATTAATTGACATAAGCACATCCTGAAACGCATTTCCTCAACTTTACCGTTTAGATACCGTTTAATAACAGATGGATAACTTCTTTTAATCAGTAAACATGATTTAATGCGTGAACCGATATTGATGCGTTCTAATATATTTTAAATTAAAAACTTACGCGCGTTTATATGCGTTTAGTCCAACGAATGTTCACAAACTATTAATGTTCTCTAAACATGTTCACGGAACACAATGAACAGTGCATTTAACTATGTCTAAAATGCATTTTTTCTTAGTCATGACACAAAATTCAAAGTATGGAGCGATACGAATGCATACTAACTCATGTATACGCATTTGTTTTGGTCCATATTCAGTGACCATCAACACACTTTATGAATGCATTCAACAAGACAAGTGCTGAATGTCTGTAGCAGCGTTTTCAGAACACTTCAACGCGAAAACGCGTCAACATGTTACTATTTGCAACAAAAATATGTCTATACGTGTCAAAAAAATATATTGTATGATTGCATAGATAACCGAACAAGTTTCTCAATATTGTGTCACAACTGCTGGCAATACTGACGATTAATTAAATAAGTTTTTATTTGTGTGATATAACAGAATCTGTAAAGCATCAAAATTTTAATAAGAGTGCTAGTGGATATAAAATGTTGCTGTGCTGAAACGTTTTTTTCTTTTAGTTTTTAAATGTGATACTCAAATGATTCAAAAAGAATACAAAATCTATGCATCATTCGAAAAAGATATTTATTTAAAGAGTTTCATGAGCACAAAAACTGAATCAATCAGTTCAAAATAAGAATTCAGTAGTGAATGTAAACGAAAAGCAATGTTAAAAACATGTTTAACACATTTGGAACGAATGTTTCATTTGATTCATTAGAAGCCGGTAATGTTGACAGTTCACTTTTGAATGCAACAACTAGCCAAACATCGAATGATTGATTGAATAATCTATTTATGCCAGATTGCCATTTGTGCCAAGGATAAACTACAGTACCATCATTTCGTAAAACTGGTTTGTTTTGTGCATCGATATCCCATAGAGGACCCTGTTCATAAAAAGGTGGCATTGGTAACTTTTCGAATGCTGAGTCTGGTGTAGTAAGTGGATCGTAATTTTCTTCGGAACTTCTGAGATAGTGTATACCGCCTTCTTCACTTCCATTAATAATGGATATATGAATTTCGCAGAATCTATCCTTCGCATGATTATGTACACCAGCATTAACACCTTGTCCAGCAGCCCATAATTGCATGTAGCACAGATGTTCATTGTTATCAGCAAAGTTTATTCCAAAACCTTTCAGAGTGTAAAACTCGAGATTTTTGAATTGTGCTCTTGAGTCATATTGATCATATCTGATAAATTCAAAGTCAAGTTGACGAGTTTCTTCAGGACAGTATTCCGGTAATGAGTTCTCAATGATCATATTTTTCATATCTCCGACTTGATGAATAGGATTAGTGTCATTACGTGTTTTAAATATAATCAAAAGAGCACCTTCACTTTCAGTTCTTATTCTTCTATTATCACTGTGTATCTTAAGAGGTGCAACAGTTCTTGGTTCACAGAAAATTGTACGAGAATAGTTGGCGGGCTCATATGATTGGTTCGAGGAATCAGTCCAAATTATAATTCCAGAAAGAACCTTGATATATGTATTGTTGTCCACTTGACGCGAACTATGAGGTGGTACAATTGCTAATGACAAACGTATCCCATCTATTGTAATAAATGGTAGCTCTTGATATTGTGATGCTTCGTTTGGTCTTGGAACTTTGAATAGAAGATCATTATTTTGCTTCATCACCTGCATTTCCTTTTCAGCTTGCGGCTTGTTCTGAGTGAATCGATTGTAAAAAACGTTAATAGAAGGATTCTCTGATCTGTAATAACCGGGAACATTGTAACTAATGGTTGCAAAGTCAAGAAGTTTGTCGTTGTCATAGTCAGCAACAGCAATTCTAGCAGCCGAGTCACCGCTAACTTTCCATTTATTAAATAAACCACGAGAGAGATCGATCGACTTATAAAAATAGACACCTTGATTCGGAGATGGTCCACGAAGTGCAACTAAGAATTCGTCATCTCCATCATTGTCAAAGTCAGCACACACAATATGATGAGCTGTACCTTCGCCATTTTCGTTCGGATATCCATAAATATCCAATACATATCTTTTCCATTGAAACTGTGTCAAAACATTGTTCGTGTTCTTGATGTAGATCGCAATGACATTTCCATGAAACGGTTCGATTGCAGCCATATAAGCCAAAGGATCGTTTCCGACTCGTCCTACATCAATACCACCACTACCATAGTAAGTTGTTTGTTGTTTTTGTTCTTGTTCACCTTCTCCAATTTTCTCAATCATCCACTGTTTTAAATTTTTACTAAAATAAAGCCGATTAATACCTTCGCTTGATGCAATAAGAAGATTATCTAGTTGACCATCATTGAGCCGTTTTGCATCATGAATTAGATGAAAAAAATTCTCATTAATTATTTCGAAAGGCCATTCTGTAGCATTCAATACGTTATCAGGTTGTCGAAATAACAGTACAGGTACTGCTGAGAGTAAATCATATGGTTTACTGACAATAGGTAAACCTATTATTTCCCAACGTTTGGTTTGTGTAAAATGACCAACTTTAAGTCTATGCATAGCTGTAGATTTTCCAACATAGTGCATTTCCCATAGGTTATTAACGATATTCTGTCCAGGATTTTCTAACCAAACAATCTTTCCTCCTTCCGGATCAGTGTCTAGCATTGTATTACCGTATTGATAGCAGATAATAATGTCATTAATACCATTGCCTGTTATATCAGCTTGATCCATGGCTACAGGACCATTTAGTTTTTGAATAAGAGTAGTCTGTCCTGGTTCTTTAGTTGTGGATAGATTTTGGTAAAGATGTATGTCTCCACTAGCAAGTCCATATGCTACCAATCCAATAGGACTTTGATTGTCTACTTGAAAAGGTTCAATCCAGTATCCATCTTGACGATTTTCTTCGATCAGTTTCTTCTCGAAAGTAGGACTATAACTTCCATAATCAAAATTTAATTGACTAAGAGAAGTACCCACTGTTTCTGGCACCTATAAGAAATAAGCCCTAGTCATATTTATGGTATATTTTCACGCAGAGTTGAAATCAATAGGTTTTTTCCTTTCTAGTAACAGTACTGGTCTGCTTTGTCAGCCCAGATCAAATCGACCGGTAGGACGGCATGAGTCATTTTACTCTTTTCTGGCCCTGCAATATTCAAATAAAACTCTTGATTAATCATATCTTCCTCCTAATCACTACAGTAAGAACGTAAGAGCTCAGTTTAACTATGTTAGTGCTTTTCTCTATTAATTTTCATTAGTTTTCAGTCTCTTGGCATCTATCGGTTAACAGAAAACTAAACTATTAATTCAGTATTAGCTTTGTACACCGATTAATTAATTGTATACTTATCTACTTCCCACATTCTATTTGCTTTGAAGTCATAACTTTATACTAAAGAGACTTAATGAATTTTCGCGGAATACGCTAGTCTGATGCATGTATCTTCATACATAGTGTTTGACATTCTACTGGCCGTTTACCATTACCAGTTATAACAGTGTTTTTTCCTTCAAACAAACAAAAAAAAATTTTATTTTGTATGAAACTAGATTATAAGTCAAGAGAATATCTTTTGTCGAATAGTTTTGCACAACTTTCATTTGGAAGAGAAAAATTTAACCAAATTGTTTATATTTTCTCACTCGGCGTTTAAAATTTTGACGCCTATCACAACAAGAAATCAATGAATATATCATCTACAACCATATTGGCTATTGTTCTATCATGTTTCAAAGTGCATTATTTGTAAAATCATAAATGAAACAAATGACCTTATGGAGAATATCACATTCATGGTAACACTGACGTGCTTGGGACATTTGAATTGTTACTTTTGGCAGTTTCTTGTGGAGTTTCAAGCATTTCCAGATACATTTCAACAAAGAACATCAGAAAGGCTTAGGGTCAACAAGAAACTGCCAAAACAGAGCAAGAAACTCTAGAGAACCAGTGAAGCCAAATAAATTATGTGGATCTCTTAAAAAAACACGAATAAAATTTCAGCATGATTACCGATAATTGAATCCGCTGAAAAGGGCGGGTGTGAGTGTAGGTAATTTCTTCATCCACAAAACATCGACACCCACATAAAATTATCATTTTCGTGGTTCAAAATTATTTAGCTTAAAACGCCTACATTGGGTCTGATATCCATAACTTGACCAAGATTTTGGATAGAACTTAGCATGATTCATATCTTTCTAAATATTGGAACAGATGGGGTCAGAATTTTACAAGAAATTCTCGCAAAATACTACGTAAAAATGAAACTATGGTGCTATCAAGTAAGGTATCAAAAATCACTAGATTCTTCAGTGTCTCACCATTCTGACTGTCTCACATAAAAGAAATTCTAATCAATAAATCAAAATCTGTAGAGTTACTGTTAGTGGCAGCAGTAGTGTCCATATCAGGAGAATATTCATTGAATTGAAGTTCATAATAAAGTGGTCTAAAAAGAAAATCAAGTCACTTAAGTAAGTTTTTAATATAAAATATCATATAAGATAGCAGGCGCTGCTAAGTGAACACGCGAAGCACATATATAGTAGACGGTGCACAAAAATGAACACAGATGTCTTTACCAATACCCACACTTCATACCGACAGTCACACTTTACACTCATCCACGACTAATTTTATGTCGAAATGGCATTCAGCATCCATGTGATATTTTCCGAAATTCTTGTGCTTGATATATTATGATTTAGCAGAAGTCGTAAATTTCTAGTTGCGATCACTCTAATATTCATAGAATGTTGCTAGAATAATTTCGCTGATGTCAATCAGTTGTAGTCTCCTCTGATAACGATGTGTTTTTACGTTAGAAGATATTCGATTGATGCTTCATGAATATCAAAACGATTTCTGCTAAATTATGATATTTTGAGCATAAGAGTCTCAGAATATATTACCTTGATACTATTTGCCATGTCTATTGAAAAATGTATGCAGTAGCAATTTTTGACGAGAAAGAAATGGTATGATAATCCATTTTTAAGGATTTAATCAAGCCTTTATAAAGTATTACATTATGGAAGCATCCAAGCTTACCAAATGATGAAAATAAGTGTTACAGGTGGTGCATAGTAAATACAGAGTAAATTTGCATTTGCATCGAGATGTTTTATATTCAGATGTGGGTGTATAATGAGTAGTTTTAAGTGAATTGGTTCGTTTTTCTTCCGTTTTTATTATATACGATACAGAGAGATGTAATATAATATTCTTTTCTATATTAAATATTGGCGAAGGAAAATGTTGGATTATGAGTGCGGGTGTATTTGAAGAGGAGATGAACATTCCCACCATATCCAATCCAACCTTTTGAATTATTCTTTTCTATGCAGTTATTGCCATATTGACTCCGAAAAAATCCTTCATTTTGTTCATGAATTATGTTCGTAATATTACTAAAGAATATTTTAGTCATGAACAAACACTCATTCGTCATATCGTTACCATTAGTTGTTATAAAGAACCTGTAAGCTTGATTGTAAAAAGTGTACAAACGTTGATAGATCAAACAGAAGGTCATTGAATAACAATGGTCATCTCATTTGAATAGTGAACACCGGATAAAGAAAAGAAACATCAATTTTTGAAAGAAAAATATCAAAATTGTGGCTTCGAAAGAATTATATTCATAATTCATCCTTATGATTCATCCAATGAAATACTAGACAAATGTTCAAATTCAAATTATGGTCTTCGTAGGGCGGTTAAAGAAATGGACCATATTTTGCTAGCAAACCTGTGATGCAAACTTCAGATTTCCACCTCCATATATCGCTGCATTAGCTAGCAAGTAACTTAATGAAAATCGATTAGTACTGACGATAATCTACGAGTCAACTTTGTTTTAGAACTGGGAATTAGATAGTCTTTCATTTGCTATTCTTATAACGGGTTTATTACGAAGTTTTCTCATGTTAAGTGCACTGATTCCATTTAACATTTCCACAATGAATATTTTTTTCATTCTCATTAAGTTTGGCAAAAAAGGAGATTCCGTTCATTCCGGCTAACAAATGGACGATATTATTTGTCTCATTCGATGGATGGGCGTGGTACCACAGCGATTACGAATATTCATGATAACTGTACCAGTATTGAGTGGATCTATATCAGGAGAAACAATCGAAAAAGAAATCATACAATAGGCAAGACAAGCACATCGTCGGACAATCGGAGCAGTCGAAGTATTCAATTATTTTACAGTCAAATCAAAACCTATGCCAGCAATGGCTGCATGTTCTTGGAACATAGCTTTTCTTATTTATTACGATGTCCTATCATGTAATGGTGATTTATTTGGTGTAACAGCGATGTTATCGAGGTTTTTGTCCCTAACCATCTCTTATATCACGTATGGTCTGTTTGTTTCAAACATGGTGCATCAAAACAAAAACTCTTTCAACCCACTAATACGCGGCAAATGGTTCATATTTATTTTCTATAAAAACAATTACTTTGTAAGATAGAGTCTCCTCATATAGAATGATAATAAATGCCAATTAAGCATTATAACCCTGTTATTATCAAATAAACGTGCTGGGATAAAATAGATTCTCAGTTTCTTTTTCATTTTATCCTCGATAATCAACATGACTTAAAATCATCTACTCTATTGTTATATCCGCTTAAGATTTTACAAAAAAATTAATTCTAACCTTCACTCAATTTTTCTCAGTCGTGATGTTGAACATCTTCTAGATATGAAATATTAATCTATAATTGTTTAACAAAGACAAAACCACTTGACGATCATAACAATATGTATAGGGTCAGAACAGGAGTTCGTTGGACATTCATCTTCATCAGATATATGTGTGATGAAAATTTTAGCTGTCTGTGTCAAGAAAAACTATGAAAAACATCATTAAGAACTTATTTTGAGCTATTGTAAAACACCTTTTACAATCAACAATAAAGAGTGGACAAGGCGCAATTTTTTCTGGCTCTGATCATTATATATCAAAAAACATAAATTAATTTTTAGAAGTATTATTAAGATGAAATTTCTGTTGACATTCAAATAATAGATTTAACTATTTTAGAAAATTCAGAATTTTTATATTTATGTGACCGCCAAAACTGTCGATTATTCAAATAAGACAACAAAAAATAGCACTTTTCTGTATTCTTTTTATTAATGAGATAGTAGAATATATTTTGATGTGTTGAAATAAAAATATGATATGAAGGGTGTAACTATTTTGTCTGGTTAAAAGTCTCAATAATGATATAGAGTAAGGCAGGGTAACTAGACACAAGGACTCGGAATTTCATCTTGTAGAACTTGTAACTTTCTCATCTTTGAAGATACAAAAAGCTTGTAGAGGAAAAACTTTTATATCAAACTGTGTTTGCTATGTTCAGAAATTTCATCAGGATGCATTTCCATGAATGTCTTCACCAGACACAGTGGGAAGCCAGGCGGACATATGCGAAAATATTCTTTTCCACCATCTAACCATTAGGTAGATACATACATATGCGATCTATCATTTCGTAAAACAGCGCTTCTCAAAGTTTTATAGAGCTCTAGAAAAGAGTCTGACAAGGCTTGGACCCAGAAATCGGCATAAATGAAGAAAGGCAAGCCACCCGGCAATATAACACAATATTCCAGAAGCAAACAATATCGCAAAAAAACTTGCTCACCTATGGACTTTATGATAAAAAAAATTATCGTAATTCAGTTAAAAGTATAGTAAAAAACAAAGGATTTCGAGCCCCAAAACCTATCTGAATACATAGCGCTTCGTATATTGTCAACGCTACAAAGGAATAAAGTCTGGTCGAGCTCAAATTTTTACTAAATGCTCCGACGAACGTGTCCTACTTATGGTAGTAGCGAAAACTCATGAAATCTTTCCGAGGCTATTTTACAGAATGTCCAAAAACCCAAAGTTTCTGGTCGAAAATCCAGTTTTAGGCACCCATATTACATTTTGGAGAAAAACCAAGGTGATATTCAGAATCAATACATCAAACTACATTGAATGATATGTAGCTCAACTTATTTTTCAAACAAACTTTTTCGAAGAAAAAAGGCTGAGGTCCCCCAGCCATATTTTTTCTAAAAAATTTTTTTAAAAAAACCTTTTTGTTTTCTTAAAAACGATTTTCTTAGTGGTATAATGTCACTTCTAGTCAAATTAAAGCCATTCCTAAGCAAAAAAACTGCATGTCTGCCTGCTTATGCGAAAGCTCCCCACTGTGCGACTTACACTTTTAATTGTTATTATTTCGTACGAAAAGAAAAACTTTATTAAAGTGAATATATTTATTAAAGAGAAAATATCGAATGAAAAAAAAAGTCGATGAAAGCATTGATGAAAACGCTTAGGATATAAAAAAAATATCATAGAAAACGGAACACAGGGTGCAAAAGTACCGTTGCACAAAGTAAGCATATATTCAACTGACTATATAAATAAAACAAATTATTTTTGTTTAAATAAAAATAACATCCCAATACGTGTTGTTTGTTGTTAATTTGCAAAGTTGTACTCCCAAAAAAGAAATACTCTATGTCCATATTATCAACGGAGCTATGCCTAAAAGAAAAAAAGAAATGAAATAACATATAATTCATCTGTTGATCGGCATGATCAGAACATTATCATGACAGTCATCTGATGATGATTGTCCGAAGTCATTATGGATAATGAAGCGAACAATTTTACCTTCACGTGATGTCCAATCAGGTAAATAGTTTTCTTCATCAAGAAAATAAAGTGGATATTCGACAACAAAACCTTGAATGCCTTTCAATTTTTCTTGTGCCTTCAAAACAAAATAAAAGCATTATTCAAAAAATCTATCAAATATATATATATATACAGAGTGGGCCAAAAGTCACCGAGCAATCTTTGATTGCGAATAACTTTTGATAGGAAAACTATAGAGAGCTGTGGTCTTCACCATTCGAAAGAGAAGATGAAGACGCATAGGGCAGTATAATATCTTAGTAGTTTTTTCAAGAACGTAAATCGATGTTTTTGAAAACCAACGTACTCTGTAGGAAGACTATACTGGAATTTTTATTATTTGGTATGAATTCGAACCGCTCCGGGGAAATGCCGATTTCTCTATTAACACCAGTAAGAAAAAGTCGCTTTTATGGGGTTTTTGTTATTTTATGAGAAACGTTTTTTTTCGACAAATTTTTTCAGGAAGTTGATTCAGAAAAATACAGAAAACATTTTAGGAAAAATCTATAATATAAGGTTCAATGCGTTTTCATTTCTTTTTTTTACAACGGTGAAAAAAATGTAGCTCTGTATCTTGTTCCTATCAAAAGTTATTCGTAATCAAAGACTACTCGGTGACTTTTGGTCCACCTTGTATGTTTGCATACATACTTCTATGGGATCAGTATCTTTCAGCTTAGCCATATCATTATATGCAGTCACTTGAGCAAATGTTCTAGCATGATCAGTTGGCATTGTAGCAAAAACTTCTTCGTAAATAAGTGTATTTTGTTTTGCTACATTTTGAAAATAACAATAAAACTCGTCTGATACTGGATCAGTTACATCAATATTATTTGGATTCTCGAATTGAATACCTAATAACATCCTAGAAAGTAAAATAGTTTCCTATGAAAACCGTTGGAATTTTAGATTCGAAACATACTCAAAGATCTTTTTACGCCAACTAGAACAAAATTTTCCTACACGAACTGGTTGTCCATTAAATTGACTATCTTCTTCGTCAACATCATCTATTACAATACAAAATTCACTATCACGATTACCAACTAATGAACGATCATTGATATTTGCACTACCGCATATAGCCATATGATCATCAATGATCATTAATTTTGAATGAACATATATTATTTCAGTTACCTAAAACAAGACAAAGAATATTTGAATCATATCAATAATAAAATATTTTACTTACTAGACGACCCATTAGGATATCATGATTGCGCATACCAAAACAACTAATATAATCACTTGGTGTAATACCTAAATATCAAAAACACAGTTGAATGATATATATATATGTTTTTTCAGTTATAGATTGATTTTCAATATATTCAAAATCAATTCAAGAAAATAAAAATTGCATTGCAAATAAGCGTTTTTTTTCTTCTTTTCAACATTTTACAAAGCATCGCATTGCATTACGTCAACTAAAAGAAAGTGTTCACTATCATCATCCGACTGAGTAGGTATTATGGAATACAAAAGCGAACCTATAACATCTCTACTCTTCGTCATTATATCAATAAATTACACTTTTGTCTCTAGAATTTCTTTTCCATATAACACTAAACATATGATAATATAAGCTCTATTTTCTGATCAAGTTACAAGAGAAATTATCAGTTGCGTGAATGATGTTTCTTTTATGCAAAAATAAATATATATTTGTGAAAATTGTTTATACTTTGAAAATCATCAACAATCCTAATCGTTAGACTTAGACTTGATCTTATCCTACAAGTATTTTCCTTTGAAAATAATTAAAATCATAGAAAAAGCTGTTAGAACAATATCTGCGAGATTAAAACGGAAAATACGATGCAGCTAGTGTTGATATTCACATAAAAGTTACTTCATTCGATTCATTTTAGGACATATTTCTGTATCATAGCTTATAGAATCTTGTGCAGCTGGCATTAAGGAGTAGTTCATAAATTCTCACAGGATCTTAATGATATAGGGTCTTTGATAATCTGTAAAGACTGTCTCGCACGATTTTGTAAGTCTTCATTAGTGAGATACCAACGAGATATTAATTATAGAATAGTTAACTAACTAATTCTTTAGCTGATTAGCTACTTAATTGATTAATGAGTCGATTCTTGAAATCTTTAACGATTATTACAATTAATTAAGCATCTTTTTTGAACATTGATAAACGTACGTGCTCATTGTATTCCTATTGACTATTGTAAATTATAATATAAAATTTTAAAAAATTCTAATCTATTCTATGCACTTTCGTATCTGCTATCAAATAACAAGAAAACTATGATAATAATACTGATTTACCTGCTTTTTCAAGTCGTTTAAATAATGAATTATCACCCTTAATAATCGAACGCATAATAAAATAAAGTACAGCTTGTACAGCCTTCATGTTATCAAAACCAGGTAAAAGAGGAAGAAGAATATAAACACGAAATTTTTCATCGTTTCTAAACAATAAAACAAAACATTTTAAAATGTTATATAATAAAAAAAAAATATTTCATACTTATATGCACGTTTTATACGTTGAAAAAGCACTTCACTTAATTTGTTTCGAACTACTTCATCTTGAGCAATAGTAATGAAGAACTGATTCTAAATAGAAAATAATAATCAAAAATAGTATTTGTGTGAAATTAATTTACTTCAATATATATAAAATGTTTAGCAGCATCAATCATTTGTATATAAGCATTTTGAATCGATAATTCCATTGATTTTGTTTTTGCTGACCATGGTCCAACTGATCGAACACACTAAATGCAAAATTCATGTGAAAAATAATTTTTAAAATGAATATTAATCTTAAACAATAACTTACCTGAGCATTTACCCGAAATGGTTCACTTTCAAGAAAATCTTGCCAGTTTTCAACAGTCAAGTCTTCGGTATCATCATATGACTTAGGTAGTAGAAATGGATAGAAATCATTTTCTGGATATTTTTGATGCTTAACAAAAAAAAAAAAAATTCAAAATTTAAATTTAAAAAGTTTTTGCTCGTTTTTCTGGTAACTTCTATTTTCAGTGAATAAATTCATAACCAAACAATTAATTAGTTCATTGTCAAAAGTCATTGATTAATATGTAGATTGATAATCAGGTCAAAAATTTATTAATAGATAACAAGAGTGTGGATGATTGTTTATGCTAGTTTTGAATCATCCTTTCATCTAAACTATTGTCTACAAACTCAAGTAAATGTAGAGATTACAAACTGGGATGCTCCGAAGTCATCAGGCTTGCGTGTTGAGTCAAGCAGTTTTTTCAAAGATCGGTAAGCAAAACAACGGAGAAATCGCGAGAATTTCGACGGAGAAAAAAGTTTTCAAAATTAGGGAAGGAATTAAGCCTTGACTCTGAGTACCTGTCACTCTGATACTCCCAGTAGCCTTTTGAGTAAAAATTTAGACAAAGAAAATCGACGTTAGAACAAATAGTCGTAGGAAAAACTTTGCAACATATTCTTTGTTAAAAAAAAAAAGAAGTGCTAATCAATGTATCATATTAGAAAATCTACTCTCATGTCTTTAATAATGTGATCTATATCAAAATATTTAAACAGATGAGAATTTGGAGTGCACATATATTTATGTTTAGAGTTTAGCTGCCGTTTCATATGTTAGTGAGAGTGTTTCGATATGGCTTTGGGTCAAGGACAGTGGGATTTGAGTATGATTTAAACAAACTATAACTGTCCTCAGTATGCATCTTCTCTTAAAATATACACCGACGTTGACGTCTTTACTCTCATCCGAAAAATATATTTCAATCGTTTATCTATGCGACGATATGTATCCACGATGCTTTGCTCTGCGATGATCTATCCAATCAATATGAAACCTGCATCTAATGGTACATCTGTTTTCTACCAAGCAGAAGATTTAACCGAATTAGTTAACAACTCTGATGGCAATCAATCGTTTTAGTAATAAACTAATTAATTATAATAATAATTTACATATAAAGTAGATTATATTTGATACGGTGGTCTTTGATTATGAGCTTATTTAGCAAAAATGGAGTTGACCATTTTTTTCAACTAACTTTATGAATATTCCATCGTTGAATAAAATGTCTTGCAGTATCTCGAGCTGTTTGACCAAATACAACCATTGCTTCATCATGCCACGGCATACGAGGTATTGATTTTCGATCAATATAATCTACATTAGAATTTACATAAGAACATTTGACATGAATGAGCAAAATGAAACAAAAAAAAAAGAAGAGCGAATCACCTGTACTATAGTCTTCGAGATTTGTCACATCTTTTTTATATGCATTTGAATAATCTTTTCCAATAAAATATCGATTTTTCCTGTCAATTTCAAGTGTTGATGGAGTAAGTGATTGTTGTTCTTCAAGAATCTCGTTATTATCAGCATCGTCATTGTTTTGTGAAAGATGATCTAAAAATAGTGTTGAAATATATAGAATAGAAATTTGGATTTACTCCTCAACCCCTTTTCAGAGAGACTGTAATAGTCAAATTAACTAATTACTTAAACGATTAGATAGTTAACTAATCTCTTATTAATATCTTGTTAGTAAATTTTTAATGATCCATCATAGGTGTTTTCAAATATGACAAGCGATTATATGTCACTAAAATCTAATTGAGAATATTTAAACTGCTTGTTTATTGCAGTTCTCAAGAATTAATTAAAAAATAACGAATAAGTAGATCCAAAGGTCTATCCAAGAAAATAAGATTCCTGTAATTAGTAACACCAGCTACATAATGCTTCGCATTTTAATCAGAACTTATTTATTCTGTTTAACCTATACAAAAAATTTCATTGACAAATATATTTACTCATATTAACAATACCTAAATGTCATGGAAGAAGTTTCATTATAATAGTTCAATGCAAAATTTAATTTTCTTTCTAAAATTCTTCTTAGATTTCTTCTTCACAAGCTTACAGCTAGTTGACTGTGAGAACATATTATTTACATTGACCAAAATAGGCCTTTTCTTCAGCTATTTATAACTTTTCTCAATGAGATAGTTCGATAGTTTTGAATCTGTAGCATTTCAAAGAACTTCCTTCATGTTAGACGATATTTAAAAAAAGCATTTATTTCGAATTTCGAATATAACAGATTTCGACCATTTCTGCAAATGTATAAAAAAGAAAGGAAATTCGATAAGGTATTTTGAATAAGAAGTTCGCTTTATATACATTAATATAGAAGAAGAATCGATGAGAAGCTAGCACAACGCGATCAATTATCACGACGAGAGAAACAATGTTAGGATATGGATGTGGATACGGATGATGAGAAGATAAACACTCACACCCACTCAGTGCTAGTTCATTTGATTCAGAATCAAGTTCTCTATCGAATATATCTAGTCCGATGGCGTTGCATGATATGTTTTAAATGTCGACTCTTCTCTTTTTGATTTTTTCATTTGTTGGTGCCATCTTTTGCATTCTGAATGGTATGTGCTGTCCGAGTTTGGGAAAAACGATTTTTTTTTTCTCTTGGAGTTTTATTCTTTTGAAATCTATAAGTTGTTGGTAACAAGGGAAAATATGTCGATATTTTATAGTTTTTTTCCTATTGATGAGTTCCTCTGTGATATATGAGTAGCCGACGTGTGTTAGCTTCACATCGACATAAGAAGACAAAACTGAAACTACATGGAAACTTTTTTTTATACATAGAGACTATTGTTCGTCTCCATGAAAGGTTTGGTATTAATAAAGTAATTTAAGACACGCCGTTTCCTACAAAAACTCAATTGTCATCAGAAAAAATCACAATTAGAATAAATATAATAGAAATGAGTTTGAGATCTGATATTTAGCAGTGGATAAGATTTTTAGTTTGGTATCTTATTTTCTTTTTTTTTGAAACGCCTGTAATGACTTTCATCATCGTCTGCTTAAAAAATACACTTCTTTTAGATTTATGCTATTATGTGATCTTATATTTCAGAATTCTAGAAGAAGCTTCATTGTATTTCAGTACTTGTGTTTTCTTTATAATAGGATGTTAAACTGCATTGACTCGCCGAGTTTGTTCTCTATATTAAGCTTTTTTTTTTATTATTATTTTATAAAAAAAAAAGCAATTCTTTAAATAGATAAATATTTTCCTAAGAGTTTTTCACAATATTCCTGACATCTTACTTTTTCTCCATATAAAAGATTATAAGATTTCTCAAACGAGAAAATGTACAGAGAGTTTCGAAGTGTCAAATGACTTGTTTTTCATCCTTAATTCTGAAATATTTGCAACATACATCTTGGTAGAGACATGAGTTTTGTCAACATAGTCTCTCCACTTTGCCTCTAACACATCCTGAAAATTTCATGTGACTTGAATCAATCTTACTCAAGGTCAATTTTTGATGGAGGGAGGTGATGAATTGAAGTCAGAAAACCATAGTTAAAAAGAGCATGAAACTTTCGTTCTATTTGATCATTTAAAATCATCTCTAATGACCATAGAAGTATACAACTATTGATCAGAAATGTTGTCAAAAGACTTTATACACAATTTATTTATTTGATTATTTACTTGAACTAAATGTTGCCGTTCCGGAATAAATCATCATGATCGTCAACTTCCTTTTCTATGATGTTCAAATATGCTTTTGTCATTTGTTACTCGTGTATCTTCAATAGGAATCATTCAATTTAATTATTTCTTTCAATAAAGATAGAAAGAGAAAAGATTTCCTATTAAATGTACAGTCTGTGAAACGATATTTACTAGTAGCATTGCACGAGCCACATTTAACACGAAAAGAAATAACACGAGTAAGTGTGGTAATAAGAAAACTAACAATATAATTATTCTAGCAAAAATATAGAGTGAATATTAGCATGTTAGTTGTGCAAAATAATATCAATGCAATACCTTCTATACTTTTTTTGTAGTTGTTAAGTAATAAATCCATCAAAAATGTAGAATATTCATCATCATCGTTGTCCAAGTTATGATAGTCTTTATTTTTATTTGCATCTATTTAAATGAAGAAATATTTGTACAATAATAATCAAAAATATCAGAATGGATAATACTTATTAAATTCAGATAACGTAAAAATAAAGTAGTTTACTATATTGTTTTACAATTAGAAATAGAATTTGGTTAAACTTTATAGCAAACGAATTTATGTATAATATCATACACTCATTCACACACATACGAAACAACAATTTAATTTATAATGGTCTTCCTCTGACATGTAAATATTATTATTTTCTGATTTTCTTTTCTAATAAATAAGAAATGACATTTATTCCTACCTGTCAAGATTGGTCGCATCACTTGATAAAGAGATAAAAGTAAGAATAATGAACAAGTTTCGAAAAAAACACAATAGAATTATTTACAATCTTTAACTGTTGATTTGATATCGAATGTTTCTTCATTTTCGTCAGTTGAATCAGGAAGCACAACTTCTTCATTTATTTCATTTAGAGGAGCGAATGCTGATCTCAGAAATTTAGAACTCTAGAATAGACTCTTAAATATTATATGTAAAGTCAAAGCAAGAAGTATTGGAACACACTGGTACTTTATATATTTATTGATTTATGAAGTAAAAAGAAGAGACAAAGTTTCTCTTTTTTTATCAATAGATAGTTCATACTTCATATCATTTTATACATCAAAATCAAGAATTTCTTCTATGATGTTGAATTATCGAATATTTTTTCATAAAAGTAGCCGATTTTTCGATGCATTCAAGAAAAAGATTCTTCTCTTTTTTATACAAAAGCATTCACTTTTTCAACATCAAGATTATATCATATGTATATCACCAGAACGAGTACACCGAAGTTTATCGCTTCGCATGCTTTTTGCTAGAGAAAAAACTTTTTTTTTTACAATAAAAACTATTTCAAAAAAAAACAAAAAAGAAAAGATCTCTTAATATGATAATACAGATGAGAAATCATTGAGATTTTTTTTGGCCTTAAGTGTTATTGAGATATCTTTGATCGTATTGGCGTAAAGGATAGAAAAAGATGAAATTTTCATTTTCCTCTCTTTTTTTTATGCAACAAAGATCTTTTCTTATTAGCCTTCAAAAATTAGTACGTTGATGAGTATGTGGGTATAGAGTGTTGGTGATAATTTTTCATATCTTCATATTCTAATTTTTTCAAAGAAAATAAAAAAAGATCCTTGTGGCATAAAAAAAGAAAGGAAAATTAAAATTTCTTCTTTTTCTATCCTGCAGGCCAACACGACCAAAGATATCCCAATAACACTTGATCCCCAAAAGTTACATTATTCGTCAATATACCAATTTGTACAGAACTTTTTCTTCTATGGTTTTCTATACATTATATATATATATATCTGACATCATCCTTTTTTCATAAATTTACTTTCGAGGATAGTACTCCTCGTCAAACTTTCAGGTTTTTGCAGTAAAAACTCTCTACTATTATATATGAAAGTGAATATCAAGAAAAAATCTCGATGATTTCTCATCTGTACTATCATATTAAAAGATCTTTTCTTTTTTTTCTTTTGACATGGGTTTTTATTGGAGAAAAAATGAATGCTGATGTATAAAAGAAAAAAAACCTTTCTCAGAATGTATTAAAAAAAAATCAGCTATGCTTATAAAAAAAACTTTCGATAATTAAAGATGATAAGCGAAATTCTTAATTTTGATACATAAAATAATATGAAGCATGAACTATCTATTGATGAAAACATAGAAATTTCAGCTCTTCTTGATACCTCATAAATCAACATATGCATAGAATACAAGGATGTGCCAATACTTTTTGACTTGACCCTAAATGATGATTAATTCTTTTTCTTTCTGCTCCCGGTTTTATTATCTTATTTCTCATTTGAGTTTTGTTACCTTAATCGGTATTTCACCAGCTTCTTCGGCCATTTGTGTAGTAGTTATTTGTGCTGCTTCTACTGTTTCTATGTTACCCGACGCTACATTTTCTGCAGCTATTTCAGATGAAGATTTTAATGTTGTGTCATTTTCATCGCCCAAATCAACAAGACTGGAAATAAAAGAACAAAAGTTTGTGTCTCAATGCTTCGTTCAACAAATATGAAGTTCCTTATTCATGTGAATTCGTCTTAGATTACACAACAATGAAGCAATTTCCAAGGCAAAACTTCCATCAATAATTTTCTCAAACATGTATGGTCTTAATTATTGCTACATTGTTGTACATGATATATTATGTGAAAACGATAGTTCATTTAGAGATTTATGCAATGTCAACTTTGTAGTAGAATAATTCATAAGAATATCTCTCGAAAAAAATTATCGATTATGAAGAGAATATTCAAATAGTTTTCAATGATTTATTTTTTTTTAAAACTATGTATAAAATTATCGTTGATAATTTGTAGATGAAAGCTCATGAGTTTGTTGTGTAATAATTATTCAATGATCACTTAATTACTAATCAGAATAAACAGTATGGGATTCATGTTAGATGAATTAAAATTATTTTATCAGAGGAATTTGTATAACTCTTCCTAGGAAAAAAAGTATAACTTTTCATTAAATAAAAACATTCTCAATGGCACATACAGAGCTGTACAACTACAATCTAGTGGCTACCAACATCATTGACTGAATGTAACTAGCACATACTAGTGCCAGTATCAGTGAAGCATCGGAATATAACGATGCAGAAAGGACATAGTGTTGATAGAGTTCCCAGGTCAAAAAAGCACGATCGTAAACGATCGTATACGACGAAATACGTCTAGAAACGGTCATCGTATACGACGATCGTATACGATGGGCGTACACGATGCCATACGTTCAAGTACGATCAACGTATACGTTGCAAATAAACGACTGTCGTGCACGATTGTAGTATACGACCGTATATGGTCGTAACTTAGTCGTAGGTTTCCACATCGAGAAATCATATAGAAAGATCGGTCAGGAATTTTTGTATGATTCTATTAGATCTTACAAATTATTGTATATGATCATACGAGATCATACGGAAAATCATACGAAAAATTGTTGTCTCAGAAATCTGATGTCAAGTCTTACATCAAGTTTCTCGAAAATGAAAAATTAAATTTGAGATTTTCTATAATATTAATATAGAAAATTTAAGAATAAAATCAACCATTTTCTATACTATTGCTATAGAAAAATAAAAAGTAAATATGCGATTTTCTATATTCAGGGTATAGAAAAAAAGAAATGAAAATTTATATTTCCTATATTATTATTATAGAACAATAGGAAATAAAACTAACTATTATGTGTATTAATAATATAGAAAAATAAGAATTATAATGAGATTTTGTATATTACCAATATAGAAAAGCAGAAAATAAAAATTAATATTCTTTGTATTATTAACATAGAAAACAAAGAAATAAACTTAACCACTTTCTATATTATTGTTATAGAAAAATAAAAAGTAAAAGTACTATTTTCTATGTTACCTATAAATAAAGAAATAAAAAATTGAAGTTAAGATTTTCTACGTTACCTACATAACAAAATAAAAAACTAAAATTAAGATTTTCTATATTAACAATATAGAAAATTAAGAGGTACAAGATAAGATTTTCTTTTATTGTTCGTATAGAAAAATAAGAAAAATAATTGTGTGCACAACTCGATCGTGTTTTTCAACTGCTGTTCTTCGTAGTAAAACTACTCGAATCAACAATTCTCGAATAAATAAAGAACAGGGAACATCATACACGATCGGATAAGGATAGATAAGATCTTCAGTAGGTACTGGTGTATGTTCCTTTTGTGGTTTGAAGAGATTTGATAGGAAGCATTGAGTCTGTCCCTATAAGTGTCTTAATCTTTGAATCTCATAAGATTATTTGGTGACACTGTACAATCAAAATCTACCCAAGTCAAAAACCTGACATCAAATCATGCAAAATCCGATAAGATCTTATCCTTATAGGATTTTCTCCATGATCTTGTCACAAGATCATATGATTTCATACGTGTTCGTTGTTTGAAGATTTCCTCAGATTTTGACCATAAGATGCCAGCAAAAATCTTACAAGATTTAAAGATTAAGAAACCTGTTAGTACCGGCTGAATGTTTCTTGTGAGATCTTATCAGATCATATGAGATTAATGTAAAAAGAAACATAACAGAACATAATGTGGATCCTGTCTGTTCTTAGCTGAATGTGTATGGTCTCTCCTGTTCTTTAACTTATTCGGAAATTGTTGATTCGATCAGTTTTACTGTTAAGAATAGTAGTTAAAAAACAAGATCAATCCGTGTACCTACTTTGTTTTGGTACTTTTCTCTAGTGATCATACAGAAATCTTAACTTTCATTTCTTATTTTTCTATATTAATAATATAGAAAATGTCAATTTTCATTTCTGATTTTTCCAAATTGATAGTATAGAAAAGGTGTAATTTAATTTTAATCTTTCTATATTTGATAATATACAGAATTCTAATTTTCATTTTTTATTTTCCTATAGCGATAATATAGAGAATCTTAATTTTTACTTTTAATTTTTCTATATTTCATATTATATAAAATCTTATTCATTATTTTTCATTATTCTATTCTGGTAGTATAGAAATTTCTATTTGTATTTCTTCTTTTTCTATTTTGGCGACATAGAGAATCCCATTTTTACTTCTCATTTTTCTAGTTTAATAATATAGAAAATCTTATTTTTCAATTCATCTTTTCTATATTGACAATATAAATAACAGTTAGTTTTGATTCTGATTTTTCTGTATTGGTAAGGTAGATAACAGTTAGGTTTATGGTTTTCATTTTCTATATTTATAATATAGAAAATCAGACTTTCTAACGGGTGTTGCAAAAGTTCCTGGAAAATATTGCTTCATTTCTCATCGACCACACCATAACACGTTTTGACAAAATAAAAAATATCTATTCAGAATCTACGTTGAAAGCGCTATCTAACTGTATATTCAAAAAATTTCTAGAATATTTTGCCTTTGAGTAACGGTCACGTCCTTAGATGACACTGAAATGTACTACAGCTTTAAAAAAACAACCCACAATGACTATGGCAGAAGGTGCCGATCTTTAAGTAATGCCACAGTATTTTCTGCCGGATTCGTAGAGAATTAAACGACGAATGTAATGAGAAAAAGAGCCACAATATATGACGGAACGCATAGGATATATTCGAAAAATACTGAAATATCGGTTCCTTCTGTCACAATTATTATGAGTTGCTTTTTACAGAGTATATTTTAGTGTCATTTAAGGGCGTGGTCGTTACTCAAAGGCAAGACATAATAGAAATTTTTTGAATATACAGTTAGAAAGCGCTTTCAACGTAGATTCCGAATAGGTATTCTTTATTTTTATAAAACATGTTTTAGCGGACGAAAAATGAAGCGACATTCTTTCCAGAACTTTTGCAACACTCCTTATATACTGTTTCTATATTGATGATATAGAAACAGTTAGTTTTCTGTATTGTTTCTCTAAAATGATAATATAGAAAATGCTAACTTCTATTTTTTATTTTTCTATATTGACAATGCAGATAATAGTTGGTTTTATTTGTTTTTTTTCTATATTGGCAGTATAGATAACAGTTACTTTTGATTATTATTTTTCTAAATCAATAGTATAAGAATCTTAGTTTTCATTTCTTATTTTCCTAAATTGGTAGTATAGAAAATCGTATTTATTATTTTTGATTTTCTACATTGATAATATAGAAAATGGTATTTTAATATTTCTATATTTGATAATATAGAGAATCCTAATTGTAATGTTTCATTTTTCTATAGTGATAATATAGAAAATTTTAATTTCTATCTATTCTTGTTCTATATTGCTAATATGGACAACAGTTACTTTCATGTCTTAGTTTTGTATCTCATTAATATAGAAAATCTTGATTTTCATTTTTTTTTTATTTTTCGATATTGGTAATATAAATATCAGTTAGTTTTAATTTTAATTTTTCTATATTGATTATATAGAAAATCCTAATTATTATTTCTCTACATTAGTAATATAGATACCAGTTAGTTTTATTGGTTTTTTCTATACCAGTAATATAGAAAATCAGATTTTTAATTTATTTTTTTGTATATTGGTGATATAGATAGCAGTTTGCTTTATTTCTAATTTTTCTCTATGGGTTATACAGAAAATATTATTTTTCATTTTTCTATATTGATGATATAAATAAATTTTAGCTTTTATTTTTTAGATTAAATAAAGTTTGTTTGTTATTTTTAGATTAAATAAATTTTATTTTTTTATTTTTTAGATGGAATAAATTTATTTTTTATTTTTTAGATTAAATGAAGTTTATTTTTTATTTTTAGATTGATTAAACTTTATCTTTTATTTTTAGATTAGATAAATTTTATTTTTTATTTTTTCAGATTAAATAAATTTATTTTTCAATTTTTTAGATTATTGAAAAGAATAAATAAAATAGTAAAGTATAACTGTAATTCAATGGGGGTGTTTAGTGAGACTTGACACCCTAACGAATTAGGTCATATACACACTAGAAAAAGTGAATTAACTTAAGGTTGAATCAATTAATTCAACCTTAAGTTAATTCACTTTTTCTAGTGTGTATATGGCCTTAGTTTTTTCATCTTTGGAAAGTCAAAGGGAGGGGGGGGGGGCGCTAGGTGGCAAAATTTTGAATGAAATACGATGAAAAACGATATAGTATACGACTGTGTACGACCGTTTACGGTGGTCGTATACACGTCGTATTTCGTCGTATACGACACGACGATATACGGCCGTAATTCAGGTGTCAAGTAATACGACGAAATACGGTCGTATACGATCGTAATGTGCACCGTATACGACCGTTCACGATCGTATACGACGTCGTATACGATCGTTTACGATTGTCGTAATGCTCGTCCTGGGTTGATGTTTGGCTTTTTTAGAGAATGCTGATGTCAGTTTAGTTAGTCTTATAGTGAACACTGCTGCCGATGTAATCAATGTCACAACAGACACTTTGGGATAAATCGTTATTCCTAAAGTAGGATACACTTAGACTACCCTGTAAGCCTTTATCCTAGACACATGGAAAACTCTCATACATATGGCTTTCCTTCTTATTAAAAATAGATGCATGATGTACGTAGAAACAATATGAAATCTAATATAAGACAGTAACTCACCGCATATATTCATCATCCCAGCGGCCATAACATAAATCAATTCCACCAACAAAGGCAATCTTTTGATCAATAATAACCATTTTTTCATGATGAGACCACAAAATTACTCTATCCTTAATATTAAGATCTGGATGTCGAATAACCTTATATATTAAAGCAAATGAACTATTTATGTTAATTTTAATTAAAATATTAAACTGACTTTAATAAATCCTTTTGTACTTTTCGAAAGTAATTTTTTTTCTGTATATAAACTATTTAAAGATACAGTATATGGAATTTCTTTATAAATCATCACATAAACACGAACTCCTGCATCCTAAAATTTACAATTATGAATTTTAACAAATACAAATAATAAAGCAAATCAAAATCTTACCGCTATTCTTCCTAATATATTATCGAGTCGAAATGTTTCATCATCTGTTGGTCTTATCAACATAACTTCAGGTGAAAGCCACCAATCAGTAATAAACACTTCTTCTTTAGCTGTCAAAAGTGCTTTAGCAACGGCTTGCATATATGATTTACCATTAATAAACCTATAATAAATACTCTATTTTAATACAAGATCATTTTATTATTTTACCAATAAGCTAATTGATTTTCTCGAATAGGTACGTATGAATTAAATCGACATCCTGTTGCACTAACAAAATCTTTTGCTTGTTCTGTTAAATTTGATAAATTTTCTATCCATTTATCACGATCACGTGCTGTTGGACATCTACCAACAAATGTTTGTTGTAAATTGCTTACTTTAATACCATCATCACTACCAGTATCATCAATACCAGTTAAAACTTGAAAACCACGATCAACTAACATAGGAAACCGTACTTCATGTGTATCTGGTCGTATATTAACTATATAACTATCTTTAATAACAAACCATCTAGATGTCGAAAATGAAGACCTTTTTATTGACAATATAATTCATAAGAAAACAAAAAGACTCATACTTGAGACCATGGTGACATTCACATGAATCACAAAAAAATGATGAAAAGAGAGTATGCCGATCAGAACAATGATCATCAGATTGTTTTAACAGATGACCTTCTTTTCGACTGACTGATAAACCATGAATGAACGATAGACAACTTACTTCGAAAAATTCACGCTAAAAACAATTAAACTAATACAATATGATGTTATAAGAAATAACCAAAACACTATTGAATCAAAGAAAGCTTATTTTATATGTAAATTTTAATTCTAATTAATTAGTTCACTTATTAAGCTTATCATTAGCATATGAGTTATTAACCATTCATATTTAGTAACCAGATCAGATGGTTGCGAACAAATGGCACGAGGATAGGTGATGTACGGATATTCTTATATTTTTATCCACATCTTATCCTTTCCCTACACAGACTTAGAAATTACCAACTGTGATCATTACCAATTAAATTGGTTCTCTACTCAAATGATACTCAATCAATTTTTTTAGTCTATTTATTACTTTTAATATTTATATATATATAATAGATTATATTTGATTCAGTAGTTTTCAGTTATGATTCCATTCAGCGATATTGAAATTAGAGAAAAATCATTTTTGGCAAAGACAAAATTTTTCAAACATGAACTCAATCATCAGAAAGAAATTTCTCATAAACACTAAATATTTGATTAATCTTTATGTTAAAATTAGTAACAATCTTAATGAAAAATATTTCGATTATAATCGGATTTTTGTGCAACAAAGCCAAAATTATAATCGAAACATTTTCCATTGAGAATATCAATTTCGACTTCATACCATAGCTGGATGTGCACGAAATTTCGGATGTTTAAGAACTTTATTGAGATAATCGACAAGAATATTCTATGCAAAAAGAAACAAATGAATAAGGGAAGAAAAAAAGCAAAGTTCATTGTATAACTTACAGAATATTCTTCAATATTAGAATCATTGACAAGTCCTTCTTGATGATTTCTTTTTGGAAAAAATGGATATTCATTGTTTTCATCTTGAGTTCTAATAAATATGAAGTTATGATAAAAAGAAATATCTGATTTTCATTATTTCAGTTAGATACATGCAATAGTTTCATAATAAACAATAAATATTTTAAGCTTGAGTTCTTTATGAAACAAATTTAACCAATTCGTTTGGTATTATCGAATGACAGTGTTTGTTAGAAAAATATCAATTATTTTTAGACTACAACCCTCAAAACTAACTCGAGGATCAGTTCGAGTGAGCTTTGTTGAGTCGGGTTCGAGTGCGAAACACAATTAGAAAAAAGTCGGATACATTTTTCTTGATGTAGTCTATCGCTCTCTAGAGAATTTTTCATGGCTGATATAAAATCAATTTGCAATGAAGCGATCGCTTTATATTATTTTTAAATAGTCAAGAATGGTTTAAAAAATTTTTAAATAATTCCATAAATTGTTGTTCTTCTATTAAAATAGAGACAAAACAATTAGGATAAAGATATATTATTGTACTTGTATACTTCAAATTACATGTTAAGTTCTGCATAATATTCTTTCAAATAATACTAAGAAATCACAACAGTCTCGTTCATCTTTGTTCTTTAAATTTTTCAAAAACTTTTATGAATATTCCGCTATAGATAAACCATACGTATCTCCCGATTATTATTATAATTATTAGTACTATTGATCTATACATATAGGTAGTGTTTAAAGTGTATCTGCATGTGTGTGTTGAAGAATTTATATTTCGAATCCAAAAAAATTAAATTAAACATATCTATCTATAATACATAGCTAGTTGGAAGTCGAATCCATCCTCAGTATCGGATCTGCTATGAGGTACTGAACTGCATCAGAAAATATTATCGAAGACATCTTGAATCTTTCTCTAGGAAAAAGATTCACAATACATTTTGTTTTCTAATTATTCCATATCATACGTACATGTCTGAATCACTTTGTGATTTTTTTCTTTCTTCATTCACGAAATTCAACAATATTTGATGTAAATTTTGAAAATGTCGATGATTTTTATCAGTAGTCCATTCATTAGATCCATGCTGGGTTGTTATGTGGAATCTGAAAAAAAATGAAATTCATCATTTCGACAATTTTAAGTGTTGTTTAGTTAAACCTACAAATGTGGGTCAATTAATGCTGCAGAACAATCATTACTAAATTCAGCCACAATTGATTTGACATCAACTGGAACATTAGGAACAAATGCTTGCCCAGTACGACGGTATATATGTTCGATAGTAAACTTGTCATCTAAGTAAAGAAAAAAAAAGAACTCAAATAGATAAAGAAGATAAATATATAAACTAACTTCGTTGAAAACGATCATCAACAATTTCTTCAAAGTTATCATCAGGATATGGTAGATATTCTGTATCCTCTTGATCTGCATTATCATTATCAATGGATTGTTGAGTTCTTTCAGCTATGTCGTGAGCTGGAGCAATAAAAAAACCAAATTTGTTATGGTTTGTCATCTAAAATATTTTTCACACGTTCAAAATAATATATGTGCTAATCATAAATTTTCATGTACTGATGCAATCAACAGAAGCGAACAAAACGAAAAAAAAAACAGATAAAAAATGAGAAAAAAGAACAGAATGCAACTTCACCTTTTGTTTTTGGTGAATAGAATGAAATTTACCTATCAAAATAGGAGAGTAAATTATTATAAAGGAGAAAAAATAACGTACTGTAACTATTGTGGAATAAACATTTGAAAAAACAACAACAAAAGAAGTATAATCTATGGAAGGCTTTTCTTCTTTGTCTTCAATATATAGATAAGAATTTCGATGACATTAAAGATAATTAAGTAAAAAACAAAAAGCATTACAATATGAAATTGTTCACATATCGATATAATGTATATTTCTTTAGAAAGAAAGCACGTCACTTTAATTCCCTCATTGAATATATTAAATGACAAGCTTATATATAAGAAAAAATAATAATAACGGAATGAATGTTCTTATTATAATTTTTTCTTTTACTTTTTCTGTTTACTGTTACGCTTCGAAGCGCTTACACAAGAATATAGAAATGTAATCTAGAACGACCACAAAAAGATCATAGAACAATATGAGTACGAATATACGAATAAGACATACCGACTGGATATTGGTTTGACACGGGTAATGATTGAGTTAGGGCTTTCATGGGTTAATCCTAAGCCAAATCAGTAAGTTGTACAGACGATTGAAATAGTTCTAATTGTAACTCACTCATAAAATCTTTCAGCTGAATTTTATCGATTAACCCATTAAATAATCTATATTTCTTAGAAATTAGTTACGAACAAGTTTGTTGAATGAAGATGTCATCATGATGCGACATGCGTTATCAGTCAGCTACTCGATATTCATTGTTTGGTTGGATGATCAACCTTGAAATACATAAAGCACATTTCGTTTGCTTTTTTTTCTCTTTCGCCTATCGCCTCTTTTTTTTTCTTTCTTTTACTATTCTCTTCTTCTCCTGTCGCTCTTTCTTAACTATTTACGGTACACATAAGTAATATATTGTCAAATGCTGAATATTTTAGTGGGATAGATTTAGTCAAGCATTATGGTTTTCGTTGTCTTTTTGTTTTTCTTTTTTTAATTTCTGAAGATCATTCAGAGCGTTATTAATGTGTAGTGGTACTAGTTTCATAATAGTCTTGTAAATACTTCGTAGCCAATTTACTTCCAATCCTTTCTTGGTTCAATGCAATGAACAGTTTTGCCTTATGATTGTATGTAATCCAAATAATGAAGCGATAATAAAGTTATTCTTATCCTCATATTTATAGACATAAGGATATAACAGGGAGTGTAGTCGATAAAAGTTAGAAAAAGTTTATTTTTATTCTATCAAAATTCATAGAAACCACTTCAGTTGTGTTAGAGAAACTTGTTTAGTTTTTCACGGAAGTTTTGGGAAAGTCTCTGTACGTTCTTTTTATAATCTACAAAACGATCACTCTTACATATTTTAGACAGTGTCAACATAGACGTACTAAAGCTTTTTTTCTACCAATATATAATACAAAGCTGAAAGTCACAATAACCGGAGTTAACTAAACCCGATTTTCGTCATCTCTCATATTAAAATAAATGTAGCTTGTATTATTGCATTTTTAACAATATGAGAGAAAAAAGAATCAATAAAAAAGAAAATAGAGGTAACAAATGATAAAAAATGAAAAGAAAAACGAGATAAAATGAAAAAATAGGCACATAGATGTACATGAATGCGCTTAATCAACAACATCAATCTACTTATGCAGTTCAAACCCATCCAAATACATATTCATAGAAAAGAGATCTTTCTAGATCAGGTCTGTATATTTGTAGCAATCCTTGTTTTTTAATATATATTTTGTGGTATAAATATCGAAGTAATCTTCATTTGTCACAGAGAACAAATTTGTTCTAGCACAAAAAAGACACCATGATACATTAATCTTATCTCGCTCGATACTTGAAGACTTTTCGTCAAAAAAAAGAAACAGAGAAAAAAGTCATGTGAGATGCTGAAAAATAATGGTAAAAGAGCATGCTCTTAATACTGATGCTAATTACGATTTTCCCCAGCTCAAGTAGTGGCGGCGCTGGAAGTCGTTTGAAATCGTCTCAGTGCATTCGGATATGAATGGAGTTCCACCTTGAAAAGTATTTCTTGTATTGATGTTTCTGTGACAACTGTTTCCTAATATCCATCAGTATTCAAAGAAAGTCTACTGATAGAAGTTGTATATTGAAGTATTATCTGGACGATAATACCTCTCAGAACAATGACAAAATAATTAGTTATTTGAAGAATAAACATACTCTGCATGAGTTTTAATGAACTATTATATTTGACAATCCATGTATGAGGGTGTGAATCAGATGAAGAAGTACACCTATCCCACCCATACCCTAGATACAGAGTACTTCAACGCGTGTACAGTAAAGAAAAACCAAAAAGAAAAATGTAATAATTTTCGATCACGAAAGAGCTAGCCTCCTTAAACCAGTATTTTGTTGAGGTTAAAATATCAATGATCATAAATCAACAAGTATAAGTTAATTGGAAATATCGTTTCTGTTTTTAAAAATATTATAGAAAATAAGAAAATATTTCTTAGATAGACCTCTTTTTTTCATGCATTAGAGAAAAAAAGTTTGAATTTTATTCTTACAGATGGATCTAATCCAAGGTAATAGATAGACTGAATTGATTTGAACGAATTAAAATACTTGAAAATATAATAAAAGTATCATTTGAACATCATTATACGATACAAATTTTTATCGTGACATACCACAATATTAGTATAGAAGTTGATTTTTTTTGTCCAGAGGCAATTGAAACTGTTGTTGTTAGTGTCTGACATTATGTTCAGAGACAACAATTATTAACATGTAGCATAGTATTTACCTCAGAGTGCATACTATAGACTTGTTCAAATCACAAGATTTAAATCTACATCATACCAGTAAACATATTTCGTCTGACACATGCATTTTTGTTTGTTCGTATGAAAAGTTTTAAGGTGGATGTAGATGTTAATCTTTTCTTCATTCATACCCATACCCACACCATACCCTCACACACCCATACCACATCCACCTCCACCCTCACCCCCACCACCACCGACACCCATATCCATACCCACACCCACACAGCCATACCCACACTCTTAATGATTCGAATTACTTCAAGATGGGTGACTGGGATCAGCTCCAAACTACTTTTCCATTTTTATGAACACTTTTTTTTTGAATACATTGTTTGTTAAAAAGTCTTTCGTCATTGAATAGAGAATACTTGAATCTAGTTTTGATCTAATCCTTATCGCTTGATGATGTAAAATATCTGAGAACAAGTGAAAACCATATGAAGTTTTAAGTTTTTGATGCCAATCACCTTAGAAAACTATACTTTTGCTTCGAGCTGTGCTATAGGCAGTGGCTTAGTTGATGTTCAGGCGTGAGCGAAGCTGATAATGAAATCTGTCTGTGGATAAAATCGCTTTTTTGAATGAGATTATTGCCAATATATAGCATTCCAGTAGGACGTAAAGATCCAAAACAATTCTAGCGACTGAATCTTCCCTCCACAACAAGGACATTTGATTATTTCATAGTTCGTGAATTACTTCTTAGTGGTATAACGAAAGATTCGTTCAATCTGATTGATGTCACTACGCTAACATAGTTAATAAATTTGAATTTTTTGAAAAAGAAACAGAAAAGTTCATTATATTACAGAAGTATGAATGTACAATAGTAAAAGGAATAGTAGATAGTAATTCGACTTAATCAGCGGATGTGTGTGGATGTAAGTGTGACTCTGGATCAAGAAAAGTCATACCGATACCCACACATTCATACTCATCTGTACGTAACCGCAGTATCATTTTCAAAAACAATCCAACACATTAGATCATATTTTAGTTCATTATGCTTTCAAGTTACTCAAGGGATTTGCTGCGTTTATTTCGTAGTTGAATGCAACTATTGTAAATGTCACGTAATTCTTGCATAGTTCGTTCATGTTTTCGTTTATTTTGTTCAATTACTTTCTGTAATCGTTATTCTTTCGCTTCTGACTTCCGTATTTGTTTTTGAATGCAGATCATCTCTGTATGAACCGTAGCAGTATCACATCGTTTATAACTAATAGCACAATCTGGACACGTCAATTCGATTAGTCGGCAAACAGCCACATGATCAGCTAAATTCTTCTTCAAAAAATCTGTATCACAAGCAGGACGTTTTTTTAGATTGATAACCACACTCTTGCTCATGTCTATCAAGTCCTTCACATGAAATGAGATAGAACAAAACACACAAATGAATGAGTAAGTAGTACAAGAAGACTACTGACCTTCACACAGCCATTCGGCTCAAATTCACAAGTGACTTTGATTTGTGTTAGTAGCGTCTTGATGACTTTGAGACATGGTCATTGCTCAAATGATTTACAACCCATCGGACAGTGTTTTCTATTTCCTCTTAGCCATTCAGTTCTACATGCACAGCAGAATACAGTCTAACATTTTGAACAAGCTACTGGGTTTTTCAGAATATCCCTAGAAATTGCACACTGGACATCAATTGACTCCATTCTGGCTAGTTTTACAATACGATGACTTTGGAAGGGTGTGGGATGTGAGTGTGGGTGGTTATGAGAGTAGTTGGGCAATGCAGTACCAACACCCACGCCCTACACCTCACACCCTCCCCCTCCCTCTACACCCACACTCATTCCGACACACATAACTATACAATATTTTCACTTCATGGAACCGACAACATATTGACGATAAGTTTGTCAAATCATTTTTTCGCCTAGATGTTAGTAGTTTCATTTGAAAGAACAGAGCAGTTTATTTTGGTGAAACAAGTATCGTTTTTATCGACATATTAGAAATGTCATAGAGGTTTGGACCAATCAATCATTTTTGAAATAGTTTCACAATGGACTTTCTCTTGAAGGTTTGATGTAATTCTTCATGGGCTAGAAGGTGGTATAGTTTGCTTCTCATTATTTTATTAAAGAAAATTTTCTTAGGATATATAGTGCCTGAAATTGTGATTATTTTTATTCGCGTGCCAATGAAAACAATCGCGACATCCATACCAAGATAACCACATTTTCATGTGGTATTTGTCCTTCTTAATATGTGAATAAAAACACTATTTGTTTCACCATAATTAACTATTTGTATTTTAATTCACTTTATGTCATGTTTTCATTTATTTTTTTTTATTCACGACACACAAATATGTACCAAAAGATAACAAAAAAAAATATTTATATATCCATTTCTATTGCACTGTTAGTTGTTCATGATTTTTCTATCCATACAATATATACAAACATTAGACAAAAAAGAAAAATATCGGTGCTAAAACGCGCCTTGTTATTTATTCATAATGTTGAACTAATGTTGATGCATCATCATGATTACGAAGAATAGTTAAACATTCATTTAATAAATTTTGATATTCATCCTTGTTTTTTAAAGGCATAAAATTTATATTTGAATTTGTTGGCGTACTATGTACATGTTCAGCTACATGATCTAATATTGATTTTAATTTTAATGATTTATCATCAAGCGATGAACTTGCAAGAAAACGAACGAAACTTGTTAACCAAAAATAATATTCACGTGATGAATGAAGTATACGAGATCGTTGAATTTGAGTTTCAAGATATGCTGATACAAGTAGTTCACGATTTGGTGATGAATATAAAGTTTTTTGATAAACGTCATCGTTCATTGTAGCACCATATGATTTAGTTAATGATGATAATGGACCTGAAGATGTTAATTCAGATGGAAGAGCAAAATCAGAAACAAAATCATGTTTATGAAATAAACATGTCCAATGTTTGAGCGTATTATCAAATCCATATAAATGTCCTGTGCCTATAAAATTAAAATAAATGATTAATACAAGTAATTATACTATGAATTATGAACTTATTACTCAAATTTTATAAATGAAGGAGAAAGAGTATGCTAATTAATCGGTAATTTCTGTAGAGCTCGTGCACATGGCTTACTTTCTACTAAAAATACATGAGAGAATTCTTATCCTAAAATTTTTTGTTTAAAACAGTTAACAAATGACACATTATTCGATACAATTTTCTTGATGATGCCAACTATGTCCTTGTTTTTCTCTTAACGCATTTCTTAAACAAAAGAATGCTGAAAATGTGCATCTCAGTATAGAACCATTTATACTAACTGATAAATCACTTTTAATTCGAGACTATTTGCATTATGTAAACAGAAATGACTGTGGAAATATTGAACTTTTATATCTAATGACATGGTCTTTCTCAAGAAGACTAGAGAAGTTCATTTTGAATTTCGATTTGAAATTTTATAGAATCTGAACTCAGCAAGATCAATTGATTGTGTAAGTTTTTTCGATTGTTTTTGTTGTTCTTATTCTAAGATATAGCTATCATAAAAATTTGTTTTTTATATTACTGACATATCATCGACAGATTTGATTTTCTTGTTTCAAGAAAAGAACAAATTAAAAGATCGAAAACTTTCCTGATTCTCACCTGTCTTTGTGCAGAGTTTCCAATCGAAATTTCAAAACGAATTCCCCTAGTGTTCTTGAGGAAGACTATAACATTCATAATTCATTAGGATCTACATTTTCAATCAAATTATTGATTCTTCTAGTCTAACTATTCAAATGCCTTGTTATGAACTGGAACCAGCGTTCTTAGTTCTTAAAATAATGCTCGGGTTACAAGTTTTACATTTGACTTCCTCTTATTACTGATTGACCTGAGCTCTGCTTGTCTACATGTCTATTCTGTTTATACGTATAGAACACTGACTAGTGACTTGTAGGCATAAAAAAAATTTAAAATAATACTAACTCGTTATTAAGCAAACAGTATCTGAATTAATATGATTTAATGTAAAAATATCAACTATGGATGCATGTGGTGGTAATAAATGTGAAATATTAACATCAATAATAGGACATGTCATTGAATTACGTGTTATATCAAATACAGTTAATAATCCAGTCATATAAATAAGTGAAATTGTAGCTCGTTGTATATTATTTGTATTTTCTGATATATAAAGACCAGCTAATGTTTGTGTTAGAACAATATTTGAATATAAACGTAAACCACTTTGTCGTTGTAAAATAAATAATTCTGAACAATGTTGCGTTTCTTGTAAAGTAACAATAGCAATAAAATTTTTTGTTGCTTGTATAGCAAGTAATGGTGATTGAAAGACATTTTTCCATTGTACTAATTTTGTTTTTTCATTAATACATGATAATATATAAAGTTGATCTGATTTTTCTGTACGTAATTCATATTCATTATTAATTTTACGTATTAAATTTGGTTGTAATTTAAGAGGAGGAAATAATGCAGTTGAACTTATTGATGAAGGCAATGTAATTGATGAAGTTGATGATCGAATAACACCTTTAGTAGGTTTTGGATCGGCTGGTATTGTAGGCATACGACGAACTGATGGAATTGATGAGGAATTCGAAGTAGTAGGAGGAGGTGGTGGTGGTGGCGGTGATGGAACTTTGGATACTGCTGAAGCAGGAGTATGAGTATCAATGCATATCGGTTTAATACAACGACGACCATCACCTAATACACGTTCAGTTTGATTAGCTAATGTGACTTTTACTGTGGATTGTGGTACAGGATGACTATGACCATTGCCATTAATCATTGGTGCACTATTTAAATTATATAAATAAAAAAAAAGACTTTTTTTCATTTAATAAATACATTGTAATAGAAAAACTGATTTCTTAAGTCCATTTTCAGAATTTGTACATAAACAAGTTTTTACGAGAATGGTTCATTGTGAAAGATTCAAGTCTTATGATTTAGTCTTATTCTGACAAACAAGCGATGTAAAAACATAATATTATCATAATTGTGTCTTTAGTTAGGAATCGCGATAAGATCTGTCTCTATGAAAAATTTCAAATCGAAAATTAGTTTCTTCTGTTTCCATAGCATTTATTTGCAAAATACCGTAAAATTACAACATTTCCGCAACACTAAGCGAAAGACCAAAACTCTTTGTAGAGAACCCATAGTTCAATTGAATTTATATAATGCACATATTCTCGACTCAAAAGCAATTTATTAATTAAACAACTTCTCTCGTCGAAACTTTTAATACTGACCCATTTGTAATTGTTTTAGTCGATAATGATATATTAACTTTATACATATCACTATAAAATTTAGCCATTTCATGACGTGTTAATGGTGTACCTAATTCACCTTTATTAAATATAATAAAAGCACATGCACCATCTGGTGAACAAATACCAAGTGTAATTAAACCCTCATCATCATTTAAATACCATGACATATCAAGTATACCTGATGCAAAAAAATCATTAACTATACACATTGGTTGTCGTGGACTTGTTAACCATAATGATAATGTTCGATCTTTACTTCCAATAGCTAATAAACATCGACGACGACCATTAATTAATAAAATTCGTTGTAAAAAACGTGCACATGTTATTTCTCGACGATGTCCAACAAATTCAGCATCAACTGTTGATGCACCACGTATAACACAAGCTGAAACTGGAAATCTTTACAAAAAAAAGTTTGTTTAGATATTAAAAAAAAAAAAATAAAATAAAATCATTACGTATTATTTTTTGCATGAGCTGTTGTAAACATAGTACCATCAGGTGACCAATCAAGTCGAAGAAATGATGTAGATTCAGCACAACCATCAAATGGTTCTTTAATTGTTTGTTCACATTGCCATGTTGTACTTGACCATACTTTAACTGTTCCATCCGAAGATTGTGATGCTAATAAAAGTCCAGTTGGATCCCATGCTAAACCTTTAACTAAACCTGTATGTCCACGAAGTGTTATTGTTAATGTAGCTGATGGCCATGAATAAATACATATATGATTATCAATTGAACATGATGCTAAATAACGATCATTTAATGGACACCATGCTATATCTAATATATCAGCAACATGACCTGATGATAAACTTGAACGAAGACGCCATGTTTCAGGAAAATCACCAAACGATGACGATGATTGAACTGATTCTATTAAATATTTAAATAAGTAAAATATTTCTTAACTGACTTACGATTTGTTACATTTGGATTTGTTGCTGTTAAATGATAGAGTAAAACATTTTGACGACTTGCAACAGCTAGAACATCACTTGTATATGAAAATCTAACACATAATGGACATTGTGTATCAATACGACAAAGAAGTCTTGATTGTGGTTGATATGTTTCATCAAGTATTGATGCAAGACGAAATATACGTATACAATCAACAGCATTATATTTGCCAGCTAATGCAACACGAATACCTTCTGGATTAATATGAAGTGATGATAAACTTTCTTTTGGTCCATGTTCAATCCATTCTGGTTTTATTAATTTCATTATTTTTTTTTTTTGAAAATGAAACTATACCTTTCAAGAAAACAAAAGTCTATCGTAATATTAAGAATTATCCAATCATATATTAACTATTCAAATATTCTATGTTCACTGGATAGAAACTGAATCACTAAGGGAAATGCTTATGTCTACTGTAGATGGCACGAGTAGACAGACTAAATCAATATAAAATTCGATTTGAACGAAATATTCAATTGAAATTTAATATTTATTAGAAATAACAATTTAATGTAGCATCTATAACTTATTGTTCAGTTTTATGTAAATCGTGGATAGAAAATATTGTAAGAGGATCATTTTGTGCTGAAAAGGTGATTCTTGTGATAGACTTTGTAAAAAGTCATTCCTGCACATGAACCGTTGGCAAAAAAAATGTTACCATTTTGTAGAGAATTCTTTTCTATATCAGCCAACATATGCAATAAAATTTCTGACCCTTTTCAAAATTCATGTATATCTTAAAAGTCACAAAAAAAATTCTAAGCATATATTCTGAAAGAACACAAAATTCAAATCCTAATGTATTTAAATACAGAAGAACTAATCAAATATTTTGTCTAGAAACTTTCAGTTCACCTCTTTTCTCAGTTTTTCATTAGATACATACATTCTTTCACTCTCTAAAATCTTCCTAATAAACATGATGGAACTCCCATGCTGAAAATAAATCAACTTCTTCAGACTAGTTTTAATATGTATGGGTTTTATTCAACCAAATTTTTCAGTAGAGTTTTAGCAATTATCTTTTTAGAGGAACGACATATCTTTGTTTTTCTTGCTTAAAATTTATTTAGTGAACCAAAAACTTAGATAAGGAGTCTTGCGTTAGGGATTATTCACTATTAACTTAGTCTATCAGATTGAAAAGTGCATCAAATATTTTTATTTAACATTAAAAAAAAACGATTGAAGAAATTTAATCATTAAACGATATGAAACTTTTGTTAAAGATGATTATCGACTTATTACTATATGTTAACAAATGTTTGCAGGATATGTTTTTGATTAACATCCAGACGTATTTTTATTAACATGCATGTACAGTAAAGTCTTCTTGCTGTGAGCACCTACTTATAGAGATAGAATCGATCGATCTGAAACCCATACCGACACTGAAACAACAAGTTGTTGTACTATTCTATCTGTGGATAGTGATATTTGTCATAGGCAATGTTCAATACAGTTTTATCACACATCCTCTCACAGCAAAAAAACTAATAGATCACACTGCAGTGACGCAGCCAGGAGTTTTCGGTAAGCTGGATCTCAGCTTCAGAGCGTGGGACCTAGATGAAACTTATGGAGATTGATATTGGACTCCAATAATGAGTCTTTATGAAAAGATTTTTACGATTGAAGTTTGCGAAAAAAATTTATTTTTGATCCCCCAAAAAATTTATTTTTGGCTTTTGTAATATTGCGCTTTTTAATTTTTTTTTCGTAATCTACATCGAATTTCACCGATAGATTTAAAATTTCATCAAAAAGACATTCACCCGTTCAAAAGTTATAACGTTTCGAATATTTCCAAAAATTCTTGCGACATTTTACAAAAATTCAAAACGTTATAACTTCTGAATAGATGCATGCTTCCAGATGAAATTTTAAATATATTGCTGAAATTCGATGTAGATTACGGAAAAAAATTAAAAAACGGAATATTACAAAAACCAAAAAAAATTTTCGGGGAATCAAAAAAAGATTTTTTTTTCGCGAACTCCAATCGTAAAAATTTTTTCATAAAGACTCATTATTGAAGTTCAATATCATCCTCCATAAGTATCATCTAGATCCTATGCTCTGAAGCTGAGATCCAGCATACCAAAAAATCCTGCCTGCGTCACTGCCACACCGGTAAAGACTGGTCTAAAACTCATACGGAGATCGATCCTATTTGTGCTACTTCGAGAAGTGATGTTTATTTCAAATCCTATGAGCAACATATGTTCTATCACTCAGGTACAGAGCGAGAAAAGAAATTATGTCATTGTATACTGTATTATGATAAACAATCATAGTCATAGGATACATAGGAAAAGATGATGGACTAAATGTGAATATTTAAAAGATCTCATCATGCTACGTAGAATACTATTTGATGCCGTAATAATTATGAAAGCATATGGACTTAGTAATATTTTTGCTATGTTTTAAGAAAATCAAGATAAATACTCTTCTTTATTTTCCAAATATAAATCTGTTTTTCTGTATACTTCATGTTAGATGTAAACTATCGATAATATTAGGGTGTGGGTGTGACTTTTTTGACACTCAAATTTAAACCCGCATCTACATCCCAATAGAAAGTCAACTTGGGCATGTGGGAGAAGTGAAAAACCAAGAAGAGCTTTTTCAATAGTTCGAGTATTCTCGTTTGTATAGCATATTTCTCTTGTCTTCATTCCAATTACATGTATACAAACAAGTGTACATTTGTTGCATTTTTCATCTAATGCATGACTCGAATGAGAAGTGAAATGGGAATAACAGACGCCAATGGTGTAGTAGTTAGTACTCTTGTTCCATAAGCGAGTGAGCCAGTGTTCGTTTCCTAGTTGGCGTTGTTTTCTTTTTCTTTTAGACTGCTCTTAAAAATATTGCGTAACATCTTCTATTCTGCATGTTGCGACACATTTCGTAAGAAACAATCGAAGGCAACATGCGTTCTGTCCTACTCGGAATTTGTCGTTGATTTTTATGTACAACTAGAATTATGTGTTAACTGAGGTGTTTATAAGACCTCTAATATCAGTGGTTTTCATTCAATGCCATTATGGAATTTTTATTTTCTCGGAAATTCACTTAATAACCTCTCAAAGACTTTTAACCTGGAATCAATGGTCGAAAGATTCTATAACATCAATTGAATGCTTGATCTACCATAAACGGGAGTTTCAATTCCAGCTTCGGAGTGTATGGATGTGAAAGTGGGTGAAAAGAAGACACATATCCATACGAACACCTATACCCCACACCCGCACCCCAGATAAAAGTTGAAAAATACATAGTGCGACTAGGAAGGTTTCTATTATATGTCAATTAGCTTGAGTCAGAGTTCGATTAGAAAATCCTATAACTGCTCAAAAGTCAAATCTCGAAGCTTATTACATGCATCTATAATGGTCTAGAAAATGTAACTCTCCAGTTCACAGGCTAAACTCCATTCATATTAGAAATCTTTTTGATGGCAAGATCTTGCATCCTTTCTGAACTGATCATCAGATATTGTTCATTGCCAATAGATCTTGGATAATGTCCCAATTTCATAAATAACAGAAGAAATTCATTTGAATGTAGAATTCTTGTCACCTAAAAAACCTAGATCTTGATAAGAATTAATAAAAAATGTTCAGTGCTTTTCCATAAGTAGTCGAAATGTGAAATGCACAAATTCTTATTGTTATAAATTTGTACTATATTATTAGAGAGATTTAAAAATAATTTAATCAAACAAATGTCAAACAAACGAATAAATCAAAATTAAAACAATTTTTCTAATTGATATACATGGTCATAGTTTTTGTCAAAAAAAAAATGTTTACATTCACTATTTCGATTCTATTGATTTATCAGATTCATTCAATGTCATTTCGTTGGAAAAACTTATTTGTATTGTCGGATACATGTTCAATGCATGATTTCTTTTTTACTCATGATACTCTACCGAATACATGTCGTAGACAGCAGTAAATATCATTTTATCATTCGTTTCATCGGTTTCAACACCCTATCAGCCTACTTCGCATATTAATTTGATTATTATGTCCGCTTCGGATCACCACACTCGTTTCTTTCGATCAACTTTAACACATATTCTTCTGTTTTGTCTAATCTTCTAATTCAAAAAATGCATCCTGTTCCAAGTTTGTCCCATTGTGACTCTACCAGATCAATAATACCACTGCTCTTTAGTTAACAGTTATTCATAGAATCCAATGAAAGGTTTTATAAAATTTCAAATTGGTTCAAATAGTGTTATGACTGACGAATCTTTTACATTAGCAGAATTAAAGTACAAGCTGAGAAAAGTTTAGTTTGAACTTTCACGGATAATTTTCTTCAAAAACAAATGTGAATTCCATCATGTCGATTAAAATGATCATATGTAATCCTGGTTCTAATCTGATTTTTCATATGTAGCGATTAATTTCAATAGAATTCAGTCGTCCCTTTTCTGTTCGAATATTGGAATTTCATCTATTGACACTATCTTACGAAGAAATCGAATCAAAATGATTAATCTCCCGAGAAATTCATCTTTCAGTTGAAAAATCAAACATTTATCGGATACGACTATTACCACCTCTATCACTGAATATCAGGTTTTACTCTATGTTCTCTTATGCATGAAATCTTTGTTGAAAAATAGAGGTAAAATTCGAATTCTGACGGTCCATTTTAAGGTCTGATAATAAGCAATACTTACTGTTCAGTTAGTATTTCAGTAAACTTTATTTTCTTCATACAAACTATCAAATGCAATCTTAATATTACTATTTATGGTAGCCCCCACTACTCAATAAACCTTTACTTCTATTCTCATTTCCTTGTTGTGTGATTTTATCACTTTACATATAGAAGAAAAGTAATGCGCACATCCCATAGAAACTTAAATAGTTTTATCAGCACATGAATGAACATATCACATTCACAATAGTTTGGCGGGAAAATTTGTCATTCAAAGAAAAATAATTTTTTAACAGAATAATTCAATTGCTAAATATTGATGTTACTTTAATTCTGATACATATTTGTACTGTTTAGTGCATATGTTTAAGAAATTTAAAGCTAACTATTTATTCAATAAGTGTTTATAAATAATTATACTAGTAAAATCATAAATGAAAAATTTTTCTCAAGTTAATTTGTTAGTTTGATGAGTTTATTATTAGAATGAATAAAACGAAATCCGTCGGTTTTTTATCTTGATTAGTGTGACGTTACACTTGAAGTATTATTGTTAATCCTCTTGACGTATTTCTCTTCTTTTTCTTCTTCTTCTTCTTCGAGTTCTAATTCTAATTCTATCAGTTCAATATCATCCTCATCGAACTCTACATCATCGTCATTATGTTCGTAATGATTAGTTAAATCATCATTATCCCAATATTCATCTCCAAAACTTTCATTATCCACTTGACGAATAATCCAAACGTCTCGACAGAGGTTTGGATCAGTCATATAATCATATGGAATATAACAATATCCCTTATCTCCCTAACATAAAACAAAATATACATATATCTTTCAAAGATATTCTTATTTACCCAGTTTTCTCCCCAAGAATTTCGAACGATAAATGCTTGTGAACGATCACTATATCCTACAGCTAACATTGCATGTCTAAATGATCAATTTTACTTGAAAGTTTTCAATTGATGTAAAATCAAACCTGCTATGCATTCCTGACGACACGTCTCCTGGTTTTGGCATTGGTACAATACCATTTTTTTTCGCTCTCTTGTCTAATTGAAATGTTCGTATACCAAATATAAATGGATGTCCTTCTGCAAGACACTTTTTCATTTCAGTTAAGTCTACGTTAACTTTCAATTCATCTAATATTGTATAGTTTTTCGCTGCTTCGAATGCTTCATCAGGAGGACGTTTATTTACTTTTTTAGAATCGTATGGCCAAAGTGATTCGTCACAAGTACCAAATTTTTTTAGTGCTTCAATAGCATATGGTATTCTTACACCAGCAACTTCGAGTTTTCCATCTGATCCTTGTTTTTCCTTTCGAGCATTGTAGAATATAAATAATCGACTTACATCAAAATTATTACCAGTATTTCTTTTATATAAATATTCGTAAGCTCCTACAATCAAACATTTATGAAATCTTTGAGAAAGATTCATATTTACCTGCACAAGCATTCGGTACACTAAATTAATAGAAATCTCATAGAGATCATGATTGTAAGTCAAATATTTTATACACACCAACTTGGAAGCTTCGCTTGGTTTTCGACAGGTGTCATTAGTGGACGAAGATCAACTTTAGGTGGCAGTTGTGAATCATTTAAGTAAGCAATATTGAAAAAATAATGTATTGATTGGTTATCTTCAGGTTCATCATCTGGTTCTATAAAACCATCGAGACAAAACACGTCTTGACTATCTTTGTGACGTGCATAACGGCAAGTAGCCATTAATAAATTTTGTAATCTAAAACAGAAGAAAATCGATCGAACAGCTAGTAACTATTTGATAGTTAAAAACATAATATGATTAGAAAATGCTTTTTTCTCTTCTCCTATATAGACAAATTGTTCGTTATTCATATCAATTTACGACTCACTAGAATAGGGATATATTTTACAATAAAAAAAATGAATTTTATTATTTTTTTTCGTAAACAAAACTCTGAGTTTCATTGTCTTTAGTCTGACTTTTTGTTTGAAGAAAAAAATTTTTTCTTTTGGCAAATGTAACAAACTCACATGATAATACACAAAAAACACATTCATTTTATCGATTTTGTCTATATAAATAATGAATGAATATGCACCATTGAAAAACATGTTTTGCTCTATTTTGTATGAATCTATTCAAGCATAGCACGATCGCTATCGACCATTGACTGTGTACAATAAAAAGAAGAGAGTCGATCAGCCATCAACTGATCCTCTCTTATTTAAATATATTTTATTATTTTCATAATAGTCAGTTTGTGTATTATAAATCATTGGTCATTCAAATTAGACTATTAGATATTATTAAGGCTCTCACCCAATGACTCACAACTGGATAGTATCTGTCTCGTATAGTATTTATGTGCATTGTGCTTTTTATATTTACTATTTCTTTTCTTCTTTCAACTGCTATACAATGACTAATACATGAAATAACCTTTATTTTTCTCTATAGAATAGTGTATACGATTATGACAAAATATTTTTTCTCTCTCTTGCATATGACTTTGTTAACTGGTATGTAGTATATAAGGATGCTATGATAAAGATCTTCTCAATGCTGGATTTCGAAAAGCATCAATCGACTTTGAATTAAATACCATTCGATACATTTTTCAAAACTGCACACAATAATATCATTACATTAAATTTCATTGATGAACAAAACATTTTAAATTAATATCATGAAGCTTATGAATACCGAAAGTTGTCCTTAATGACTATTATTTGGTTGCTTTTCGACGGAATAATCAAGATTTCTATTAAAAAATTTGATATTATTGGTATCAGAATAAAAAATTGACATGATGCATCGTTTATGGCAAAGCACTTGATGTAAAAGATAAACAACTAAGACTGACTAATTTGCTCTTTTCATAAAGATGGTTATGAGATCTTGTCCGATTGCAACGGACTGATAAAAAAATGCAGAATTTTTGTAATATATTTTATCTAATATTTTAAATCAGTAAATAGTTGTTAGATAAAACTAGAAGCACTGACTAATTTTGAAATTTAGCGAAATCAAAAAAGCAGATTTTCTTTTAGAACAAGTAATGTGTCGTAATGTACTCATTCGAAAATGATAATACGTTGAATTTAACATTCACTTGAATAGTTCTGTTTAGGTCCTATTATTAATAAGTTGTGCTAAGGCATTTTCGTTCTCATACATTGAGTGTTGATGAAAACAGCTCTTATGTTAGACAACTAAATTACTTTTCTTTGGTTCAATCATTAGGATCTTTTAGCTCCTTCGTAATTTTCTGTAACATTGTTTCCATCAACAGATGATAAATCAGACATTTACCATTACCAAATACATCGATATCAATCTTTATTATAAATGATGTAAAACCTTGTCGCACTCTAATATTTGCCAACCTGATAAGTTCTTCTTGTAGCCGAGCCAGTTGTTCTTTCTATTTACATAGATCTGTTTCAACAAAGTCATTTTCTTGACAACATTGACGTAGTTGATCAGTTAGCTTATGTAGTCTGCCATATATTTGAGTAATTTGTTGAGTAGTATGTTTAAATAAAAATTATCTAACTTCTTCTGCTGTTTGTCGAATTTTGTTGATTGACTCCTGTTCCCATTTATCTATTTATTCTATCGATGACTGCTGTTGTGACTAAGATATTCTTTTAGTAAGAGTTTGTCGAAATAGATCGTGAGTAACTTAAACATCGTCTAATTGTTTACTTAATTCTTGACGATGGATTTCCAAGTGATTGTAGCAAAAAGATTGTGAGCAACCTTCACACTTAACAGTACGTCTTTCTTTATTGCATATACTACAAAGATTTGTATCAGTTGCTGTTGCCATGTGTCGAACGCTTCGGTGCAGAAATTGTCATGTAAAAGAAACAAAACATTGCTTATTATATTATTGTATTCACAAGCAACAGAACATAATGAGCCATCATTAGTTCGTCTCAATATGAAGGCAAGAAGTCGTGTGAAATGAATCAAATTAATACCAGCTATGGTTGAGTCATAGTCTATATTATATTCGTTTTGTGTACATCAGAAAAAGACCATCGATAGATGTCTATAATTGTTACTATAGGGTTTTAGAAGAAATTCTAAATTATTTTGTGGTTTTCTATTCGTCTATTATTATTGCCCATCTCAAAAAATAAGGCGGGTGGACATTTTTCGAATAACTTTTGATAGAAACAAGATAGAGAGCTGCGATTTTCACCGTTGGAAAGAGGTGATGACAGCACATCCAACTCGATATCATAAGGTACTTTAACTTAGTTTTTACAAGCACTGAAACCCACGTTTTTGAAAACGAACATATTCCGTTAGGTGGCTACAGTGAATTTTTAAGAATTTGGTGTGCATTCCAAGCTCTTACAGAATAGCAAGAAAGCTGCGCAAGGCCTAGACTTTTAGATTTAGTCCTTTTGGAGGTATAAGTCTTCTAATTGAAATTCTGAGCCGGTTTTTCTATTAATTTTTGTGAAAAATCCACTTTTTTGTATTTTTATTATAAAATCAAAAAGTAACCTTTCGACACTTTTTTAGAAAGCTGGTTGAGAAAACTTCAGAGAGTTTACTAGAAAAACCTATATTACATGATTTGATGTGCCGTCATCTCCTCTTTCCAAAAATGAAAACCACAGCTCTCTATCTTGCTTCTATCAAAAGTTATCCGAAAAATACCCACGCGTCTTCTTTTTTGAAATAGGTATTAGTACTTGTACTTATTCATGTCTGAAAAAGTACACTATGTTGTACATTATCTCTACTTGAGTAGATTTCATAGAAGGTCTTGTCAAAATTCTTCGATTGATTGTGTCAAAAGTTACAATAATTAGTTGACAATGAATATTTCAAGCTAAGCCACCACTATCGCCATTAATGGCATTACCAAAAGATGTTGTTTGATATTCTTTTTTCTAACGTACACGAAAATAATAGATCGTTAATCCAGTAAAATAATTAATCAACTGACAAAAAAAGTTT
>CAJNOP010000087.1:122818-246124 GCA_905250075.1 Rotaria sp. Silwood1
TGTCAATCGAAACAAAAATATATACTGTCAATCGAAACAAAAATATACCTAATAAATGTCTGTATAACAAGAGATAATTTGTCTGGCATACAAATGATACTCTTCAACAATGAAAGGAAAAAGATTCGAAACAAGAAGAATTGGATATCTGAACGGAAAAAAACTTGCATTTTTGTTATTAGGAAAAATTTGATATTTAACTGAAGAAATGATCATTTATTCTTTATGATTGTAGTGAACTCACATCTTGGTTATATCAACATTCAGCATCCATTGAATCTACTCGTTTACTTCTCGATGATATAACTATTAGCGAGTTTGCACTTGTGTCTATCAATTTACATTCAGAGAATATATTTGTACTCGTACTCACAAATAATCATTGTATTGAAATCCATTCGGCTAAATCACTTAATAATGAACCTCTCTTTAGTTTTCATCTTCGTTCTCCAGCTCGAGTTCATTCAACACCTAGTGGAATATTCTACGTTGTAACATGCAATGGTATCGTATATTCTATTATTCAACAAATCACTTCTGACGAACAAATTCAATTCAATCAAACAGCCAATATTCAATTGAAGATTCAATGTTCGATGATGTTTAGTTCGGTTTTAACTCTGAATGGATTAGAAAGTCTTATTGTTGTTGCTGACAATGGACAATCGATGGCGATATGGAATATGCAACAAACTGTCTACCCAGGTGATTCTCGCTCGGTCGGATCCCGTCGGATTCAAATAATTGCGTCTGTATCCTGTCGGATTTTTGTCGGAATCCCATGGGCCGGATTCCGAGTGTCGGATCTGATCGGACACGTGCAAAATCCGATAGGATTCTGTCGGATTTCGTCAGTTTTTATCGGATTCCGACGAAATCCTGCCCGGAATCCTGTGCAAGGATTGCTTGTCTTGAGTATATTGATATGGATGTTTCATCTTATGTTTCATCATCACAATTGAAAACTATCACCGGTGAACGAACAAAAAATTTATTATTACTATATTTCAATGATAAAAGTCTTATTTCATGTCAAGTAAATCTTGATAAATCAAATGATAAAGGTTCTCTTCGGCTGACTTCATTGGATCGAGCTGATAAATTTTGTCTCAAAAGTCACTGTCTTACTGCCTACAACAATGGCAAAACTGAGTTTAATTTGCACAATATTCATTCACATACATGTTATGAACCGATTCAACTGGATAATGAATGTCAAGAATTATGCTTGAATGAAACTGCAACTAATGTTTTTGCACTAGTTAAACCTCGAGTTTTATTCATGTATCGAATTAATGATTATCGACAATTGGCAAAATTATTTGTCTATGATTTTGTCTCGTTCATCATAGCCGTTAAAGAATTTCTCGTGTTAGCTATGAATGATCGACGTCTACTAACACTAATGATTGCCGATCCTGATGATCCTACGTTGCAGACAAGAATACAATCATTACCGAGCAGGTAAATATCCTCAGAATGATGACAAGTAAAAACTCTCACTGAGTTGATATCTAGCGCAAGAAAAGCACGAATAATTCCAAAGAGACTTTTGCTATGTACGTGATCATAACTAATCATAAAACTCGATTAACTGAAATGTATGTAGTTTAACAATCTTTCCAACAGATTTCTTCTAATATTCTATACTATCAGCCCTCCATTTTAAACTTATACGGACCGGAAATTGTTGCATCGCATTGGTCAGTAATTGAATACAGTTTTCTTCATTTAGGCAACAACTATTAGAGTGCTTGAGGGTACGTGGTTGATTTTTGCAAAAATTACTTTTACACAGGACCGAGATAGAGAAACAAAATTAAAAGCACTACAAAAAAAAGAATAATTAAAGAACACATCACTCCCAGCTTTCATCAACGTTGATGTACCAATACCATGAAAAAGGCTGACTTGATTGTGCTGAAATTTTGACATTTTACTTCTCGAGTTACTCTGTAATTATGTGATAGAAAAATAATTTTTCATCAACCCAAACCACTGTGTCACTTATAAATATGCCTATTTTTTTCTGCGCTATAACATGAACATTTTCTTGATTTTTCATGTCGATTTTCTATCTGTTAACACTACAAGGAACATCTCATATGTTCTAAAATGTCAGTCAACAATTTGCTAGAAGTATAGCATAGTTTAGAGACCATATCAAAATATAGATTCACAATCAACCTTCTAAACACTTTCAGTCAATTGCATTTAAGATTTGAAGACACAACAAAAATTGAAATAAAAAATAGATTTTAAAGAAAACTTATATATTCATCGAATAGAAAAGAAAACTTCTCTGAATTCAAAAAACAGAAATATATGAGAGTTTTATCTTTCTCTTGTAGGAAAATTTGTTTGTTTTTCTTAAATTTCTACATCATTTAAAGTAACAATTGAATTATTTTGAATGAACTTGATAAGTTATTTTCTTTGAAATAGAAGTCTTCAGCGTATAAGCAAATCTGCAACTACAAAACTTCTTCAACATATAGAGAAATGTGTCAATATGATTTCAAGCGACGAAGACGACTCTGACTTTGAAGAAGACAATACCGAAGTTAATAATCATCCTACCAGCAAGAAAGATAACAAAACTACTATACAAAAACTTGTACAACCTACGAGCCTCTTTCGTTTTGTTACTCGATGGAATGGTCGACATTCACTTTTGAAGATGAGTAACGATGAAGATATACGATCGAAACTTATGGCTATATTATTGAACAACGCAGATTCGTTCGATATTGCGACAATTGCAGATGATTGTGACATTGAAACTCATGATGATGATAACGATGTAGAATCTTCCGGTCTTGTTATTGAAAGTGACAAAAAACAACAACAATATGTCGACGTTGACTTGAACGATATTCGTCAAAAGACATTAGAATACGATCGAAAACAACTCAAAGGAATTCAGTTCGCCAATGCGGGTGATAGAAATTTGAAAGTTGTGAACAATTACGCAATTACTTCGAATACATGTAATCTCATTTGATCATCTATCTAAGTACCTGTGATAATTCTATGATCGAAATATTACGATTATGAAAGTTATAAAAAAAATTCTGGAACTTTATCTTTTTTTTTCATTAAGCTTACTTTAACTAAATTACCCTTTTCAATACTCTATCAAAACCTGAATAAAATACGAAATAAATAATCATACTAATATTTTTTTCTTAATTCAAAATTTAGCCAACTTAACATTTTAGTTAAATTATTAGATTCGATTATAGGAGCTTGTGATATCGAAAACATTGGTAAAACTCAAGTTTCTTTCCAGTATTATTGCTGAAACGTTTAAGATTACACGTTTGACTACGATATTTTTTTAGACTTTCTCACACAATCATCAATTAGTCAAATCTCAAATTCGATATTTTGATCGCTTTTTCGTGCTGATCATAATTACTTAGTTATTTCAAAAAATAGAACTGAAATTCGATATTTTCTTTGTCAAAAATAGTACAAGACAAATTCCAATGAATGAAATCAAGCAAGTTTTTGATCGAGAAATGCAAGAATGGACGTCTAGTGATCTACTTCAGCGTTCTTAACATCTTATCAACTATTGTATATCTTAAGATACTTTTCACCTGCGATTAATTTTGAAACTGAATACTTTTTAAAAACTTTATGAAATATTTGTTCATTATTTTTCTTCGAGTAATTTGATGCAACACATGATCATGAATAACATTTATTTTTGAACAATGACAAATGAAACGCCGTAAAAACCAACCACTAATAATGAATTCAGATCTTATCACCACTGAGACGTTATGTGTGTGACAGTAAACTATAACATCTACAACTCTTTATTGCTAACTGAAAGTCTTTTCATAATGAAAGATCATCAAGTGATACATATTATACATCAAAATTTTTGTTCCTAAAAAAATTTGAACGATCATATCAATACCAAATTAAAAATTTTTTCATATGGCTCTATAAGGGTATGAGTGTATGTGCTCAGTTCACTGACATGCACACCCACACCCTTGAATTAGAATAGTTACGGAATTTCAGGTCTTCTATTTCAACATGCTTAGAATTTTGATTCCAATTCATATTTGTTTCATTTATTTGCGTTGCTTTCAATAGATCAAAATATAAACAAGCATAAGTGGACTATCAGCTGCATTGATGTGTGTCGATCAGTTACTTATTATAAACTCATGGGTACAGCCGTGAACAAATTCAGAATAAAGTGAGATGAATGTTTTTTGTTTTTGCATTACTTCAATATTTTTACTGGGATAACTGAGAATATGAGGATAGCAACAAACTAACGTACGAATATTGCAGAACTCTGGATGTATGATATCTACGCATGTTGAAATCACTTCATTTCGAATATCGTACTCGTTCGTTGACGGCTGATAAGAGCCAAATAGATTGATTCAACGAACTCGTGCAGTGATTAAAGCTCACTTGGTTGAATCCACCATATGAGCGTTCAATGTACATTACAACATTCTCCGACTAGTAAGAAGTGTTACCTACACGTCAATATCTACTAGCGACCGACAACGAATAGTAGCTCTGTTTTTCTAATGTGACACTAGAAATGGCTTGTGAATATAAGCATAGCCAAGATAATGCTACTCTTGTTCACTTCTCTCAATCAATCGAGAATAATGTCTAAGGACGACACTATTTCTTATGAACAATTTACTACAAATATAATGTCCAATAATCAAAAATGCAAGGTTCAACCAACAAAATACATTGTCATGAATTGAGAAATCATTCTTTTTTTGAAGCAAAACAAAACAACTTATAATCAATTGTTCAATGTTTTTTTTCAAATCATTCAACCGAAATATATTAGTTTCTCATTAAATTTTGCCGTCATACTGAATACATTAACATTGCATTTTTTTTCTGTTGGAAATAGTATAAGATACTCTAGATTGTAGGTGAAGACAGAGTTGTTCAGTTAAAATGTTGAAAAATTCATGGTTAACAGATTTTCAATCAGAAACACCAACACAAAACAGTCAAAAAACAACAAAAGTTAAGATTTCTTCTTGTCTCTCTGCATTGACTTGATATTCGCATTTCCTATCATATTACTTTGGTAATAGTAAAATATATAAAGCAACTATACTAGTGTTTTAATTTGTTATGTGATTGTTGTTAACAATAATAATAACAAACTCATTTACAGTATCTCAAAATGAGATAGAGCGAGAAAATGTATTCATTGTTCAAGTGTAGATTGATATTAGGTTTTTGTTTCCTCTCTCTTGAATTTCTATTTCCATATTCTTACTTTTACTAGTCATTAAACGAACTAAAACATATCTGAAGTGAGGCAGCTAATATAACTTGAACGACCAAATTACTTCTAACAACAATCTTTGTCAGAAAAATCCTGAGAATCAAACGCATATTCTCCGATATCAAAGAGAACAACAATTTCTATGTTATATTTGCTGCTCTTCACAGTCTCATTCTCTTGCATATTTTCTTCTGAATCAAGGAATATTGTTCGAGAAAACAGAAGAATAGAATGTAATAGGATGACATAAAATTTACTATACTGACAGGAATCAAATATTTCGCTATACAGTTTTGCGTAAATGAGTTGATTTTTGCTCTACTAATGAAAGAAATATCCATAACTTAGATTCATGAAATCTATCTCTACCGAAATAGTTTCAAAATGTTCCTTTGCGACTTCATTGAAAAAAAAGAGAATCTTTCATCAATTGTATGAATAATCATATTTGCTACAAGGTCTCATATCTTGTTACATCAATTTACACTCATACTTCCAACAATTTGAAGGAAAAAATATGTTGAGCAAATTATCCTATAAGAGTATACGGAGCTTAGAACAGTTTCACTGGTATATTTTATCCGTCTCTTATTGAAAGTGTAAGAGTAGACTGAAATGACAAAATATGAAACACACAGGTAAATATGAGATCGGATTAGAATACTCAGAAGCATCGATGGAGCAATTTATCTGTATTATTCGTTTCCATGATGAGAGTAACGTAGATTATTCGTAGAAGTGATGAAAACGTTTTTTACTCCTATAGCGTGCAACAATGACATTTGTAAGTTTTTTTTTTGTAAAGTTGTTTTTAAATGATCTAAGAATATTTTCTATATTAGCAGTGAAAAATTACACATTCTCATAAAAGAATGCGACTAATTATTCCATTTCTTTTTGGAATAACAGCTTATAAGTTATCTTGTAGACACATGTGTTTGCGAAATTCTTTTTTCTTTTTAGAAATCACTCTTTCCCAAGAACGACGGTATCACCTAATCGACTTTGTTCACGATTAATGTGGTGTCAAAATAAAATGCTCCTGTGCATGTCGTCCAGAACAATTATTGGCTTTTTTATGCTTACGATGGTATTTATGGACTGCACTCTCGGTAAGAACTATTTTTTCTTTTTCATTCAGTAGCCATTACATAAATATTTGTATGTGTTTGTGAAATCCTAAAATTCATTAATGCTCAAGCGCAAAATAATTAATCACTAGAGATCAGTTTTTTATTCAGTAGTGAAATATTCAACGGGTAAGAGTATTTATACAGTCACCTTTGGTGGTAATCTTTATTCGCTTATCACATGTTTTCATCTATGCCTTGCCTATCTAAAAAAAAGAGATTATATTCAAGAAAACGAACAAAAAAGAGCGATTCCATCACTTAAATGATAACATAGATCTCTTCTTTATAGTTTGTTTTCTGCTTAACACTTTTCGTCAGGAAGAAAGTAGTATGTATTTGCCATTTTAGAATTATGAAGTTAATAAATAACACAGTTGAAACTAAAAAAAGCCTACAATGTGAAGTATTTGCTTTTTAAGCGTGAATCTAAAATTCAACATTAGAATCTGCTATCTACTTGAGGATTTCGAGCATTATGTTTTACAAGAGGTTTAGTTGCTCTCTAGAACCTCGAATAAGATCGAAATAGATCATATAGAATATCCGTGTTGCATCTCTATTGGCCCAAATATAAGATTTCTTTTGTATAAAACACAGAAGTCTTTTAGCACGCTCTGTTTTGCCTTATTTGTACTCAGTAGATAGAGAAAACAGTTCAATAACTTGGATTGCAAAGAAGACAAAGAAATTATAGGTATATGGCATGATTAATATAAACTTACGAGTAACATCTAACCGTAAATTCTGCAACTTTTAAAGTTGTCTAATAATCATTACTGGAAAATAGAAAAATCAATCATAGTATTATTCAGATGCTCGAACGAAAAGAGTTTTGAAAAATATTTTACTACACAAGTGCATAGAGTTCTATTAAAAATCATGCATTCGGCTGATTCTCATTGTTTAACCGAGCTTCAATACTCATAGGCACAGAAAAGCAAAGTAAAAAATGTTGATTTAATTTAAAAGAAGAAACAAGTTGATACCGACACGTTTATCTATGTTTAGCACAACAAAATCTGTCACCTTCTACACGTTGGGCACAGAATGCCACCACGGTTGCAGGATTGGCAAATGGCACAGCTGGATCGTCTCCATCTACTTTAAATTCCAACAATGGAATGAGAATAACAAATGACAATACTCTGTACATTGCTGATTTGTCTAACAGTCGAATTGTTGTCATCGAACCTAATTCAACTACGGCTATAGCTATTATTCAAAATGGATCAGACTCCAATCCTCTATTTGTTACGCCTAATGATGTTTTTGTCACACAAAAATATATCTACGTCTTAGACATAACCAATTCTCATGTGATAAGATTTTTCAAAAATAGAACAAATCCAGTCACCATTGCAGGAATCACAGGTCAATATGGAGGCCCTGATAATACATCAACAATTGGTACTTGCTATAGCATATTTGTCGACAATAACGAGAACTTGTATGTGAGTGACTTTTCTAATAACAGAGTGGTTCGTTATTCATCAAATTCATCAAGTGGTATGCCTGGTGTAGTAATCGCTGGACGTGCCATCGGTGGAAGCAACGCTTCACAGTTCAATGGACCATGGGGAATATTTGTCAATGAAGTTGGAACATTGTATGTTGCGGATCTTTTGAACCATAGAATCCAAAGATGGGATAAGGGAGCTTCCTCAGGTGTGACTGTGGCTGGCACTGGGCTTGGTGGCAATAATTTATCTCAACTATACTATCCAATGGCAATCGTTGTTGACTCAAATGAATATATGTATATATTAGATTCAGGAAATAACCGAATTCTTCGATGGGCACCGAATTCAGATACTGGTGAATGTATTGCGGCTTGTACTGGTAATACTGAAACTGGTGTTGAAACTCTAAATTGGCCGTATACATTGGCATTTGATAGTTATGGCTCTCTCTTTATCAGCGATTCATACAATAATCGAGTACAGAAGTTTCAGATACTTAGTAGTTTTGGTGAGTAGAAAATATGTTAATTAGTACAGCTTACTGCTTTTGTAAAAGACGGCCCAAAAGGAATGTCGAAATATATAGAGTAGAAATGCTTAACACACTCGACACGATTCGATTTTATTAGAGAGTAGCTCTACAGATTCATTTTCGTGTGCATTCATCTTTCGATAAATGCACTCCTTGGTCTTGTCATTCTGTGTTGATCTGTCGTTTTCTCTTTTCTGTTTGTAACATCACATGTAGCAAAGTAACCATTCTGCAGTTTGGCGAAAGTCTTGTGAGATCTTTTCTGCATGGCATGCCATTCGAGAAGCTGAATCAGCAACCCATTTCAAGCGCGGATTCACTGATCGCAAGCTCGAAGAAAAAGAAGGATCTACGCGCAATATCGACAGACGCTGTACTGGCTGCTATGCTAAGGGAAGAGCACAACAGTCAAGAGAAGCGAGCTAAGCGGCAGCAAAGAAAGTAAAAACCTTCTGTTCTGACTGTGATAAATTGTTTTTGTCTTGATTGTTTTAACAAGAAGCATAATGCTATGGAATAAAGGACTCAAAAAAAGTACTGAAGGGAGAACAGATAACACATTATGTTTAACCTCCTGCCTAATAAAAAAGCAAAAGAAAGTGCTTTTCTATACAGTTTCTCGTTAAAATATAGCGTGACCCACCAGTGGGCCACATCGTGGTGAAGGTGTCAATACCTGATTAGCGATCATATTGTCACTACATTTCATGAAAATACATGAACCGCTTCATTCTTGTAATTCTAGAAGACTAAGGAAAAGATGATGTAGAAGTGGCTAGGATTACTCTAACAACTTTTCTATTCGAATAACTATAGTATCAAGTTCAACGACAATGTCAACTTTCATAACAACAACATATCACACAACTTCATTCCAAGGTTCGTCAATGTCACGTAGGACACATTCAACAACATTTACTATGTCAATCGCTGTATTAGTAATTATTTGTTAAATATTTCCTAAAATTTTCAATTAATTATCCTCTACTTTTCTAGTTATTGCTCTTTCGCTATTAAAACTTCAGCGACTTTGTCCTTCGCCTCACCAGTATACAATGAACAACAAAAAGTACAAATAGTTTGGATCGTCGGTTTTGATAATCTCTCTCTCACTCTGCTGCACTCATACTTAACTCGCTTGTCGCTTTTGTATCACTATGACAATATTAAACTATTCTTTGTAGATCGGTGAATTGTTGAGGAAATACTTTGTCAGTCATATTTTTGTTTTATTATTATGCTTCAAGTAAAATATGCTTTTGTGAATGACGCTTCATGTGTGAAGTCGATGTAAGTGAACTGCTATATAATATTGAAAATAAAACTCCAAAGCATATAAAGTGGTTGTATAACTTCAACATGTTGCCAGTCCTGTCAGCCTGTTTTTCGCATCTTATTTGTTTGATCTGGGCTGCCATACAGTGGGCAATGAAGTAGATATGCAATGAAAAAATGAGTGCGAACTTTTCATTTTTGAATGACGGTTTATACACTTTCACATCATATTCCATTTACTGAAGCAAAAAAATTGTTTTGGCTCGCCAATATACTGAAGAAACCTTGGCAGCAAACTAAAGATGATTTTCAATGACTTCGGACGATGTCAGGAAACACATCTTTTTAGAGAAGCCAGGCAAAGCGAAGTAACATAATGTATCTTCTGGAAGTAGAACTTCTACTTTATTGATTCATAAAAAAAATTTTGCTTTATCTATGTTCCATTTGAAAAAGTGATCTTTCTTTATACAATGCTAGATTGTTCAAAAAAAAGTATTCAGTAAAGTAACGTTTCACATTTTTTTCACAGCTTCGATTTGGATGAAGCTTTCACAGATAATTCTTCTTTGTACGGCGCATCTAGATCATATGCATAAATGCTTCTCGGCCGATATATAGGTTTTCGAAAAAACCTTAGTTACTAGTAGTCTTTATTATTTTTTACCTTCCAAAGCATTTTTAGAGTAAACTAATGGCATATTCAGCATAAGAGATAACTTTTTACTTTTATATCACTAGCAACTATGTAACTACTGTAGTTCCTTCAATAAAAATGTAAAGCAATTATGCCACCCCTAAGAATCAACGAAGTCGTGTAATAAGTAGCGCTTGTTTGGATGAATTCGCTTTCTGATCATTCAATATGCTCTCGAAGAAAAAGTAGACAGGCTAGACGGCCTGTCATTTTCAAGCGACCTGCCTGGCCTCGTGGCCTGTTCGGACCTCTGACTCCTACAAAACTCTTTTCTACGGTATGCATGTATTCTTATTTGTATTGATTTACTAACCAATATTTGGCATATTGTCGGCATCGTCTCAGATTCTCATTTCGAGAATTATTTGTCAGTGATTAAGTGCAAGCCTATATCTCCATTTCTCCAATGACACAGAATTACACATGCTATCAGAATAAGTAATAATCTTTCTCAAATTTTTATTTTATAGTCATAGTAATGCAGAAAAGAGTGAATCTGTTTTTTTTTGCACGGAAATATATCGTTCGATACAATTTTTACTAATGAATAGTCAAGTTACATTCTTCGATCATCTGGAGTCGGTACTCTGATAATAAGATATTTTTTCTTTAGAAATTACGAGCATCTATATTCGAGAAATAAACTGTTTTTGGAAATAATCGAAAATCTTTTTGTATGTTTTTTGTTGCATTATAGGTTGTGGAAGAAGCTTCATTGTAAGCAACAGTCTTTTTTTGTTTGAAAGAGCATGTCAAGATGCAGTACAATACAGAGCGTTTTTTCTTAATTAAGCTTCGTTTCTATAATATATCCAAATACTTCTATGAGTAGACATTCATTTTTCGAGCCATTGACTTTGTCATGTCTTTCCTCCGCTTAAAAAGTGAGAATATAAAAAAATGGGCTCATTACCTTATGCAATCCGAACATGTTTTGTCAAACGAAAAATTAAATATATAGAATTCGCCTAGACAGAGAAATTAGGTTTGCCTAATGAACTATTTTTTTTACCCTTATTTTTTGAACATCTTCCAAAAATGTTATAATATAGGGCTGAAAATTTTACCATAGTTTCTCCACATCAGCTCTAACATATTCTGAAAATTTCATGCAATTTGAATGTTCCTAGTCGAAGATCGATTTTTGAGGAGAAGAGGATCTTAGATTACTTTATTAGCGAACATTCCAACTTTCAACAGATGTCATTGATAATCAGCATTGAAACAAATTATCAATGATTGGATTGGTTAAAACTAGAACACAACCAATTACTTGATCAATAAGCAACCATTAGTAATTTTACTTCTGTTAAATTAATTCTTTCTCGTAGTAATATGTTCAACTGATTACTTCTATCCAACATGTATATCAAACAAGTAAAAAAAATAATATTTAATATTTAATTTCTTATAAACATTTCTTTATTTAAAGGTCATTATTCAAGGTTTTCGTTCTTATCGTGATGAAACAATTTTTGATTCATTTAGTCCACGTTATAATATAATTGGTAACTAAGTTTCAAATAGAATATGATTATTTATGGCTTCAGTTTTTGTTTTCTATTTAGTTGGACGAAATGGTTGTGGAAAATCGAATTTCTTTTTCGGTTAGTTATAATTTATTGTGTTTACATATTTATTATTATAAAGTTGTTTTTTTTTTGTTTAGCAATTCAATTTGTATTAAGTGATGAATTTAATAATTTATCAGCTGAAGGTCGTTATAATTTAATGCATGAAGGTATTAATAGTCGAGCATTAAATGCATATGTTGAAATTATATTTGATAATTCCGATAGTCGAATTATGGTTTGTTCATTTGAAATTTTTATAGTAGTTATTATGTTGTTAAAATTAGATTGATAAACCTGAAGTTGCTGTACGTCGACAAATAAGTGGAAAAAAAGATAATTATTTTCTCGATCGTAAAGTTGTTAAGTATGTTTAAATAAAATTTTTTTAATTGATTTTTATTTATAATAAATCATTTTATTCTAGTAAAACCGATATAATTAATATGCTTGAAGGTGCTGGTTTTTCTCGATCAAATCCTTATTATATTGTTAAACAAGGCAAAGTAAATGTTTAATAAAAAAAAAAAAAAAAATAATGAATAAATTGAATTAAATTATTTCTATAGATAACTCAAATGGCTATTGCACCAGATGCTAATCGACTTCAATTATTACGTGAAGTAGCTGGTACAAAAGTATATGATGAAAAAAAACACGAAAGTGAAGCTATTCTTGTTGAAACTGGTAAAAAAAGAAAAATTATGCAGAAAAATTATTTCTTTTTTTTTTTTTATTTTTTTTAGAGGAACGTCGAAAGAAAATAGCAGATTTATTAAAAGCTATTGAAGAACGTTTAATAAGTCTTGAAACAGAAAAAGAAGAACTTAAACAATATCAAAAATGGGATCGATCAAAACGTGGTTTAGAATGTGCTATTTGTACAAGGGAATGTGAAGATGCAAAAAGACGTATTGATGAAGTAAGCCTTTAGAAGATTGGTGTCAATTCAAAAGACAAAACACATTTCTTAAGAGGGCTTCCAATTTGACCATTTCGATCTTCATATCTCTTTGAAGAAAGCATCGGAGCTCTACTTATCAAGATTTATCTGTTTTGAAAGTTGTAGTGCAATGGTGAATTTAGAGAGAATACTCAGAGTAATCGCCTCTCTTTTCCGAAGTATTTGTCAATTTTTTTCAGCAGAAAATATCCTAAGCAGTGTTTTATCCAGAGGAGTGCTCGAGGATGAGGGAGGCGGCGCTCCTTCTCCCGAAAATCGAGTTCGCCTCTACGAGACTCGAGATCATCGCGCGACGAAAACTATACGGCTTGCCCTTCTCCCCCTGAAAAAAATTTTCCCCCCTCCCGGAATGGCAAATCGCCCCTCCGGAGAAAAAACCTGGATAAAACATTGACCCTAAGTGAGTCTGGCGTAGAAACTTTTAAGGATAGTAAAAACCATAACTCTATGTGAAGCCTAATCGATTGAACAGGTTATAAGAAACCATATTCATATAGTAAATTTTATTATATTTGTCGATTACATATTTTTTCAAAGTCAGAAAAACTTAGATTTTTTGGTAACACACTGTATTGTCTAGGAATATAGGCGCTAATAGGGATTAGAGACAGTAGATAGAATACCATTTTCGTAAAGTTTGAAAGTTGGATTGCTCATTTTACAGGACTAGCCATTCGGACGGCACCCTAGAAAATAAAAAACATTTTATTATCTTATTGAGCTCCGCTTACAAATTAAGAATCGATCAGTTTAATTTCATTAGGAACAAATTTTTCCGATAAAATCACGATTATTGGACAACTATTTTTTTTTAACAAAATTATTAGACCATTCAATAAACTATATTTCGAAGCATCGTTCTCTATATTTAAATGTTAAAAAAGCGCAATTTTTCTTTTTCGCCAAATGCTCGCCTAGCTGCACACTGTAACCCTCTCGCTCGTGTAACAGATTGTAACAGACGTCATTGATATACTATCAAAGATCGTATATCAATAATGTCTCACAATAATATACGAATCAGAAATGAGCACAGGACGTCCTGTTGTCCTGCCGCCCACCAGGACAGGTAAAAAAACCTTGTCCTACGCTCATCTCTAATATTTTTTTTCTTGAAAATAGTATAAAATCCATTAGTTAGAGAATATTATTTGGTGATATTTGCTTTGTATAATGAAAGTAAAAGTAAAACTGTCACTCTTGGCATTTTCCAACCTGTGAAAACAGATTTAATTGGCAGTAAAACAGCAGAAATCGTGTCATCTTATCCTGACGTCCGCCAGTACAGAAAAATTAGCAGAACAAAAACAGGACAGGACAATATTTTAATTTTTGCCCTGCCCTGCCGTCCGCCAGGACCGAGATAGCTAGCAGGACAGGAGAGAAAATCTTATCCTGTGCTCATCTCTGATACGAATTACTTCCTTATGGGATTACTAAAATCAGCTACATCATATTTCCCAATTTAATTCTCCAGGATTGCGTTAATATTGATGTTTTTAAAACAATAGTATAATTTACATTATTCTCATTCGAAGTAAATGATTATTTTCTTAATAGCCTATTATTTTATTTTATTGTTTTTCTTCAATTAGATTGTAGTAAAAATGAACAGTTCAACAAAAAAAAATGAACAATTAGAAACTGATCGGCTTACTGTAACAGAAATGATTCAAGTAAAATTTTTATAATTAATTATTATTTTTATAATTGAATTTCATTTTGTTTTTAATTAGCAAACAATAGATTCTATAACTGAACTTAAACAACGTTTACAAACTCAACAAATTGAACGTGAAACATTAATTATTGATAATAAAGATAATTTTCAACGTAAAGCACAAATTGAACTTGAATTACAAGATTTTCAAAGTGAAACATCACAACGTGATACTAAACGTAATCAACTTCGAAAAGAACTTGAAAAATATGATCAATTAATAAATGAAAGTGAACAAAAATTAACTAAAATTATTCCTGAATATAATATAATAAGACGACAAGAAGAACAAAAAACAGCTCAGTATGTTTAAAATACAAAAAAAAAATAAATAAATGTTTTTTTTTTGTCTATCATTTAGACGTGATCTTGCTGAAGAAAAACGTAAAGAATTATATGCTAAACGTGGTCGTGGAAATCAATTTACATCAAAAGAAGATCGTGATAAATGGATTCGAATTGAACTTAAATCATTAACTAAAGCTATACATGATAAACGTGAACAAGTATATTTTTTAATAAAGAAAATTAAAAAAAAAAAAAATTAAGCTTTTCTTTTTTTGTAATTTGAGATGGAACGTTTAAAAAAAGATTTACAAGATGATACAATAAAATCACATGAAATTGAAGAACAACTTCGACAAATTGTCGATAATGAAAATGAACAAAGAACACATATGGATAATGTTAATATAAGAGTACGAGATCTTCGACAAAAGAAAAGTGATATTGCTACTCAAAAAACGTAAATAAGATATTTACATATTTTAATTTATGATTTTATTGAATTTGAATTATATTTATAAATATAATAATTCATAGAGAATTAGCACGAAAAGAAACTCAACTACATATTCAAATAAGTCAAACTCGAGATGAATTACGAAAATATCAAGATACACTTCGATCTATTATAAACAAAGTATTATAAAACAAAAAAAAAATAAATAAAATCATTGATTTTTTTTTTTATTCATTACCTAAACATATTTATTAGGGTGCAGCATTAGGTACCGAAGGTTTACAACGTTTACTTCGTCAATTTGCTGATGAAAATCGTAATCAAGATATTATAAATGGTTATCATGGTACATTAATTGAAAATCTTGAATGTGATCCAACTTTTTATACTGCTGTAGAAGTTATTGCTGGAAATCGGTTAGTCATTAAATGATTTTTGCATTTTTTAATTAAACATATGAACTATTTTTTTATTATATTTCTGAAAATATATTCGAAAATAGATAGAATCAAATACAGAGGCGGTACGAAGAGGTCAACGCAAGGGGGTACCTTCGAAAAATGTAAAAAAAAAAATCAAATTTTGAGGTAATCGTTGAGCAAAGAAAACGAAAATTTTCAAAACCAGGGGATACCCTCCCCCCCGCTTGCGCCGCCCCTGATCAAATAATCTTCCTAAGATTAGCAATAATAACTATATTGTGTTTCATATTTTACTCTTATAGACATTGTACTAACAACTATATTTCTTTTTGAATATTTAGACTTAATTATCATATTGTTGATTCGGATATTATTGCAACACGATTAGTTAAAGAATTTAATAGTGCTCGACAACGTGGTGAAATACATTTTTTACCATTAAATGTCTTAGATATACAAAATAATAATTTACCAAAAATATCTGGTGCTTCACCATTAATTGATCAACTTCAATGGATACCAAAAGCTGAAAAAGCAGTACGACATGTATTTAATCGTATTATGCTTTGTGAAGATTTTAATTCTGCTACACGTACAGCTCGACAATATGATGTTGATTGTGTTACACTTGATGGTAAAAAAGAACAGTTTTTATTTTATAAAACAAAAATTTCTTTATATTGTTTATTTAGGTGATCAAGTTCAACGTAAAGGTGCATTAACAGGTGGATATATTGATAAGAAAGTTTCACGTTTAGAATTACAACATTCAATAAAACAATTAAGTACAATATTAAATAAATATGAACAAGAATATAAAATAATTCGTAATGAAATCATGAATATTGATAATGAATATAATAATATAATGGCAGAACTTCAACGTGAAGATATGAAATCAAAAAAGAATTGGTAAGATAAATAAATAATAAAGAAATTTATACAAAACAAAAAAAAAATATGATAATTTTTAGGGATAATTATGAACAAATGAAATCTGATGCTAAATATCTTCAATCAGAACTTGATCGAATTGTTACTCATCGACCAGGAAAAGTAAATTGATTATATATCCTATTTTAAAATTAGTGATGTATTGAAAATAGAATATTTTCCGAGATTTGTATTCGCTTTTGAAAAGAATATATTATTTCTAATGTATTTCTGTAGTTTGTTCAACGAAATATTTATCTGTTTTTTTTTTGTCCGATAAAATAACATTGACAGAACAGTAAATCGTTTTCATTCAATAGTTTTCCCGTTATTTATTTTCATCCTTTTTTTGCTTTCGTTTAACATATAGTTATGTTTATGATTCATGAGTTCTTCTACTTGTATATGAGTAAAAAAGACAATCCGTCATTAATATCTCGATGCTTTGCAAATTTTTCAATGATTCAAGTAGTACTATGAGATGATAATTCATATTGAATTATGTTTCGAAGAGCATAATTATGTTACTAATAATGGGAGGTTCTCAACTGATCCAACCTGTTTCCAATAGCATTTCATTCATATACTAAAGACATTATTCGAGGCACTATCTCTACAAGGATTTAGACTATTTATTAACTTTTTCTAAGAAAGTCATGACTATTTCATTGGTTTTTCAAACTAGTGTAAGGTATTTACGAAGATGTTGAAAAGAAAAGTTTCATTGAAAAAAATATTTTCTTACTTTGATGTTGCACTATTCAAAAGCTGAATGTTTCTGTACTTTTGCTAATAACTACAAAAACAATATATAAGGACAAAATTTGAGACTGAAATTATAGAAAAACTAGTAAAACAGTCATCACTATCAGTAGGATCCAATATCATTCTCATTTTTCTTAAAGTAGTAGCCCTAAAATATGAACAAAATACCATTAAAACAACTTGCATTAGTTGGAGATCTTCCCTCATGAGTTATATATCAACAGTAGACATGTGCGGGACTAAGGTTGTTTTTGATTTTGATCCGAATAGAATCGTTTCCATCTCGATGATTTTATTTTTTTGAATTTCGATTCAGACAAAAACTATTCCAGAATTTATTCTTATCATATCTTAAAAATTCTTCAATATATTCGTTTTTGTACAGAAAGCATTATAAATGTTTCTCATCAGTAGCAAACATATCTGAAGTTCAGATTTAAATAGATTTCATAATTCTTTATGGAAATCTATAACAAAAATTCTTTTTATTCAGAGAATTTTTTGAACAATTTTCTTTCAATCGCGCAGTACAGATTTTAGAATAAAGTATACGAACGTGAGAATTCTATATCTCATTGGATTGTAATCATATTTCTTAAAGGAACGACAATTAAATACACTTATTGCAACAATTGAACAATTTTGTGCAAAAGAAGAATCTTTACAATCTGAAGTTGGTAGTGATCTTGTTTCACAATTAACTGTTGATGAACAAACAACAATTGATAAACTTAATGATACAATTGAACAAATAACACAAGAATTAAAAGAAATTATTCAAAAACGTGTTGAAGTATAATTGATTAATTTAAAAACTAACATATATATATATATATTTCTTTGTTAAAATAGCTTGAAAGTACAAAAACAAAACTTGAACATCAAATTGCAAATAATTATCGAAAAAATCGTAATCAAATAAATACAGTATGATATCTAAAAAAAATAGAAAAAAAAAAAATTTAACTGTTGAATTTTTTGTGTCAAAAAGGATCTTGAACGTATGCATATAGAAAATGCTCGTAGTGTTATTGAAGATCTTGAACGTGAATATACTATTCTATCGGATAAATTAAATGAACATGAAAAACAAACTGATGGTAAAAATATTTTTCATATAAAATCTACTTTTGTTTTTAAAAATGTTTGCTTGTTTTTTTTTGTAGCTATTGATCGAATAATTAATAATTTAGATAAAGAATTAAAAAATAAACAAAAAGAACTTGAACAATTAAAGGTAAAATCGAATAATGATTTTTTTATAATTAATTATTTTTTTTGAAGAATTCAAATAAAGATATTGATGAACATATTAATGAAGAAAAACGTAATACAGATAAATATGAAGTTAAACTACGAAATGCACAAAATAAGGTATCGTAGTATTTTAGTAGAAAAACTTAAGATTTTTGTTCAAAAATAGTTAATTCACATAAAAATGTAACAAAAACTTAGGTGGCAGGCTCTGCTCAGAACTAAAAAAAACTTAGCCCGTGAATTCGATCACCGAAATGCTGTTTCTAATTTTCTTGAGTTTTTCAGTATCTAGACTGTACAGATCTAACGAGGGAAGGTTCCCAACTGATTCACGCCATTTTCAATAATATCTCGTTTATATATAGGGGTCATTCTTCTACGAAAAATCCTAAGAGGATTTGAGCTGATGGTGCTTTCTTCGAAGGTTACGGCCATTTTACTAATTTTCCGATCTACTTACAAAAAAGTCGAATAACGAAATTTTCCCATATGAAGATCTTATAGTCCTTAGTACGTGCTAATGTTTCAGCGAGAATGAATGTTTCTTTCTCGAGTTAATGAATTTGTAATAAATATTCGCATTTCACAGGTTCTCAGAAAAATCGAGTCTTCTTGGACATTCATTATCTGAGGAATAGAACATCCGTTTTCGCTGAAACTTTTAGCATATATTAAGAACCATGAGACCTTCATATGGTCAAAATTTCATCATTCGACTTTTTTGTAAATATCTTACCATAGATCGAAAAATGGCCATAACTTTCAAAGGAAGCACCGTCAGCCCAAACTCTCTTAGGATTTTTCTTAGAATAATGACCCCTATATATGAATAAGATATGATTGAAAATGGCATGGATCAGTTGGAGACTTTCTCTCGTATGTCATACCTGGTAATGTTCTTGTTTGATCTTTAATAAGAAAATTTCTTTTTTCAGCTTGATGAAAGTACAAAACGTCAAAATGATATTGGTGTACCACCAGATGGTCTTGATAAATATAAGGATATTCCAATTAAACAAGTAAAAATCTTTTTTCGTATAATAAGAAAAAACAAAAACCTATATTTATATAATTTATTTTATTTAGCTTCAACATGATCTTGATCGTGCTATAATTGAATTAAAAAAATATGCTCATGTAAATAAAAAAGCACTTGATCAATTTTTACAATTTAGTGATGAACGTGATAAATTAACAAATCGTAAAGCTGAAATTGATGAAGCACATCGTGTATGTTCCCCTTTTTTTTTATTTAAATATTTAGAAAATAAAAATATTCAAATTTTCTTTTGATTTAGCATATCGTTGATTTAATTGAAAGTCTTGATAATAAACGTTTTGAAACAATACAATTTACTTTCAAACAAGTTTCATTATATTTTACTGAAGTATTTAAACGACTTGTACCCGAAGGTACAGCTCATTTAGTTATTAAAAAAGGCGATAATGAAGTTTGTTCTATTTATTTTATATTCAAAAAAACGAAATGAACAAACAATATTTTTTTTTTTTATTGTTTCTTCTTCAGGATTTTGATAGTGAACAAGTTTCATTACAAAGTCCTGGTCAACAAATATCTGTTGATGATTTTACAGGTGTTGGTATTAAAGTATCATTTAATGGTCGAACAAATGAAATGCGTGATATGCAACAATTATCTGGTGGACAAAAATCACTTGTTGCATTAGCATTAATATTTGCTATACAAAAATGTGATCCAGCACCATTTTATTTATTTGATGAAATTGATCAAGCACTTGACCCACAATATCGAAATGCTGTAGCTGGTAAAATATTTAATATTTCAGGTTTTTTTTTGTTTTCAAACTTCAATATTTTTGTTTATTTAGAAATGATTAATGAGTTAAGTCAAAAAGCTCAATTTATAATAACAACATTTGGTCCAGATTTACTTAAATATGGTGATAAATTTTATGGTATAACATATCGAAATAAAGTTAGTCAAATTCGATCAGTTACACAAGAAGAAGCATTAGAATTTGTTGAAGATAATGAAATACAAAATCAAGTTGCACAACCAACAACAGTTACTACTTCAAGTTAATTAGACTTTTATATTTCTACAAAAAACAAAAAAAAAAAAGAATATTTTATCGGTGTGTGTGGGTGTTTTATGTCCTATTTTGTTTTGTTTGTACATGATGTAAATTTTCGAGGGAAAATATTTATGTTTTCAATATTTTTATGTGTATGTTTTAGAAAAAAAAACAAGAAATTTATTAATCCGATTTTATTTCTTCAGATATAAAATATGTACAAAATAATGATCACAAATATATGAGGATAAGTATTTATTTAAATGATTAGATATGATTATTTTTATATGTATTTAATGAGAATATGAAATTATATTTTAATTATGGTGTAAGACAGAGTAATTAAATTAATATGCAGTTTTTATACATGATATGAACATTGATTAGATGTTTTTGAACAAAGATATATTCAGTTATATTTAAAAAAAAACTGAAGATCATATATGTGATATCATAAAATGTTATTTTAAAATTATTCTTATTTGAAAAACTTACTCAAATAAATATAATCAATTTATTAGTTTGAATTTTAGATAAAAAAGAATGGCACCTGACCTTAATAAAAAACTTGAAGATGAGGTTGAAAAATATCGACAAACACAAAATGGTAAAAATATTTGATTAAACTCATCTTTTTTTTTTTTCTTAATAATTGTTTAAAATAGAAATGAAAAAATTTGTAACACAACAACAGCAATTATTTATAACAAAAACTGAAAATGAATTTGTTAAACAAGTAAGACGAGTAAAACAAAATTATCCGTTCAAACAATTGATTATTATTTAGGAATTTGAAAGTCTTGATTCTGAAGCTGTTATTTATAAACTTGTTGGTCCTGTACTTGTCAAGCAAGAATTAAATGAAGGAAAAGAAACAGTTGAAAAACGACTTGTTTATTGTGAAGGAGAATTGTAAGAATATATTGAATACAATTAAAACTTGATTGTATATTGTTTTTTTTCTTTAGAAAACGCTTAGCATCATTAATGAAAGATACTGAAAAGAAATTAGAAATTCATCGTGAAGTTATAGCAAAAATTCAACAACAAATATCAACAAATAAATAAGCTTTTCATTTGAACTTTTTGCATGATTTGCTTGTTCTTTTCATAAATAAAATTTTTATGCACTGAATGGTTGTTTTTTTTTTTCTATTATTCTTTCGTCAGTGCTTAACATAAGAAAAATTTTAACAAATACATGATACAACTGAAGTAGACAAAGAGAATACAGAAGGAAGAATTTGGTGAACATAAATGAGTGCAGATCTTGGTCGACAGTCACTTCAAATTTTGAAGCATTTTCATAACATCCGTGATTTTGTTTTATTTGCATTGATGTATATAGCTGTCAGTAGATAGTATTTAGCTAGTAAATAGAACTGTCATATATGTAAATGAATTTCAAGGTGTTGTTCACAGTTAGAATGAGTATGAGGTTTGAATAATTGTTACCAACCACGTTTTCAATCAAGTTTGAAATAACGATATACAGAAGTATACCTTTTTACTTTTGGATTTGTGTTCTTCTAATAGAATTCTTGATTTCGATCGCAAAAATTAAGCATTTTTGTAAATAAAATTAGTTACCTAATGTGTTTCTCATTGTAAATTTGTTTTGACTTATTAACATAACTTGCTCATCGATTTATTACTTTGCCTAAGAATCTGCTTGTTTGTAACTGATGTTTTTTGAATAGATGCTTGTTCAATATAGTACACTGATTAAAGTTCGTAGAGTTTGCTCAGAGTCCATCTATTACTTCACTAGAGTTATAGTTATCATGTAAAATTCATATTAAGCCCGATATTTGATTGTACATTAATTCGGAACGAGTAGATTAGAGAATTATTTGAGAATCAACTAACAGGAAGAGTGAGGGCGGATGTAACCTTTTCTTGTTATTTTTTGGTGAAAGAAGCGACCTACATTAAAACGTATTATCATGTGAAAAAATGAAGATGTATCTCAATTTCGAAATTGAGTTTTCTTGCGATCTATAAATTTGAAAAGGCGCGTGAAACGTTCGTTAAGTATGGCCGACTGTGAAATATATATTATCAATATTTGGTTTGTGAAGAAAAACTCTACAATCAAGTAATGGTTATTCATCCGATTAATGCATTAACAGTAGGATACAAACAATGCATATTTCTTACTAAGTTCTATCACATTCTGAACACCAATCGTAGTTGAGAACAACCTCAACAAGAGGGCTACTCTATACATATGAATTTTTCGCACATGACGCAAAGTTAGTGCATAGATTGCAGAAAAGGTATGTCTGTTGTTCAATGGCAAATAAGTCATATGTCGGATGTTCATGCGACTCGATGCATTGCTACTACGTCCTTGTATATAAAGAATCAGTCATCGATTGAGCAACAGGAAAAGTTTGGTATCGAGTTAGAATTGATCAATCGTCTTGGTTTCATCACACATCGTCAGACATATGTCCACAACGTCTATGTTCCAGTTCGATACAAAATTGCTGCAATCAATTTGATGATGATAAATGAAATTAAAAATGCTAGAATGCAACTCTAATTATGCATCACATTTGATTTGAAGAGCAATCTACTATAAACAGTGACTTCCAGATTTATCCGGCCAGCAAATGAAAATATTCTTTTTTTTTTGTAGCATCTCAAAAAAATACAATACAGTCATTTGTACCATAGTATATGTAAGAAATAATGCATAGAAGAAACAAAAAACTCCTACAATAGATGTGACACTTAAAGCACTTTAACAGATTAACGCCAAACGAGATGGTATATTTAATTGAATATATTTCAAATCCTTTGGAGGTATAAGCAATATTATTGATAGTATCATGGTTTTCGTTTATTTTATTTTTATTCTCAAACGGAAAAGAACAACAGTTGACGAAACATTCAAGTATTCCAGTTTTGAAATGACCAGATTAGACAAATATTGGAGAAGATTCACATATCGCCCTTGCGCAAAAGACCCCATCGCTATGTGTATATTTGCACAGTTCTGAAGGTTTCTTCATTTTTTTTTCAAACTTCGGAGCTATCTTTTTTTTGGAGAAAATGTTAGAAAAATCAAAATCTTGGAAATATATATGGATTAGTGTAGTATATTTGCAGTCTATATAGATAATTTCTTGATTGAATAAGCTGTGTAGAAAATTCATACATAAAAACAACTGCATGAAAATATTCTGTTTTACTTTTCTATGCACAATCTAGATAGCGTATATTCAGGAGAAAATGTAGCCAAAGAACAGCTGAATTGTAAACTTCCAGCATAGACACCAGCTATGTGATATTGCTATGTTGTATTTTTCAGCAACTAGTATTCTAAAGATTTCTAGTACAAGCCTTCCATTTAAGGCATCCCCCCCCCCTCCAAAATCGATTTTCGTTACAGTGCATCAGACTTCCATGAAACTTTCCACAAATGTTGGGCACATGAAAGTAAAGTTACGAAATTTTTTTTACTTCTCTAAACCTCAGCGTTCAGGAGTTTTCTAGAGATCAAGGCCCAAAATGGACCCTCTGGCAGTAGAAAGTCTTTTTCACTATACTTCAACGGACTGAATCGGGGATTATTTTATTTTAAGGAGAACTGTTTACCACTTGGACTGAGGGGAAGGAATTTTTTTAATTTTCCTTTGTTCAATTTAGGGGCGTCCAAAATCCAAAAAATCTCAAAATCCTACCCCAACGGTTCTTGAAAACTCTGGAGTTCTCTCAGATAGACAATTAAATAAAAAATCCCTTTCCCTCATCCGAAGCACTACATACGTATGTATCGATTAAAAAAAACCGCAGCTCTCTAGGATGAAAAATATTGAAAAAAAGTTTGTTCTGCTGTCGATCATTAGAGTAAAAATCCGTTTTGAGAAAATTGATAAACAAGTTGAAAATTATTTTTAAGCCTACTATGGAGAACAAAGAATTCTAGAGGTTTTCTAGGAATCTGGCATTGTCATCATATCAAACATGGAGAGAAACATGTATGCTCAAAATTTTAGAATTTTTGGTTATCAGATAAGGAAGAGAGAAGATTTTCAATGGCTGAGATAATTATCAAAATGGGTGCCGCTATTGGACAAAAATTTCTGTAACGCATTCCAGGGACCATATTTTATTCTGAAAATTTGGATACAGGGGTAACGTGACACGCTGAACACGATGGTGCTATTGGTTTTCTAGAAAATTTCTAAAAATCGGGGAGGGTCTTCAGAAAACCCCTGAACACCGTGAAAAAAGACTGGGCAACTACAAAAATAAGACCGAGAACAGCAAAAAATTGCTTATTTCCTAATACCAAAGGCATGCGCTGAAAGAGGAGACTTCAGTGCATCTTTCCACAACAAAAACTCAATTTTGAATTTTTTTCGAAAAATATGATTTTCGGAGGGGGGGGATGCCTTAAAAAAAAAGAAAATGATATATTTTTATTCAGTTCGCTGAGTTCTATCGAGCGATATACAATTCGACTAACAATGCTCTTTACTATCTTGTGCCTTTCTTGTCCCTTACAAACAGTTATATTCAAGCGACAGGATTCAAAAATATGTTGTAATAATCTGTTCATCAATCGTATTCTTGTTGTCGGTGATTTGAGGATATCGAAATTCGATGAGCTCTTTGAATTCTCCAGTTGCATATGGTTTCCAACTGAAAATCCAATGATGAGCGATTGCAAAAAAGAACATTTCAACACAAACCAATATATTCGATAATAAAATTTTCTCTTGTTCAACTGTAAATCCTGTTGTTGAACCATGACAATAGGTATTGACTTTCGGATCACATTCTGTATTTCGAAGAACGCCAAGAGCTGCAAGACCACTCATTAGAACCGATTGCCAAAAGATAAAGAAAACAAGAAGTTTTATTGTAATAAATTTGGCTAGTGGTCGAAATGGTTTTAATTCATTTTTAAAATTACTGTAGAATTTTATTAAACTGTAAAGAGCTAATAGTTGACTAATATTAATAATAATTATAATATATGGATATCCTCGATTAAATTTCCATCGACCATTATCATAGACATTTGCCAAATTCAAAACAACGGCTATACCTGTACATAGGGGCGTGATCCATGAATATTGTAAAAGACCGACTTTAAAGTACCATACCCATTTTGACTTTGGTAAGGGTTTACAACAACATCCAAATGGGAATGCTAAATGAATACGTTCTTTGCTTGCGAGCGTTTCTTGTACACCTCGATGACCACCAAGATACTTTGTTAATAACAAAAGAAAACAATAAACAACATAGGCTTCATAACATGCTTGAATAAATTCCATATAAATAGCTGATTCGAAAAAAAGTAAAGATAGCCAAGAAGTTATAGCGTACACGGGTACCATAGCCAATATTCGCATGATTCGTTTTTGAGAAGCTTTATCAGATTTGTGAGCAAAATGTTGAATAATTTGAATCAAACTCATTAATATTGCAACAACAGCAAATATACCACCAATAATACAAATGAGTCCTTGTTCATGGACAGGATCTTTATATTTCTGCCAATCAATTGGACTATTTACTGCCCACACAATAATCAGAGCAATGGCACATGCACAAACTATAATTATACCCCATGTGATTTCGTTTGTAATAATCGACAATACTTTTTCACGAAAAGTAAGTTTTCGCCATGGTCCACACATTTTTCAAATCGGTAAAGAACGATAGGTGTCGATCAATTAATTTCACTTTTGAGTAATATTTGATAGAGAAATTAAGCACTTGTCACCAATCAAATTCTGCTAAATGAAACGAGAGAAATCAGCGGGTTAACTATTCAAATGATGAAGGTATTTCATGTTATGAATATTACTACTGTAGAAAAAAAGGTAGACCTTCACATGTTTGCCTACTGACTCATGTGTTGAGATGCGTTTTTGTCGTGTTCTCCTACTACTGTTCTTCCTTGTGCTCGACTAAGATCGTCACATTTGTCATTGGTTCTTTTTCGCTTTTTCTTGCTTCATTGAGAAAAAACACAGAACATTGATACAATAAACGTATAGAAAAGTGAGAAAAAAACCTAAGCAATAGAAATTAGTCATGTTGTTTAGACACCATGAGTAACTAGTGAACAAGAAGTCTAAGAAACGAATAGATATAGTTGTCTAGTGTTTGCTAAGACATCAATACACGATTAGTTATAAAAGATGAATTAAGAGCATGTGAGCATTTCTCTTGACACACTGATACAATGTAAACAAAACAACATTTTCATTGATATAGGTCATGGGTGAAAATGAATCACTAAATTCATTGTGATGGTGTGCAATTGTAAAATCCCATGTCATCGTGCGAATTAGCGGTGTACCAACTCTAAATTCAGTTCTAAGCTTCGAATCGCTATGAAATGGCATTGGTGAGGGATCTTTTGTTAAGAAAAACTTTTTTTTTTGGAAAAGTAACGTTTTTTATTTGTTAAGTTTGACCAGGCGTTTTTGGAATCGATGAAACTAAATCTGTCATCAGTTTTTCAAAATTATGTAAAGCCATCGACATATTAGTAGATTTCGGGTATTCTACGCATTATGTTTCTATAAAAAAACGTAATTTTTGCTATCCTCAATATTATCATTTTTATAGAAGTCTTTTTATGTTAATTTTATTGTCACTAAATATTTTTTTCATTTTTCTACTCTAGTAGAGTTAATAAAAATAGCCTGTCTCCTATCACTAAAGAATAATTCACAAAGCGAGTATCTTCATTATAAAATGTTCTAAGTCAGACAAAGTACCGTTCATTGACACGTCGGGATAGGAATATTTTTTACAGAATGAAAGAACTCAGTGATATAATATTGTTTTTTATACGATCGAATGTAAAAAAATTAGGCTTTTTGATTTTTCGGCATGTCTTTCAAGATTGGCTGTTTGTATTGGATTTCATTATTGAACTTGTAATTTGCTCATCTCTTTCTGAATAGAACCCTTGATCAATCTTATCATGATCAATATTAAATAATGATAGATGGGAAATGGTGATTAGATCATTATTCATAAGGAAGGGTGGGATGTAGGTCAGCGACTGAAACCGAATCGGATAAGCGAATCATCCGATTCAATTTGACTCAGCCGAGTCGAATCGAATTCGAATTGAACTTTTATCATTTGTTTCGGTCTCTGGTATGGATTTAGTTGTGGCGTATGAGGCGTATGTACTACACCTACACTCTTATTTTCATAGTCTGAAGAAAAAAAGATAAAAATGAAGAGACAAATGTCTACATATTGAAATAATATTTGAGCTGTGTGTATTGATAATATCCCTTTCCATACTCATTTTGTATCTTAAACTATAATTTATTAAAAATACAATGTAATGATTCAAAAGAATAATATACTAATGAATACAATATCAGAGCTATTATTTTCCTTATTGTACTCTATTTCAAGAGAGGATCGTGAAAATATACGATAAGCGTACTCATCTTGAAACAGCTCATGTAAGATGCAATAAAAGTCTGGATAGTTTCTCGATGAATTATCATTGATATAATCGAGTTCTTTTAGAGATCTCTATACAAGTTTGCCTTTCGTGTCAAAAAAGAATATCAATACAAAAACCTCTGTTATCAACATTATTAATGAGTTCGTTTCTGAACATTTAAACATCCTTTTTTTTTTAGATGAAAATTTAAAATATATAGGATAAACATAACATCACACTTAACGTATATGAACATAGATGCGAAAAGTATTGAAATAAAGATCACATTCAACTTCCTCTTTTTTTGTCGGATGAGTATCTTTTGCCAGTGTAACTGGGATAGGTAGTTTTGATCAATTGACTAAAGCTAAGATGTAGACATTGTGTTATTCATCAACAAGAGAATTCCATTAATATATAGCAACATACGACAATAAATAATTAGAAAAGTGAAAAAAACATAACAAAATTCATTGAAAGACTTGTGATGACTTATATTCAAACAAGAAATAACGTTTATTATGTTGAATTTTTCAGTTTTCAAAACTCAACTAAATTTCAATAGAACACCCTTGCCAACTTCACAACTTCCGAAACTTAGCTAAAGTTCAATTCAAGTTGAAGATAATTTGATATAAGGCAAATCAATTATTTATGCTTATATTTCCCGGTTGTTTTTGATTTTCAAGTCTTTTAAGAACTCTGTTTATTTTTGCCTAAACCTCAATGCTGCCTGACACATGTGTGTGAGGATTTGTCCATCAATTGCTTTTTTCCCATGTTTTGTTACATGCAACATGAGTAATTGCCATCAAGTTGTGCAATGCATGTGCATTGCAGGTATAAGATAACGAAACGTATACTTGGGTAAGATTTCATTGCATACATCACAGCGAATGATAAGCATTCATTCTTAAGCAATTTCTTTTCAATTGTATTAGTACGTTTTATACGAAAGATAGTGTATCGAATCACTACCAAATATGATAATCTTGATTTGAATAGTTCGACATCAATGAATCGTCATTCTTTTCGTCAAGATAATCAAATCTGGAAGATGCATGAAAGCTTCGAATTTCAGCTTTTGTGTAGAGTCAGCTGTTGCACAAACAGGAAAGTGAAAATAAAATAAAATGTATTAAGACATCACTCAGTAAATAAGATACATATTGTCAATAGACGATAGTCTCTCTACCTTTACCCAATGTTTGTGAAAGAGTCTGTGCATCACTCGTTATATATTTTTACAGAATATCTGAAGCGACTAGAGGGAATAATTCAACTGTTAATTTTATTATTTATATGGCTACTATTTAAGCGGTCAGTAAAATAAATTAAATGATCAGTAAAATAGATGAAATGGTCAGTAAGATAAATGGTCAGTAAAAAGTATATAAATGATCAGTAAAAAGATTGAATGGTCAGTACTTAGACTATCACTCATATAAAAAAAAGATTGGAAAAAATCTAATTTTAATCGATTTTTTAAATCAAACCAGTGATTAAAATAAATTAAATTTATAAATATTAATTTTAATGGCGGCGACGGTAAAATGCGTTTTCTCAAACTTTATGTTGAAAACTCAGATGTTCGATCGCTTTTTCGGACTCCTTGCCTCGGAAAATTAGTAGATATGATGCTAGATCGACCTTTGACATAAATTCCATGCTTCAAGACTCGATATCAATTGGTACTTATTCATTTAAAAAGAAAAACTATTAGAATTGATTAAAATCGATTTAAAAATTTTAATCGATTTTAATAGATTAAAAATCGAATAATCTGACTAAAATTGAGTAAAATAGTCAATGAAAAAATTTTAATCGGTTAAAATGGATATTTATAAATTTAATTTATTTTAATCACTAGTTTGATTAAAAACCTGGTTAAAACTGTCCCATTTTAATCGATTTTTAATCACAAAAAATCGATTAAAATCAGATTTTTTCCAATCTTTTTTTTTATATGAGTGATAATCTAAGTACTGACCATTTAATCTTTTTACTGATCATTTATACATTTTTTACTGACCATTTATCTTACTGACCATTTCATTTATTTTACTGACCGCTTAATAATATCCCTATTTATATGTAAGATTCAAATATCGTTGAGTTTCAAAGCCATCGTATTGTAGAATTAGCCAGAATGAAGTCAGTTGATGTCCAGTTTGCAATTTGTAGGGATATTCTGAAAAATCCAGTAGCTTGTTCAAAATGTAAGACTGTATTCTGTTGTGCATGTAGAACTGAATGGTTAAGAGGAAACAGGAAACGCTGTCCGATGCGATGTAAACCATTTGAGCAACGGCCATGTCCCAAAGTCACCTGTGAATTTGAGCCGAATGGCTGTGTGGAGGTCAGTAGTCTTGTACTACTTACTCATTAATTTGTATGTTTTGTTCTAGCTCATTTCATGTGAAGGACTTGATAGACATGAGCAAGAGTGCGATTATCAACCTAAAAAGTGTCCTGCTTGTGATACAGATTTTTTGAAGAAGGATTTACCTTGTTATGTGGCCGTTTGCCCACTGATCGAATTGACATGGCCAAATTGTACTATTAGTTATAAACGATATAATGCTGCTAAGGTTCATACAGAGATGATCTGCATTGAAGAACGAATACGGAAGTCCGAAGTAGAAAAACAACGATTACAGAAAGTAATTGAATACAATAAACGAAAAGCATGAACAAGTTATGCAAGGACTACGTGACATTTACAATACTTGCATTCAACAACGAATTAAACGCATCAAGTCCATTGAGTAACTTGAAAGCATAATGAACTAAAATATGATCTAACGTGTTCGATTCTTTTTGAAAATGATAATGCGGTTACGTACAGATAAGTGTGGATGTGTGGGTATGGGTGTAGTTTCTCTTGATCCAGAGTTACACTCACATCCACACCCGCTGTTTAAATCGAATTGCTATCTACTATTCGTTTTACCATTGTACATTCATACTTCGGCAATACAATGAGATGCTTTGTTCTTTTCAAAAAATTCAAATTCATCGCCTATGTTAGCGTAGTGACCATCGGTCAGACTGAACGAATTTTTCGTACTGAGTGTGGAATGGACGTGACTGTAGCTGTGATCCTTCTCTTCACTTACACCGACAGCGACATCCGCACCTCTCAGACATTGGTGGTTCAGATGCGCATATCAAATCAAAAGCATAACAGTTTACCAGTACCTCAGCACCAGGCATGATCCTCAATCTTTTCATCGATGTTATCTTTAGCTCATAAGCAGCACAATGGTAAAAGGATCAAATGAGGCACAGAATGCTTATCTCATGAGGTAAATATTTTTGTGTGGTATAAAAGGTCAGAATGCAACAGTGATCTTTAAAATACGATACAGTTGGCAACTTTGGTTATTTCCTCAAACTGTCGATCATTTATCTAAGAATTTTGTTAAAATAGAACAGAATTTCTAGGAAAACAATACACATATTCGAAGTCCTTGAAAAAATACGTATTTTGTACTTCATGTACACGAAAAAAGCATGAATTTCGTACCTAAAATGAATGTGAGTGTGTAAGGTTTTGTATCTATTTGTGGATGCAAATATGCGTGATCTATAAACGGGAAGCAAACAGTTAAACGCGTGACAGAATGGTTTCTTCTCAATAGAATACATCATGAACTGAGAAATTAAGTTGAAATTGGATCTAGAAGTTAAGTTTGTAGATGTTAATTAATGAGTCAATGTGGAAATCTTCGACTTTACTCATCGTAGTGCAACCATTTGTGATTTTGGAGAGTATGAAAACTCTATGTCAGGATTCGAGAATCAGATAATGAAGCCATAATGTGAGTACTAGACTTGCGTAGCGTAGTATCACAGTACCTTTAGGCTTGTAATGAGTCTAGCCTGTATAAATTTTCTTTTCAACAAAGAATGACCTTCCACTGAGCTTTACGCTATTCGGAAACGTTTCGTTGAGAATGATATGTGAATGTGCTCCATTATAATCTCTGCTACTTCGCTTAGGTACAATATTTTTGCGTGAAAAGTTCATGATCTTTACAGTTTTTTATGGTTTACATGATGTTGATGTTATCAATAACGAGGTTTCACTCTATAAGCCTTGAGATTTTTGCACGGTGGAGTAGGCGAAGAAAAGGACAACATCCATATTCTACAGTTGTTGATGAAATTGTCCGTTTTTCCTAAAGCTTATTTCAAGAATAAAATATTCACGCAAAAAAAAGGATGACAGTGCACAAGGAAGAAATCAAGTTCAAGTCATTTTGTTAAAGACATGTTTCGCCACTTTTCGCCCAAGAATTTGCCCATGTTCTTGATCGCTTCTCCAATGTACGCCTAGATAGATTCGACTAAGATAATTCTCTGTTTCTGCTTCAGTAAACGAACCATATGTTCGTGTTTTTGCTGGTCGTACAAGTCCGGTATCGGAATCGATTGTCTTCCCATTGTATTCATCAGATTGAAATCGAAAACGAATATTATCTCGGTTGTAGAAGAGACGAAGCATTTCGAAACAAGCTGAACCAAACGACGAATGACCAGAAACAAACGACGGAAATGGCGGAGTGAAATCAGTACCAGCACCACCAGCTGGTGCCCCCAGAGGTATCCAATTGGGATCTGCCCAAGAAGGTTCGATTGCTTGACGAACGCCCAGAATAGGACGCCAGAAGTTATAGTAATATTTTGCCTCCCATGTGGCAATACCTGCATCAGCCAAAGCATAATTGATCAATGCAAAGAGTCGTGCATTATTTTCCATTGTATTGTTTTGTTGAATAGCAATGACTCGAACAATTTGATTGTACAATCGTGGAGGAACGCCTACGTTTGGTACTCCATCATACGCCCAAGCGATAGCAATGTGTGTCTGATCTTGTGTACGAACAGTGCTCGTTTTCGATCCAAAACTCTTGATCTCATCGAATTCTCGTGCATAATCAACGGAACTCAAATAGTTGCGACGAGCTTCGGGTGTATCACCGATGATATTTGCTGGACGATATTGAGATGAAAAGTCTAAAGTGAACGGTTTCACATTGCCCCAATTGGCACCGAGAAAGCCTTGATTTGGATGGGTTGGATCAGCTTGATGATAGCCTGGTTCCATTGTTATTGTGTAAATTTTGTCCTGTTGACTGCCATCGGTTGCTCGATCGCTTAGAATGAATGAAGCGATCCATTTACCGACAAAAATTCCTTTGTTGATGTCGACCTGTCTTGTATTATTACTGGCGAGTTGTTGCAAATGAACTTTTCGAACAGCATCGAAGATTGGCCGTTGTTTCGGATACAAGTATGACAATGTTTGATAGGCAGATTCCATGATAGCTGCATCGACGATAGAGCCTCGAAAAGCATTACCGAGTGGGGAAATATCTTTCGATCTCCACATCGGTTTGAATGCTCGATTGAATGCAGTCAGCGATTCATACATTGCACCGTGAATGATGGCAAAAGCTCGCGATGTTGCCGTCGGACCAATTTGATCAGGCACAGGAGCTATACTACGATCATAATCATTGACACAGGCTTGTAGAGTGACCATGTTCCAGAAAAGAACTGCATCCATTGGTGTTGATTGTAATTCAGCAATCATTGAATCAGTTGCTTCTTCTAAGACTGTTCCACGATTGAAAACAGAACATTTCGTCATCAATACCATAGTTAAAAACAGTATGATCAATTTCATATGGGAACCCATGTTTGATCGTCTGGTGATGGAGTGAATAAATGTTGCTTGTATTTATATGTTTTATATTCAAAATATATCAGCAATTTCGAAGGTCAAGCTCCCTGACACAGAATGATTTGTTATTCAATTGAATACATTATTGAGTCACTTTATGGCCTGATTTACAGTCGCAAACTCGACACTTTAATGACAAGAGTTGGTCGACTCCAGCCACATAGTGTTGATATTTATGAAAAATACATTAATCTTTGAAATCACTTGACTCAGTCTACTCTTACAGTTATTTTTCTGTTTCTTCCTTTTTTAACAGGTGAATGTTAGAAGATCGAGAACATTTGCAACTCGAACATGATCTAGTCGGCTTTTGCAAAGTGTGGTTAAGAAAAAGTCTAAACATTTCAGAACGCAACGATTCAAGCGAACTGATCAAAGAAATGGACATAATTGAACTATGGATAATTTTTCTATGCAAATAATCTATTTGACGATTGAGAAATTTTATTCTACAAATGCGACAATCGCCCAGATCCAAAGATTGACAGCGTAAGGATGTTTTCGCGTTGCACTGCGCGGTACGTGATACTGTCGTGAATATTTCCTCCTGCACTTGACGGTAAAGATGGGATTCAGTTTGCGTTCTTAAACCAAACTGAATCAAAAAAAAACCACTCAAGCGCCATGAAAAACTTTTCTGGACCTACCTAGGATATTAGAATTAACTCTTATTACGAAATTGAAAATATCAAAAAAGGTAAAAACAACGGTATCAAAACTGCTTTTCTTCCTCGCCTCCTACACAATTGATATTTTTTCCATTTCTTTTGCAACATATTTTATGCTCTTATGTCGATGTATATGAAAATAGAGAGTCAAACAATTGTTCATTTAGGAATGCCCGAGCTTGAGGGTGTGAGGTGTGTGTATTACTCTTTTCTAAAACCGTCACCTACAGTCACAACCATACCTCGAAACTAGCCTACTTTGTAGACCTATTTGCACTGATCATTTTGATAAAGAAATTCTTAAATCGAGTGACGAACAAGAAAGTTAGAGTCAAAATACTGAAAAAAAAACATCCTATGCTAGAAATTCGATGCTTATCTGTATTTTGATCCTAACTTCCTTATTTGTCAGTCGATTTAAAATTTTTTTACCAAAACGATCAGCGCAAAAAGTTCTACAAAACAATATATGTTTAAAAGTTATTGTACTTTTTCGTTGGCTATCCATGGACTCACCCTATACTTTTTTCTTCTTTTAGGCTATCTCACCGATCGGACCAGGCAGTTGAAAAAACAGCGATGGTGTCATTTTGTAACGCGACTCACAGGCTTTCAAACGGCATATAATAGAAGTTGCATTAAACCCTTTGCAGAGGCTAAAAAGCCAAAATACTTCGTTGCTGGTTAGAAATTACCACATAAACACAATCATATAGTCTTATCACCCTGCTAAATGGGTTTTCAAACAAGACTTTTTATGTAGCTACATACAATTTTACAAGGGCTTTCTAATCATATCTGAATGAGACGTATATGTTGAGAAACACATGAGTAATGGTGGAAATACGAGCCTAAAATCTGATATACTAGCATGGACGAGGGCAAAGAACTGTGATCTCAAAAATTATTCGAGATAGCAGTTTTTTGAACTGAAAAAACACTATAAATAGCTTTTCTCATCGAATGGGACCTATTTCGGGAGAACAGTCGAGGTGTCCCAAAATGGTCTCTTAGGCGCTCCTATCCTTTATAATCACTGATCATATATTGGTCTTTCATTGCCTCATATTTTCATGTTAAATATGTTTTGATTCTATGTACTGTATTACATGGTGATTGTTTGATTTTGTTGATTTGATATTTTAAAAAGACATTGTTAGCTGTGCTATATAAAAAAAATTTGAAAAAAATAAAAACACAAAAAAGAAGATTTTTAGCGTTGCAAATCATTTATTTGATCGGTAAACTTTTGAATGGCTGTTGTTTCTAGATGTATTATAGTCAGGAGCAAGTTTATTATTTCTCTGTTTGTTTTGTCTTCTCATTTCGGTAATTTAACCATAAAAGCATGGGTCTAGCGAGAAAAAGTCCAATCGATCCATACAAATTTCCAATTGAGCTTAATTGTAATGATGAACCATATACCAAATGATAATTTAAAAATGAAAACATATGAATAAGATCTCCAATTGCCATACACGAGACAAACAGTTTTAATATCTGTTTTTCTGTTGGATGAGTATCAGCTGGAGTAGATATTGATGCAGTGCAATAACGTATCAAGAAATATTCAATCATTCCTAAAAGGATCATCACCATACTGAAAATAGGAAGATGAAAATGTCGAAACTAAACAGTTAATCGTTTACTAAAGTTTTAAGGTAAAACGTGAAATAAAATTTTTTCGAACATCTTTCTATTCCTTAACCTTAAGTTTGCTTCTTTAATACACGATCATCTCTTTCTGCCTCTCTGAACAACAAGAGTTTGCCATCAGTCTGGACGGAACCGCCGTGGATAGATGACGAGGTAACGAGCTAACAAGTTAGCTCGCCACGTTACCACTCTTACTATCAGCAACAAACTTGATCTTTTATCCTCACTCTCACTGTTACTCTCATTCTCAACTCATTACCACGTCACCTTATCCTCGGCTGTTCCGCTGTGACTTAAGGCAAACTGTGGCATAATGAGCACCTACCAGAACATTCTGGTTATCGTATGTAACACTGAATGGTCCATAACATTTGAGTTGCTAAAAGGTGGACATAATTGGTTTAGTAATATACTAGGAAAAAACATTCCAAATAGGTCAATACTAAGATTAACTACAATTGCCTCACCATATTGTAAAAATAGTACAAAGAGAACTGAATATCGAGCTGACGAAATCATTATCTGAATGAAACATAGAAAAAGACTTGCTAATTTTTGTCACATGAAATTCATTGTTAGAGTAGATCATCAAAATAAAAATTGAAAATAAAGAACTTGCATTTTCAATCTAAGAATCGATAGACGAATCATCTCTTTGAAGAGATAATTTTGGACTTGAAGGATTCTATCGTCGTATCGCAGCGAAATTAAAGCTGATAGTATAAAAAAAATTTTCACAATAAACTTCAGCTTTGTGGGTATTTCTTCAGAACGTACATGGCCTATTACAAGGTTTGACATGAAAATCTAACAAAATATTTTCTTGCATTTTGCTTATACAAGCAAAGTTGTTCACAATCTAAAAAGTAAAAATGATGAGAAACATAAACTGATACTTAACAAACAAATAAACGATAATATATGTATAATCTTACTGCCTGATGCGTTTACGCAAAAATGGAAGAAGAAAACAAACACAAATTGCAAGTCATGTTTAGATGATAGCAGTACTGTTAACTAAACATAAAATCTTATTGAATACTACAGAGAGATTTTTAAGTTCTCGAATCAAAATCTACATTTTTCTAGCAAAGTTCACTACGTACACTTTGTTTTTGTGAGCAACATGTAAAACAGCATATGATATACTGTCAGATCCTATATGAGTCATACTTTTGTCGTCAGATGCTGACATCATCTATGTATTTGATATATCTTTTTGGCCCTAAAAATGCTATAATGCAATTTGCACATCAAAAAATTCTAAATTTAATTTAAAATTTAATGAAATAGGTCTTATTAAAGGACGATTTTTTGCATTGATATTCTTACGTCAAAGTTGTCATCGATTTGCTTCAGATTATTTTTCATATGTTATTGTTCAAGATGTATTCGTTATAACTGATCCTGTTATCTTATTTAATCTGTTTTAGATTTTTCTCTAATAACAAGGTGCAATCTCATTCACATGAGTTTTATGTTGTCGAAGAGAAAAAATAAATTTCTTTTTATGTTGTATTCTTTTTATCTTTTTTTTTATACAAAAAGAAATAAAATATTTGTTCATTTTATGAACACTAAAAAGAATATCATTAATTGGTCTAATATAATTTTCAAATTCAGTTCTCTATTCATTCGAAAAATTTGTTTACATTGAATCTGGATAAGAATGATTGTTTGATTATTGTTTATGAGAGAAGATGTAGGTGATCTTGAACAGAAACGCATCATCATGCCGATCTCTTTAACAACGAGCCTCTTTTCAGATGCATTATTAGTAAAACGAGAGAAGCTAGTAATGCGTATATATTATAATAATGCTGTTTTGGTCATTGTAGAGTATATTATATGAAAATCTTTTGAATTTATTCGCAGGAAGAAGAAAAACATAGATGTCATCAATGCGAAACGCATCTCCCATTAATTAAAAGAAAGAAACTACTTTTTAGCCCTCTGACAATATACCGATATGGAGCAGAAGCAGGAAATGTTCTGTACATTTTGCTTCTGCTTAGAACACTTAATATTACAAACACTGCCCCATTAATTAATTTACAATTATAGGAGAGGAAAAAAAATCATTGATCCACACATTCTATCTATCATATATATGTATAGAAAGATAACGTTCGATACAGAGTACATGCACATGTATGCCTCTCTATAATCGGACATCGTGTGGATACGTCAGACTCTGAACTATATTCACGATTGTACATATGAAAGTTTTGCTCATGTGTGCGTATTAATATATTGTCACAAGGGAGAACATACGAATATTCTTTTAAACCGCTCACGCGTGCACACGCATGAATATGTAGGAGCCTTTTTGTGATATAAGATTCGAACATACATACTTTATGTTATAGGATAAACTTCTTCACTATTCGACCATTTACTTACACTAGAATTCTGATCAAGCGTGTACAATATAATGGTTATCTGGTAACTATGAGACATGCATGTACACGGATGACATTAGTCATTGAAGTATTTGAAAAACATGAGTAAGTTTTTTTGATCAAATAGTGTAATTATGGAAGAGAAAAAATTAACTCCTTACAAAATATAATTAGAATACAAAGAGAAGAAAAAATAAAATCTCGCAAGTTGCAGCATGCATCCTGCATGATGAGAAAAATTCGCATTTCAACGTTTAATTGCTGCAATAATAATTTTCGTAAACAGGACCTTCTGCATTGGCATAAAGAGTATTGTAAAATTCTAGTCATCTGACAACTTGCAAGCAAGAAATACTTTGACATTCAATGTGGGTCATATGTCTTGCATGGATACGCAAGGATATTACTTACAAATATTTTCAACGATGAATTCTCGCATGATCTCAAATGTTTTACTTGGAAATTAAAAAAGTTATGTTTTCACGCGTGTTTTTGCGACACGAGCCTCTTTGCATGTTTTATTCTCGTATACTTGCACGATATAATGGTTACTATTAAAAATGGTTTGCATGTTTGTACATGATAGATAGTCACTCAAAAAAGCTTACAAACAAAGGCAAGTATCTGATATTTTCCCGCAAATATATGCGTGTTCCAAACTTCGGTGTTCGACAGGGCAAGAGAATAGGATAAAGATTACAAGTATACGTAGACACTATTCAAATAAATTTGATTCTATATCATTTCTATATTGGAACAACAACACATGACATAGTAATAAAATAAATAAACGTTTATTTGACATAATTAATAACATTCATCTAACTGTATGGATAGGTGCTAATGGCATATTTGCACTTAATTCTGTTTGTTTTATTACAGTCATTATTATTGATGGATATTTATGTCTATAATATTCTTCTGTTATCATTTTAATGTTTTCATCCAATCGATCATGAACTGTTAAAAACTTTTTAGTATTTCAAAGCGTGAGGTGTGGTGTGGGTGTGAGAGACTACCTACTTTTCACAATAACACACCACACACGAACCCAAATACCACGCTCATACGCCACGTCTCCTCCCCTTCCCCCTCCCCCATATCCACACACTCACACCCACACCCTACCCTTGCATAAAATATGAGCTTTAAAAGTTCTAACAATCTGTATGATCCTTCTTCTTAGATGTTCCTAGACAACGTCCTGAAGCTACTCTACTTCAGATATAAGTCGCAGGTATTTTCGGTCGAATTCATTTCCTATGCACTATAAGCCTAACCAGTACAAAAAAATCGATAAAATAATTTTTTTTCCCGAAAATTAGTTGGATACCTATGGATTTACCCATAATCAAAATAAAATAAGCTGTCATACAATGTACGCGTAGAACGAGCTAAATTATTAGTTTTTTAATTGTAAATATTGAACATGATGTGGATATGCTTTGAGTGAATGAAATGTTGAGCGTTGCTGTTGAGACGTATAATTAAATTGAAAATTGGGATTGAATCGAAACTCATATGTAAAATTTGTCAATTGTTCATTAAGTTTAAATACATGTACTGATCGTGTGCCAGCAAATTGAGCAAGACCAACTTTGAGAAAATAATTCACCACAATAAATCGATTTTCTCCATTTGGATGTAAAATTACATGAGAACCTGTTATATTATTATTATTTGCACAATATTGACGAAAAGTAGTTGTTTCATTTGTATCAGGATTTAAAATCGGCACACTATCAAGTGCCTGATCATAGCAAAAGTCAAATAAATTAAGAATTTCTGGATGTTCGGGTTGTGTTATATTAAATAAAATAATAAATCGCATTTGAAATGTCATTAACAATCGCATACCATCAGAAGATATTGAAATGAGTCCTGCACTGATTCGTTTTACATAATTATTAACTGCTGAAATATCAAAAACCGGCAGAGGTTCAGCTATACTTGGTCCAATCAAATATAATATGTTATCATTCGTACCACATGAATATGCACGGCCATATGGATCATTTGGAATACTTTTAACATCCATAAAACCAATTCCTTGTCCAACTCCACTGGTTTCTCTAGATTCAGTGGAAACATTAAATTGAAATGTACGTTCTAAATTTCCATCTGCTGAGAAATACCGAACAGTACTACGAAATAATATCCTCGAAGAATCATTGCCAAATAATGTAACAGGTTGAATGTAATCTGCCATGAATAGAGATTTATCATTCAGACGAGTAAATCCGTGAGGATTAAAATTAACGAAGGTCGAAGCATTATTGAGAAATGATGTTGCAATAGCAGATTCAGCATCAATCAGTTGCATATTACCAGGACTAACTCCACTCTCATTACACATCATAGTCAAGAGAAATTTCGCACCACCGATAGCTAAAAATTCGTCTGGACATGCACCAGGTATGTCCATTGCATATAAAAATTGTGGTCCATCCTGAACATTCTGAGGAACACGCCAGACAAATATTTCTTTTTGTTTCGAAAGAAAACTGAGTAAACCACCGGAAATATAATATGTTCCATCGGATGAAATAGCAGAATGATGTGGTTCATTTCTTGTTTGTTCGATTCCGTTGGAAGAATTGGAAACAAGCGATACGGTTTTGAGAATCTTTCCATAAGTAGAAGAACTTTCGTTAAAGTCGACTACAGCAACAAAATCAGCAGCATTTGATACAGAAACATCTTGTCCAGACCAAACATATAATACAGCTGGATGCGCTGTCAATCAGAAAGGAATTCGTTTATTGAATAAATAAAACTTTGAATAACGATACTATGTAGAAATACTTTCTTACAAATTAATCATTCCTCGAATATGATAACAAATTTTAATATATCTTTTAAACTTCTTGTCGATTAATATAGACGATCATATCTTATCTCTACATCAAAAATGACTTCATTTTATGTGATTGTTCAAATTACATCTAATGCAGAACTTCGATTTCATTGAAAATTGGATTTACAAAGGCTGTATATTAGTGGATAAAAGGAAACAAGAAAAATTTAATCTGCTTTTCTTCTTGCTAAAATGACAAAATATAAAAAAACAAATTGTTTGCATAATATTTTTTTGAGTAGAGTAGTTATATTTGTATTTGTTCTGTGGAAATTGTGTGTTATGATATTGACGATTTATAGAGTGTTCAGAATCAACGCTCTCTGATACCTTATAAACAATAATAATCAATTGAATTTGAATAATTGAACTGACCTGCAGTACTATTTTGTGAAACACTGGATCCAAGTCTCAAAATATACAAAGGAATTAAGCTTAACACAATCACCATTGAGACTCCGATCAGAACTAAACCAATGCGAATCACGACACGTATGTAACGATTTCTGAATTCAATCATTTCGAACTAACTTTATTTTATATCATTCATTGCCTTATATCAGAAGCGAGAGAGAAACAAAAGAGGAAATAACGAGACTAGAGAAGAGATAAAAAATAACACATCATGCATAAACAATCAATGAAATCAAAGCTTGAGAAATAATAGATGAAACCTCAAGAATAAGTAGAGAATGTCACAACACATTGAAGTGAGTTAGAACCCATAGTCTTTGAGAAAACAAGAGAAACATATTGTTTTTGTTCATTATCATAGAATTCTTTGTTTGATTCTTTGGTTAGGAGTGTCGTATATATATATAAATTTTAAATTATTTTGCTCTAATCATGATTCTTAGAGTTTTTCTTTTTTATTCAACATATTTTATTTCTACGAAAAAATATATCGGGTCCTTTTCAAATAATGAAGTGTAATATTATTATTAATGTCAAAACTATATAATGAATAGGTTAACATGTAGTAACGAACAAGAGCAACAAACTAATAAAAACAACAGTTATAATTACACAAAAGCAATGGAAAACGTTACGTTCGTTTTTACATGGAAATATATTTTTCATTGAAGATGTCATGATAATTACGAACATAACACTAGTAAAATGAATATAGACTTCATCAAAATATAATAGTTGATCTTTTCGCTGCCCATCTTATTATAAAATGTATATTTATGCAATTTAAAATTCCCAAAACTTATAATTGAATGATTTTGTACCATTGTTTTAAGTGTTCCTTGATTCATTTGAATTTAAGAATAATTTTGAATTCGATCATATATATGCTGTACTTTTCGCAATTTCGACCAAATTATCAGTAAAAGAAAAATCCGTAATCTTCATTAAGCATTTGAGACACAGAGTATATATATCTTACAAGTTTTCGTCGATTTTGCTAGAAAACGAATACTCAAGATCAATCAAGAATATTGATGAACTACTACGTATATTCTCGCTATACTCAACATTGTCAAGAACTCATTTTTTTTGTTATTGAAGACCTTGCGCAGCTGCAACAGCAAAAATCTCCATGTAACGATTTTTTTTCACTATAAGCTATTTATAAGCGGATTATAATATTGAAACAATCCATGAGCAGCTTAAAAGCGCTTATATTTTCGTCTTGTAAGCCGCTGAGAGCCGCTTTGTTGAGTAAGTTACTTAATGCAGCTTAAACAATAGTTTTGGAAGTGCTATGAAGCGCTTATTATCTAAATCGCTTAAAAGCGCTGTGAGTTTCTTCATGTTTAAGCACTGCTAAGTATTTATTGTGTAAATCACATAGCTGTGCTATGCTTCTGAGTACCTCATATGAAGATTTGTTTCAAAAGTTCATCTAAAGTGGACAACAAAAGTTTAAAAGATATTTCTATTTTTGTGTTTCTTTCAAGAAAAAGAAAACCAAATATTGTGGAACAAAAAGTATACAGTTTTGTTCAGTTGCCAATGCTCTTGCTAACGATATATTTGAAAGCCAAAAGAAAATTTATATTAATTAGTTAAAACTATCAATGATTAGTATTAAGTTATTAAAATTAATCATTAAGAAATAACTTTTATACCAAAATATAGTCCGTTCAATTCTGCATCAGACGGTATAGATTTTAAAGATTTTGCTCTGTTCTTAATAACGATCGAATTAAAACAATATTAAAATTGTCTTAAACTTTTTCCTATAGAGAAAAAAATGTATCAAGCTTTACATCCTCAACTAACATCAACTTGATCGAACACTAACGAACCGTATAGGTCTCTATCCTGACTACATATATGTATATAACGATACTTATTCTCTCTTATCTTCTCAAAGAGAATAAAAAAAATAAACGGTGCCTTAAACTTTTGCTGTCCACTTTAATTGTGTTATTATCATTTCTATTGATAATGTTAAGGGTGAATTGAGATTGTTTACTCATATATAGAGAGTGCTTAGGGTAATTCAAATATTGTAGCGGGGGTATTTTAATTCCTACATCTTCAACTAATGTCATAATAATAGAATTCTGATAAGATATGCTTGTTATGATATGTACCAGTTATATGAGATCATATTTTATCTTCAATGTGTATCCTCTTCTTGATATTCTTTTTCTCCGGTTGAGAAATTCGATCAGATTGAGTTCTACGGATGTCGGGTTAGCTTAACATTGCTTTGTTTGGTGTTCATTTTAATACTTTTGTATTAAGGTTAAAAAAAAAATAATTTAATACTTTCGCCTTAGGGAACATCGACATCCTCACCCACACATACACCCAATAATTTATTTTTAGATGGGACAATAAGATCAGTTCACGAAGACAATAGTGAAAAAATACATATATGATAGGATGTAACTATTCCTCGTACATATGTTCATTATGAATTTATAGATCTTTTCATAAATTACTCAAATATATTTGAAATGTATTTTAAGCTAAATCGAATCGAAGACATTTTATTTGACAGAAATATAAAGTACTGTTATTGACGCATGACCAATGGTATTTCCGCGTTGTTGTGCAAAACGCATTGCAGGATCTGTACTATATGATGTATTTATTTGCATATCTTGGGCTGTTTGTTGATAAGTAAAACGAACTGATGGATATTGTTTATTGATTTCTTCTACTGCCGCTAAGCCAGCTTGACTCCGTAGTTGTGCACGCATTGGTCGTTCGGATACGGAAAATACCTTACTCAGGCCAACTTGAGATTTACCCGTGCATTTGTTGATATAATCGATTGCTTGGTAATATTCTTCTGGTGTCATTTTACATTTTAACCAAGTAGAATCAAGAAGAGAATTCGGATTGAAAAATCCATTAGCACCTTGAAGTTTGATAATTCCACCGTTCATAAGTTCGGCTACGGGTAAACGAGGTGTGAAATTTGCAATTTCCGTTTCAATATCTGCTTCTGTATATTGTCCAAACGTACCACAAATACAACCCATTTTTCAATAGAAATTCTTTTAATAGAATATAAAATAATAATGATCCAGTGACTAATGTCAATTCTGATTGATGCTTCATAAGTTGCAGATGCTTTTATGTGCTCATTTGGAAGCTTCTGACGTAAAAAAGAAAACAAAAACAAAGGAGCGTGATAACAGTATGCGTTGAAAGCATTACTTCAACGTTTATTTTTGTTACCACCTTCACATTCTTTGTTCTTATCATGTCTGTTTCATACGATTAGAAAGTACGACAAGGCACATGAAAACTATTAACGTCCAAATTACTTTGAATTTTTGCTTTCTTTTTTACAAAACTTAAACGTTATGAAAAGGACAAATTTACGTAGATATGTGTGAACAATAAAGGAAGAAATACAGAATATAAACGCATTGAGAATAAGAAAACCAAATCTTGATGTATTGCAATGTATTCGGTCGGGTTTAGTGTGTTGTGTTGTTTACTTTTACTGCTGGCTTCAATTGACTGTTCATACATGATATTTAACGTTCCTTTGTCATTTCTCCGTATCACAGTCTTTTTCCTGCCTTTGTCATAGCTATGTGTATCATCAACTACCTTTCCTCTGTAGCTCTTTTGTTCTATCTTCATTTTCTTCTCATTCCTTGTTGTATATATAAGTGTGTTTTTATACCACAGCACGGCGATTAATAATATCGAGAAGCTAAATAAAGTATAGCTCCATTCACACTAACACTTCTTCTATTTGAAATCGTCATTTGTGTCTTTTGAGTTTTTCAAAAATATCTTAAAATAATCCTGTTAATAGATTATCCCATGTTTCATCAACTGTATTCTCTAATTCATGTTATGACCTTGACTTTTTAAAAAGCTTTCTGTTTGATAATGTTTCATTCTAATTAAATAGTATTAATAACAGAACTATAATCCGAGCAATGATATAGTTTAAGATAAAAACCATTCATAGGATTGTTGAAACTGAGTGGTTATATCACGCTTCAACTTTTGTATCAACATCGTTCAACTTTTTATTAAATGTTTTTTTGTATTCCAAGAATCTACTTTTATTTTACTCATAAATATATGCGTAAACTTGGCCAACCCTTAAACTTGCTATTTTATATCAAAAATTATAATTTTCAATAATGTTCTCGTTTACAGCCAATTAACGTTTATTTGAAAAATCAATGCAATCGTTCCTCAATAGAAACAGAATGAAATATAGAATGATAGAATATCTAGGTGAGTCTATCAAAATAGAGTGTGGGTCAAAGTCTTCCATTCACTTACATCCCACATCCACACCCTGCGAGAAAAAAATCGTCTGCTTTGCTTTGAAGAAATGTGCTTATAGACAGTAAGAAACAGTCTTATTTATCTGACTGGTTCAAGCGACGAGTTCGACGGGCATTGTTTGTTGCAATCCTAAGTAGCGACATTCATCAAATGAATACACAGAAAATGTCGCACTATCAAAGTGTTTTACCTACTGAATTAATCGAAAAGATTCTTGATCATGTCTCCATCGTTGATATTCTTTTGTCGATGTGTTTTGTCAACAGACGTCTTTATTCCATCTCTCTTATCTATTCTTGTTTTCAATTCGATTTTGTCTGTAATCATTTACCTAATCTGGCAGCTCGCATCGTCTCATTGATCTTTGACAATGAGTTTAACAGAATAACAAGAGCAAAAACCATCCGTTTTTTTTCTTCGATTACTATGCATAACACTTTTCTGAATTTACATTCGATTACTCTCGATGAGATCGATTCGAATGTTTGGAACTTGATTCGAATTTGACTTCCAGTATTCATAGCATTAAGATCAGTGTCCATCCATGATGTTTATGATTCAAACGGATCGACACCCAGCGTTAATGTCGCTCATTTTTCACGATTTTCTAATTCACTGTATGATCATTAAAACAAATTTTCCTCAATACATTGTTTTGTCGGTCTGAAACAATAAACATTTCATCATCTTATTCAATGCAATCAACTACTATTGAGTGTCTAACAGTAACAGGTATTCTGATTAACTTGCATCAAATTTTTTCTTATTGCACCAATGTTACGTCAACACAACGTAGTATTAATTATTAGTCAATTTTTTCACGTCGACATCATTTTTCAACAATCTTTCAATTTACAAGAATTATTGATCAGAACCAATCATATAACTATGCTCGAGATTAAATGCTTGCTCTCGTCGATGACTTGTCTTACTCTTCATATCTCTGACGTGACAAGTGATATGATTAATGTCAATGCATGGATACCATTGTTGGCTAGAATAATCTTATTTCAGTTTCTATTTAGAATTTTAAATAGAAACGATGTCAATCTTGAATCTTTTCGCACTCGATTCTGGCTCGAAGAGAAGAAATGGTATGTCACATTTGATCAATGGATTGATACTACTTATTCGTTTCTTTATACGAATCCATGCTTTACAATCTATTAGCATTAATCAAGATTTATGGAAAAAACATTGGTGACTAAATCAACTGGACTAGAGCCGACGACATTTCCACATGCTAAAGGTTTGGTTTTTGACAGTCATTTACCGATGAAAAAAATACATTTAGACCGGTTCACTCATACCCGTATGTTAATCATGAAAGAAGATCTTGACATATCATTTGAATACATTATTCGTTGTATTGATTTCTCATGGATTACTACTTTCATTGAAGATGAATCGAACAGAGAAAAGTCAAGCAAAGAATTTGTACAAATTCTTCATAATATTCCACGCCTACGTTCTCTTTGCTTGAATATCTCAACCCTCATCGTGTTCTTTGATCAACATTGGCCACAAATCATTGAACTTACCATGAACAGCAATTCTTGTGATTCACGTAAATCATTATCATCAATCGAAATCGATGTATTTTGGTATTCCTTCATTCAACTGGAGCGATTAGCATTTGATCGTCAATGTATTCGAAAACTTTCAAGATTATTAAACAACATGACTATGACATTATCAGACATATGGATTCATTACCATGATAATCTCGATGATTCTAATCCCCCATTGATTACACGTCAATGGCTTGAACAGAATACAGACCTATGCAACTTTGACTATTTTTATGATAATAAATGGGATGTTCATTAATGGTTCTAATTTTATACATTTTTTTTGTTTTATACTGAAAATTGTTGTGTAAGATTTTCATCAAATTGTAATAAAAAAAAGACATCTTTTTCGACAACAACAATTTGAATAAAATTCGTTTATACATTCTTTTTAAAAATTATTACATTTTAATTTTTTGACCATCCATTTCGTTTGTATAGGCAATTTGCTTAATAAACCAATTGTTTATATTGAATTGGAATGAGTTACATCTAGTAGTATTAGATTCGGTGAAATTGATAGTAGTTTGGAATAAAGTACCATATCTGATTAAACAAAACTTTACGTAATATTTGGAAGTAATGTATCAGCGAGTATAATCAATAATGAGAGTTTACTATGATTATCATGCTGATCCAGATAGAGTACTGACTGGCTTGTTTTTCAGCCAATGTACTCTCATTTTAGGACGCAACACACTAGCGATCATTGCTAGATAATCTTTAGTTATGGCTGTAGTCAGTAGTGAACAAGCTGATGAATACAATATCTCCATTGAACAAATAAAAGATCTTAGATATAGTAAATTAGTCTTTAAAATCTCATGTAATCCAACAGCAACATATTTGTCAATGCAATTAATAACTAATTTGAGTGACTTTAATTACTTTTTGAATAGAAATGTACTTAACAATGGTTGCTAATTAAACTGATCTATAGATAAATTTATTTCTGCTGCATTACACATAATTTCAAATAAATAATAGATATCATTGGTAGTCTTTAAATTTTCCAACGTTAATTTTTTATTCTCGGTAAATGTAAATTAAAGCCTTTTACGGTATGTATATCATGAAGGTAATAGGTGCTAGTGATAGTGTTATATCACCACTCAATTTTAAATGAAGACTACTAAATGATAGAAACTGTTTTAAGTATAGACATTAAAAAGTTCATTCGTTTTAGTAGTTTGTCATTCTCTTGAAAAAAGTTCCGGTGATGTGCACATTTTACGATTAAATAATGAATGTGATGGCCAGGAATAGGAAGCATTTACTGATAAAAATGAGAAAATAATTTGTATGACAGATCACTTACATTAATAATCTTCGCAAAAGATTTAATTAGTTTTTAAAAACATAAATTTAGATTACTGAATGAATAAAGTAAATCGTATTGATGCAAATAAGTAAAAGTTAATAGCCATAACTCATTGGATCGCCGTTTTATTTCGTAGAAGATGATGAAAAGAGAAAGAAATTCTTACTTTTATGTAGTCGAAAGAAAGTTTGTACTCAATCAATTGATAGTAACTTGTCGATACACTCCAGCAATTATCATTATTATTCTGAAGCAGTATTGTAGATATGCATATATATATCCTTCTTAATATCATCATTCTTAGTTGTACATTTGAAGTGATATTTCTGATTAAGTGAACAACTTGTTTCATTGAGCGAATCCTGTTTATCTTTACCATAATAAATGTCATCTCGGCAATGTGGTATGTTCAGCACTGTTCGATCTTTCAAAATGCAAATACGCATATGCTCTATCAAATTATAACGCCAATTCGCTTTAGAAATGAAAATGCGATTAAGGGTGTGGGTGGGGGCATCTTCTCTTCATTCAAATGTACAGCCACACCCACTCTAAGAGAGAATATAATGATTTTAAAGTAAATCAATAATGCTATTACATACATGAGAAACAAACTGATATTTATTTTTTTTATTAGCGAACTTTTCTGTTCTTTTATAAGTGTTTTTCTCTTGGATGTTGGTCTTCGGTTCATCAAAATGGGAAAACTTTTTGTTTAGTGTCACAAATTTTTGCTTTTTTCATAGGAATAATCAAAATAAAGTCTATTATTTTGTTCTTTGATCCTACTAAGGAATTTTGAGCTGTTCTAAATTAAGAAAAAATTCATGACCATTACGTGAAGATAATTTTTATTTATTACCGAAAAGAATAAATGGAAACTTTCTCGATTATCAAATCCGTTGCAAAAAGGCAAGTGTTTCATACTTAAGAGTTCGAAATATTGCAATTATTGACTGTTAAATAAACTAATTCCAAATATTGACTAAATACGAATCAATCTTATTTTATGTAAAAAGCTTCTTTCCATTTCTTCACCCTTTCATGGCTCTGTAAGGATTCCCACCAAATTTCATATTTTTCAAATGACTCACTTGGGATTTGACAGAGGAGAGTTGAATAGAACAGTTTGGACGACTCATGAAAAATATCTATCCAAGTGTTTGTAACTAACACAAAATTAAGATTATAAATGCGTCGTTAAATTTTCATTAGTTACACTCAAATCTCTAATGTAATTCCGGGCAAAATGATGGCAGATGGGAGCCATGATTTACTATAATCATGTTTCAGACGAAATAACATTGCAATCTCTTATACAGAATGCAGGAACAAACTACTTTATTTCATATTTACTATATACTTTGTTAGAAAAACATATTGTAGATCAACGTATGTGGAGGAAAAAAACAGAACTTTTAATAAATATTGTATTCATATTGTGTCTCGAAAGAGTTAGACGATGTTGTTCATCATTTATGTATTCTATTTCATTGTATTAAATAAAATAGTTGCATTTCCTCAAATTAATCTTGATCTCACCGATGGAATAAATGACAACGAAAGTAATATTGTTCTACAACATAATTGTCTTCATGTTGCTGCTTGGATTGATGAAGAAAATGATCCTTATCAAATTATTTCTTATTGTATGAGTGAATGGTCCTCAAAATGGAATATTCGAACAACTTATCAAGATCAAAACTTTACTTTTGCTGAACTCAACAAGCTAAATATTACTAGTGAACAATTATATCTTTGGTCGGCACCAATGGATGTTGTTGAACATTATCAATTTTATTTAAATCTACTGTTAACGTCAAACATATTATCGTCATCAATGGCAACACATATGTTCTATAATTGTACATCATTCAGATTTGGTCCATTGTGTCAATATTCATTAGATGCTTACAAGTCTCATCATTTAACGTTAAACGAGATTATTCATGAATTTTATCGACACGAATATAAACCAACAACATTAACATGTTACACTCATTTACAATGCAATCGTGGTTCAATATTTGCATGTCTGGACTGGAGTGAAATATGTGATGGTATCGTCGATTGTCAAAATGGAGTCGATGAAGAATCTTGTTGGCAAATGGAAATAAATGAATGTGAAGATAATGAAGATCGATGCCTAAATGGACAATGCATACCTAAAACATTTTTTCATGATGATCCTAATGTTTTTGAATGTCTCGATCGTTCAGACGAAAGGTTGTTTCAGCAACTATTATTTATAGATATTAGTGGTGAGCCTACATTTACAAAGGAAGATATTACATGTTCTAGACGTCATTCAATTCTCAATGTGAAGCTAACAAGTTCATGTGTGTTGACACGCACCAAATTACTAGAACTGTTCATGTTCTCTGAAAAACCAAACACAGTATCGAATGATTGTTTGTTAGCTGTTACGTGTCAGTTGGCTATTCAACATATATTATCTGATTTAAGATGTCGTGATCTTTCTTTCAAAAAAACGTGGACAGAAATAATTAACACGACATGTCCCGATATGCTGTACGTGCCAGCTAGTCCCGTTGCTTTTGGACATATGTACTTTCTATATACAAAAGAAAATATGTTAAGATCTTATGTGAGAGTACCACCGCCTCAATATGTCTGTTACAATGATAAACTTTGCAGTGGATTCCATTCAAATCAATCATTATTATCATTCAATAATGGTATATGTCGTCGTCCCATAGATTTTCCATTAATTTTTAAGTCGTTCGGATCCAATAGAGGCAACTGGAACAGTATCTATGTCTTACCTCTATATGAACAACTTTATCGATGCAACACAGTCGTCCACAGTAGTTCTACAGATTGTAACAATTTGAACATGTATAGATGCGTCAATTCTTCAAAATGTATTTCTAAGCATCGCCTTTGTGATGGTATGAACGATTGCGATTATAACGATGACGAACAATGTTCTTCGGCTAATGATTCTTGTTCAAAATATGAATTAAAAAATCTTTTCAAATGTACTACAAGAGATCTTTGTATTCATTGGACATCGATTGAAAATGGTTGGTGCGATTGCGGATATAATGAATACGGTTTCTGTGAGGATGAAGAACTAAATATTCACTATATCAAAAAACATATCTCATTTCCAATAATTTGTGATGGTTTTACAGAACTAATACCTGTTATTATAGATGGACGAAATGAAACCGATGAAACTGAATGTGAATATTGGCAGTGTAATAACACTTATACTCGATGTAATGGATTTTGGAATTGTCTGAATGGAGCAGATGAAGTCGATTGTGATCAATCACCTATTTTGAAATGTCCACTTCATCATCACATCTGTGTCTCACCTGACACATACCAATTTATGTGTTTGCCTCTTACACAAGCCAATGATGGAAATATTGATTGTCTTGGTGCTACTGATGAACCACAACTCTGTCGATCGAATAATCATGAACTGAGCAATGTTAACTTTCATTGCACCACTGGTGAATATGAACATTGTACATCTTATGTATCTGTATGTTTCAATAGACAATGTACTTACAAAGATTATGATAAAATTTGTGACAATACTCTGAACAACAATAACTACTGTACTATACGTAATGACAAATATATAACTGTTCGTTCTGATATTGCAAATTTCTTTTGTAAACGTCCAATCGATTTTGATAAATCACCCTATACATATTTTTCATTGGATAGAATTAACAACTCAATCGAACAAATAACGAAAAAAAAACACAAAAATAATAAATTCATCTATTACTCAACAAAGCGTTATTCAACATCAACAACATTGTCATCGTGGTCTTGTTGTTAGAGTTTGGCTAGATTATGAGGAGAACTTAACGACTGAAACATGTCTTTGTCCATCTAGTTACTATGGAGATATGTGTCAATATCAAAATCAACGTATTAGTCTCACGTTACAATTTCAAGCATATTCAGATTCTCGACGAACTCTATTTGCTGTTGTTGTCTCACTTATTGATGATAGTGATGAACGACTCATTCATTCACATCAACAATTCAGTTATTTGTACGTACGAGATTGTAAAGTTAAATTCAATATGTATTTACTATACTCAACTCGACCAAAAGATCAGAAAAAACATTATTCAATACATATTGATATCTATGAAAAAGTATCACTCGCATATCGACGAAGTTTTTTCATAGCACTTCAATTTCCTTTTCTACCTGTACATCGTGTCGCTGTACAACTCAATATTCCACGCACAACTGATGATGTAGAACGTTGCTCAAATCAACCATGTGTTCATGGTCAATGTATTAAATATTCTGATAATCCGAAAGGTATTACCTTTTGTCAATGTTATCAAGGATGGTCTGGACGATATTGTACTATCCCACATAACTGCACATGTTCGTCTGACTCATTATGTATTGGTATCTTAGCAAACAACCGATCTTTATGTGTTTGTCCTATGAATAAGTGGGGCTCTCGATGTTTATTACGAAGTACAATATGTCATTCTAATCAAAATATCACATGTTACAATGGTGGTCAATGTATGCCTACAGATGAGCATGTAGTATCGAACAAGAAATTCAAATGTATCTGTCAAAAAGGTTTCACTGGAGACAGATGTGAAATAGCTGATAATAAAATTATTCTATCATTTCATCGAGATATCATTTTATCAGATTCATTTCTTGTTCATTTCATTCAAGTAATTGATAATGCTCCATCTACAAATGGCAGTACTTTCAAAATGATTTCTATTAATCAAAAGACAATGATCATTCATTGGTCATATCCATTTCACATTGCTTTTATTCAACTTTTCAATAAAAATTACTACTTAATTACTATTCAAAAGAAATATCATCAATCGACAACTCTTGTTCGAGAAATTCAACCATCAGATCGTTGTCCACATCTAAATGAAGTATTGAATGAAACAATTGTTAAATTTCATCTTCTTCGTCGTATTAAATATTATCATTTGCCATGTCAAGGACATTCACCACAATTGTCTTGTTTTTATGATGATAATCATTTTTGTTTATGTAACAATTATGGACAACAACGTGTAGCTAACTGTTTTGAATTTAATTGTATAAAAAAATTCGATTGTTTTGGTCAAAGTAATTGTGAAAATGGAGCACAATGTTTACAAGATAGATCTACATGTCCACAAACGTCGACATGTGTTTGTCTGACATGTTTTTATGGAAGACGCTGTCAATTTAGTTCAAATGGATTTGGTCTTTCACTTGATGCAATTTTAGGTTATCACATTCAACCACATATTGTCATTGGATATCAAACATTTGTTGTAAAATTAAGTCTAGTATTGACAATTATTATGACTGTAGTAGGATTGGTTAATAGTGCTCTACTGATGATTACAATGAATAATAATCAATCACGTAAAAGTGGTTGTGGTATTTATCTAATAAGTACATCGATTACTAGTCTATTTACAATGATTATGTTTGCATTGAAATTTTCAATACTTATCATTGCACAAATGACATATAGTATTAACCATTTATTTTTACAAATACAATGTACTTCAATAGATTTTTTACTAAGAATCGGTCTTAATATGGATCAATGGTTGTCTGCATGCATAGCTATAGAACGAACAGTTATCGCAATAAAAGGAATCAGTTTTGATAAGAAGAAAAGTAAACAAATAGCTAAATATATTATTCTTATTCTTCTAATTTTAAATATTAGTACGACTATTCATGATCCTATTCATCGACATTTAATAGATGATGATAATGATGATGATAATGAGAAAAGAATTTGGTGTATTGTTACTTATTCATCTAGTTTTCAAACGTTTAATACAGTGGTGAATATATTTCATTTTTTAACTCCATCTATTATTAATTTGATTTCGGGTTTGATCATTATTAAAATTACTAGTCGACAGCGACAAGTTGTTCGACCTCATCAAAGCTATCAAAATGTGTTACATCAACAATTTCAAATACACGTTCATCTACTGATTACTCCGATTGTTTTCGTGATGTTAGCTATTCCACGTTTGATTATTTCTCTCATATCACGTTGTATGAAATCAATTAATGATTCATGGTTATTTTTGATTGGATATTTTATTTCATTTATACCATCTATGCTTACTTTCGTTATCTTTGTTCTACCATCAAAATCATACAAACAAGACTTCATGAAGACTTATGAACGACATAAAAATGCAATACAAGCACGATTACATCTTGTTTCATAGATATTTAGAAGAAAACTATAACGATTCCTTCACCTTATCCAGAGAATAAAATAAACTATGAAATAGATGTGTAAATTCAAGAGTACCATTTTAGTGTTATAAAACATACCAATTTACATGATGTTTGAATATGTATAAACTGTCGCAGCTGTTCAGAAAAAATACCTAATTATTTAAGAGAGCTTTCATGACTCGATCGAGTATCACTCTAATATATGAAGCACGCGATAAAATTTGTTTTTCAAGCGCTTTGTACACTTATTCAACATAGGAATGTCTAAAACGATCAACTCTAAAATTCTAGGTCTTAATACCCTTCCTATAAAAAGTTAGTCAATACCACATTTTAGCACTATAACACCTTTTTGAGGAAAAAACAAGAAAAAGGATGTGGGTATGGGTGTGGATTTAATACTTTGTCAACACACCCACACCCTAACTCCAACTAGAGTAAACCATGCAAATAACCAGGACGTCGTTGAGAGTTTACTGACGAATCTAATTGAGATCTTAAATATTTTTCTTCAACATGGAAAACACTTTCATCTGACAAGACAATCTGTTCCGCTTCCCAGTCAGACAAGACTCTTAAAAAAACGCGTTAAAACACGTTAGAATTTCGTTAAAACGGCGTTTTAACGATAGTGCACCGTTAATACGGCGTTTTTACGATTTCTTGAACGCGTTACCATATCTAAACATTAAAATATGTAGATTTTTCTGTGGATTTGCGCGTTTTTACCCGTTTACAACTAGTATTTTACGCGTTTTTTTCACCTACTTTTCGTAACGGATTTTCTTGAGTATAACATTCACTCGTTAATTCTGCTTTTTTCTGAAGTAATTAAGCACATTTTAGCTGGTTTTTGTATTGATGAGATTGAAAGCTTCTGCTTATGTCACTTCAACAAGTGGCAATTATATACTATGAAATGCAAAAATGCCAGTATAATTCTTTTTTTCTAAAAAAATAACCTGCTAGAAAACTGATCACTCAAATATATGATATGTTATGAATTATTTACACATGGGTTGTTTTTATCTTTTTTTTTGTCTGTGTACAAGTGTTCAAAGCAGCTTTTAAATTAGTTATTTTAGATGATAAATGTTTGTTTTGCTTTTCTAATTCTCGATATTTATCTGAACCTAGAATATTCGTCGTATGTATTCAAAACAACAGTGTTTGTTGATGGTCGATTTTCACGTGTTTGAATATTTCTATCAAATAATCGAATAACTGAGCGGTCCATGTCAAAACCAAAGAAATAAGAAAACTTGACGATGATGACCGCACTTGAGGAAAAAGCATTTAAAGCTGTTTGTATTTTGACTAAAATTATCATGAATAGGACTACTATCGACAATCGGTGTGCTAAATGCAATTCTACTGAAACAAATATTGATTTTGAAATTAAAATAAATACCATAGAATACTATTGTGACTTTGGCTTTTTGAAATATAATGTATTTTGTTTTTTCAAAATTAGTTTCGGATGAAGAGTTATTACTGTAAAGAGAAACAATTTTGAATATTTTCATTTGATCCTTTTTCGAAATGATATTTTTCTATTGATAATAGTATATTAAAATTGAAAATAGTACGCGCTCATGCATGAAGATGATATTACATAGTATGTGTAATTCATACTAATGTTACTATCCAAATTTTAAATACAATTTTTAAAATTTTATCTGTGTGAATTTCTAATTAAATAAGAGTAAAATATGAATAAAATATTCACTTTTCAGGAGATAAAAATGGTATCCTCCCATTTGGTCGACAGGTCCTTAATTGGTCCCTTTTCGTCGACAGAATTTTTCATCCTGTTTGGTCGACAAAAATTTTCTTCCCGTTTTGTCAACAGAAATTTTCTTCCTGTTTAATCGACAACTTTTCCTCTCTTTGATACACCGCATTTTAATAATTAATAATTTGGTCGACTAGTTAAGGGTAGTCTAGTCACTTGCATAACGAGTATTCACTTATTTTGAAAGGTGGAAGGTTATTTTAAATATAGATCACTATTAGTGTTTTATAGGTGACAATATAATCGATGTAATCGAATAACGATACATCAGTAAGACTAGTATGATTAACTTTTATTAGAGAAGATCATATCGATTACATAAAGTGGATGAATCATGATGAAAAAAAACAAACCACCACAATAACTTGGATATTCTTTGTTTCTATCTCTACTAATATTCCACATATTTGAATTAAAATATATACAATAGTTGAAACTCGAAAAGGTAAAAAATGTTTAATTTTCAATGGCTGTCGATACTTACGTGATCGTATTCGTAATGTCGATGCTTAATGGCATTGCAAGAATCGAAATAAATATCCAGGACGTTTTACTCAAAAAGATGATCGAATTTTTGTTGCAACTACTCAACACAATCATGAGCCAAAGGATCAAAAAGTCCAACAAAAATTGTTTATAACACATTTAAAAGAATAGATACATGAAAATTTGACACCAGTAAGAAAAATATCATAATTTTTTGTACTATTTTTTTGCATCTGATGTCATACAAAAAATAAAAGAAGTGCAGTATTTAGGTACCTAGATCGAATATCAAAATTGTACGATGATTCTTGTGATTCTTTATCAGCTGTCTCTTAACTAGTCGACCAATCTATTAATTATTAAAATGCGCTATATCAAAGAGAGGAAAAGTTGTCGACGAAACAGGAAGAAAATTTCTGTCAACCAAACAGGAAAAAAATTTCTGTCGACGAAACAGGAAAAAAATTTCTGTCGACGAACAGGGAATTTTTTTTTGTCGACAAAACGGGAAAAAAAATTCTGTCGACGAAAAGGGACCAATTAAGGACCTGTCGACCAAATGGGACTGAACCATAAAAATTACTGGGTTCAGTATAGATATCTTGCTCGAGCTAAGGGAATAACTTATAAAGCATTCTATTATTTATTAATTGATGATGATTTTTATTTTACAATATGAAAAATCTGTATACTAATGAGTATATTGGACAACACATGTAGCTATAATTTCTAACAGTGAATATGCGCACAATTAGTTTAAAAATCAATCAGTTTCATTTCTACTGATATGAATGATGAAAAACAATTGAAAACACTTTAGTCAAAATTAGGATAAGCGAGCTATCTCGAGTTCAACGATTTGTAACTCTTAGGAGTTTTTATTATTCCAACAACAACATGATTCATCATTCTATGAAAAAATATTTAAAGAAAAACGATCTCTAATCATATATTGATATAGGCTAGTATTTATTTGAGCAATAAAAATATTGGAATGAGTCATAATTAAGATATGGTATAGCAATAATTTTTGAGCAATTTTATAATATTAAATGTACAATAATTAATTGATTAAATAGCAGTAGTAATTTCATATTTTAGCAACAACAAAAAGGAAAAGTAAGATATTTTTATTTACAATTGATAATAAAAAAAGAAAAATTAATATATTATTGTGTCAATAAAGCTTTTCTTGCTTCAGCTGGCCTCCCTCCTTTTCTTTTAGTATCAATATCCACGTCTTTTGACTACGGTGGGAGTTTGCACCATTACCTTCACCCTGTTATCAAGAGACTAGCTCCATATCATTGTCACTTTCACTATCAGAAATATGCTGCGCTACGCGTTGTGATTGAACCATTTATATAAATTATATATTTTATTTTATAAGATGGAAAAAAATACGTATTTGTATAAATAAATTCTTAACATAAGAGTTTTCCCATTCACTATTGGAATTGTCCTATTAATCATCTTGAGAATTTTCTTATGATTATCTTACACAATATATGGGATTTTTCCAACACTTTTGATATTTATGTAACATATATCAATGTTTTCTTCTCTGGAAGATCAAATATTAAATTCTATTGTCTTCTCAACCTCATTGTTTTTTCTACGTTTTTTCTCATATACCACGTTTCAAGTGTGTACGAAATAAATGGAACTCACGTAAACACATAACAGCAAAAACCATACAATTTACATAAATGAAATCGTATTGCCCTTTTTATGTTAAATTTATCTTTAATTTAAATAAACTATTGCTCATTCAATATAATTATTGCTCATATTAATTATTTTATTGCTCAATTAAATATAAGTCATTCATTAATGGTTGAAAAAAGTTATCTGAATAGGTACTTTTGTAAAGCAAGAAAAAAGCTGCTTTCAGTAAAAGTTTTTTGTTATCCGACAAAGAAATGAAATTATCATGTACAAAAGTTTTACAAGCTTTGCTTAATTGTTAAAAAAATAGGAAAATCTTAAAATAAAATCCGATCTATAAATGCAATTGTTGTGAATTTGATCAAGTTACTCTTGATTATTGATTCAATCCTTGATTTAAATTGATCAGTAGATTATTCCAGAGATATCCACGATTATTTGTCAGATCGTTGTTGAGAACGTTGTTCTGCTTCTTGCTTGATCATTATGTGTTGAACATGTATTGGTAGACCGGGATTGAGACTCAAAGCATAGGACAATAATGTTTTGGGTATATCTTCAAAATCAACCATAATTTTGATGAACATTGTATCGTCTCGTACATATGGATTTCCTTCTCGTTGAATATTTTCCAAGGTGAAAAATTTTGGTAAGCCACTAGCTATGTTCATATCCGATCGAGGTCGTTGAAAACTATTTGATCGAATGTCTGGTCGAAATGAATCGATAATGTGTCGTTGTGCAGATGTCTGATCATACAAACAAAATGTAACTTTATAGTTGAACGGATATTTTAGAATCGGATCGTTTAAACCTCGCATGAGCACAAAAAAGAGTGACATATGTGTATGACGAGCATTTCCATCGCCATTTAAATACAAACGAACTCTCATTTTATAGCCAGTTGGAGATGAATAAAATGGTGGAGAATAAATTGATGTTTGTCTTTCAGATTGTGCGTCAACTAGAAAATCAACAAAAAAAATCAAATCTTATTTTTTCGAAACAACATTTTATTTTTATGGTTCAATATAAGAGTAAGTGTTTAACATACGCAATTTTTCTTGAAAATTTGTAATTTTCCATACAAATGTTCCATCATATGAAACATATTTCAAATCATTTATTTTTTCTTGCAATGATGCTAAATCTTGATTGAGAATATCTTGATTATGTTTCACTCCTTGTAAAAAAACATTTGTTTCTTCAACAGATAATTTAATATTCGATAATTGTTCTGTTAAGACTGGATGTGTTATTTGAAGTTGAAGTAATTCATTCATTAGATGTTGTTGATCCTTGTTCAATGTTTCGATACCATCTGTTAAGATCTGTAGCATTTCATAAAGTTCTTGTAATTGAACTGTGACAGGATTAGAAGTTTCTACAGCTGTTGTTCGAGGAAGATCAATATCCATTTGTGTATCGTTTAATTGTAAAGACATTTGACGAACAACTTTGAGTATAGAATGTTGATGTTTTTTAGTTAAATAATGTTCTGTCATTTTGGCACGGATAATCTTAAGAATAAGAATTTTTATATATGTCAGTTTCACTCAAAAGAATATCGATACTTGTTCATTACAACCAAAATCTTTCAATATACAATCAACAATTAGTTGTTGACATTGGGAAATTTTATGTTCATTGTATTTGTTAACTGAATTGAATTGTTTGTCACAAAATACACATTTCGGATTTGAATGATATTGATCAAGATGTTTCTTTGAAAGAGAATAATAGACGAAAATTCAGAAATAAAATTAATATAAAATCAATTACTTGATAATTATTTAAGACATCAGTCCATTGGCAAAAAGAACAATCAATCGGTAGTAATTTCATGTCATTTTTGAAGCCACGATCAAGCATTATCTACATAAAAGAAATGTCATTTTTCTTCCATTATCAGTAGATATCTTACCTCGATTCGTAATGTTTCTGATCTACATTGTGGACATTTAATGGTTGTTCTTTAAAAACAGAAGAATAATGATGCTATAAGTTCATAATAATAAAACTTACTCCTGTTGAATGTCAAAACATGATTGACACTGTCGATGTCCACACTTTCCCAATTGTACAGGATCTCGCAGTATCAATGAACACACAGGACAAATATATTTCGTATCAAGAATATGTTTATTTCTTGCATCGATACCGACCATTAGTATATTATAATTAATATGGAACGAAGGTTCAATGTTAGGTAGATGTAAAATTAGATTTTTTGTTAAGTAAATAAATGAAAATATAATTTTTTGAAATAGAAAAAAGGTAATAAATAATATATCTAGAATATAAACATTAGTAGGAAAATATTATAAAGATTTCAAATTTTCAAAATAAAAAACATTGAGAAGCTCAAATGAGACCGATTCATTGGTAAAAATTTCGATTTTATATGAATCATTATTGATCAAAGTCATTTGAAAAACCAATAGGTCCAACAATGCTTTTCTCTAAATTCGATTGATTTATATAGGCTCATTCAATCTATGACAATGATTTATTGTCTGACGTATTTCATAATAATATTAGTACGAGTGGAAATTTTTTCATTTATTTCAAAGAATGATTGATCGATTCATTTATTTCGATATCTACTCATGATATTGCGTCATTGGGATATATACTAAGCTTCAGGTATATCCCAATATCTACCATGTGAAAGCAATCATGCGAATATTTTTGTATTAGATAATGATAAAGAATATTTACGTCATTGTTACTAAAGAGAAAGATAGAATAGACAAATATTATAAATACATGTAATTAATTAATTGTTATTAGTCATTTTCGTCATAAATACCATATGAATATTAGTTGATGATGTTGAAATGCTTCACTATTGAATAAATTTCATAAAGAAACTATTCGAAAATTTTTCTATTTAAATGACAATAAAGGTTTTTCAAAAAAGAAAAAGATTGATTCTTAGAAATGGGAACTCAGCAAGGTTTTTTCCAAATGATGAAATTTGGGTATTTTTTTTTTGAAAAACCCAACAAGGAAGAGAACGTAAAAACGATTTGAAAGATTGCGATTTATTTGCATTAGTATTATTGAATACTGATGCTGGTGGAAACAAGTATTACATTTTTTTTAACACTAATACAAAGCATTAAAATAAACGTTTAGTCCTAATATGAAAATATTAGCGTTTTTTAAATACTAATGCTAAGCTGACACTCTTAGTGATACTACAGTTTCAATTGTTTAACGCTTTTTTTTGTTAACTTAAATAAACAAGATACTTTTTGAATACAAAAACGCATTACATTCATGAGACTAGAACAGCAAGGTATTTCGCGTCTAATCGCAGACGCTTACTAAACGTCTTTTTCTCGGTTTTCTTAAAAATGGTTTTGTTAAAATAAAGTATACATCTAAAGACTATTCTTTGGATTCAGGACACGTCTTAACTAGAGATGCACCAAGTCCATAATTTAGAATTTAAGTTGGGTTTAGTGTGAGTGTGTAGGGTGTGAATGCTGTTCAATAGGAGATGAACATACCGACACTCAAAGTCACACCCTGCAGTTATAACGTGATTACAACGCGATCATGACTCGCCTCAGTCTTAAACTTTATATTCATTTTGCCAGACTACAAAAATACCGTACAAGAGCCGCGATAGTATTACTTTGAACGAAAATGACTTCTCTACCATAGTTGAATTTTCTTTTACTGTTTCTTTCCATAAAATATATGTTACGTATCGATTTGTAACTCTTGATGAATAGAAAATCTAGTAATCTCGCAAGAATTGAAATAAACTATATTTTCTGAGAAACAATAAACTTCAAAGTCTTGTCCAAAAGGTTTCAATCTTGAGACTATGATAATTGAATATGCCAGAGTCTCTTCGTTTAGTTTACTTTACATTTCATTAAATCATCGATCGTCAGCTTTTGAGTCCTTAATTCATTTTGTAGTTAATCACAAAGAAAAAGATTTTTGGAATTATATTTTAATAGTTTTTTTCTTATGAAAACTAATGCAAAATTTGACAAAGAATGCATGATGTATACATTTTTTGATTGATTTCTAGCGTCATCTGTTAAAATTGTTTTGTAAAAGGAAAAAAAGTAATTTGTACATTGTTCTATCCGTATTTTTTCGTTGATTCAAGCAGTATCGTATTACTGATCGAGCACCGTTGCCAAGACTAACTTTACAAGAGAGAAAAAATAAAATAAAATAAAAGAATAACTGACAATTACAAAAAATACATAGATCTAAGAGACAAATCTACAACATATTTTAAGTTGTTTTCTTTTTTTTTTCAAGTGAGTCTATCTTTTTACTTTGCAGATTGAAAATAAATATAATTATTGATTTGATTATTCTATGAAATTCTATCACATTGAATCAATGAATTATCTTTAATACGAATATAAAATACAACAAATGATAGAGGTATATTAATTATATTACTTTTTCTTCTTTCATTTATGCATGTAAAATAATTATTTTGTGAAATGGCATATTCGCCTTTGATGAATTATATTGATTCTATTTTATATATTACAAAGAACAGTCAGGATTTTCAATGATTGTATTTGATTTTTAATGAGAGAGATGAGTGTGCAGTAGTGATAAGTCTTGTTCATTTTTTGTGAACTGTTATACCTCTCAAGTCAACCATTACGGATCAACTTCAATTACCGTAAATGGTCGTTAATGTACTGTAAAGATGTCGTAATATTGCTGTATTGTATCTCATTGTAACTAACAATATGCTGCTCGTATTCATCGACTAGGGCTGTGCTTTATCATTGCCGACAATACATTGAGTTATATATAAGGTGCTCCAAATTCAAACGTCGAGCACTATTTTATTTTTCGCTCAAATATACCTCGTTCGACGCAGAATTTTGCGCTGATTACGAATACGTTCTTTAAAAAAATTTTAGTGCGCGTTTTCACTGAGAAAAAATAAAAAAATTAGGCGACTCCATTTTTTCCAAAAAATCGCAACAGTCCGAAAAACATGCGATATCTCGACTCCACAACGTCGTGGAACCTTCGGAATGTGTTTTTCGGAATCATCGTGAAAAACTGCATATCATAGACTATCTTTGAAGGTTCAGCAGATGTAAAAAGTGCTCTCCCCTCCTCGTCATACTTTAAAGGTCTCAAATTAGGTATTCTCCGCTTGCAAGCCTATCAGCGCCATCAGGTCGAGAGATAGACCCTTCATTCTTACGCCATTAGAACCGCCATCAAGCGTAGAACAAAGTTATAAATTCACTTTTTTGAATTTCTTTTTTTTTTGCTGAAACTTTTCTTTTTTTTAAAAACGAACCCTTTTCACCTATAATCGGCCAAGTGATTTTTTTCTTAGTTTCTTATTTTTCAACAGAATTCACTCAAATTAGCAGAGTATACATAAAAAAGCATTCTGAATCCAATGGCAAGATTTCCAGGATCTACAGGGGGTTTCTAGAAGGTTTTTGGAAAACTTCGCGCGGTTTCTAACGGCAAAAGAAGACGGATTCGAATACAAGCGTGTACAGTAACCTGTAGAAGCGTGAAACCTTGCGCTATGCTATTACTTGCTGATATTGACCAGTGTAATTGCTTCATTCTTATACAACGCCGTCTTTGTCTGGTTCGTCTAGCCGCTTGCTGTGAGAGAAAAAAGTGTATAAATATACAGGAGCGATGCTCATTTAGATAACTTTTCTCTTTTTAATTATGTTCTAACTTTATAATTCATAACAATTTCGTCAATTCTTGTGAAATGGCACCGCCAACCAAAAGAAAAGCACACTCAAAAGCTGTTTCGATTAAGAGATGGTCAACTGAAAATTTTCAAGCCACAACAACACAACCACCAGATTCATCAACAAGTGAAGAAGAAGATTATTCAAGTTCAGAACCAATTAAATTTACGGAAAAGAAAATTTTATCCGATATCGGCGATTTATTCACATTATGCACACAAGAAGGAAACCGAAAATACTTATCAACAATGATTTATATGTTGTTACGCCATCTTGGATACAGCTGGAGAGAAACAGATGAGATTTTGGATACAACTGGATCAACGAAATGTGAAACTGCACATAAGTACGCCGATTTATATTTGAATGGTGATTTTGAAGAGTTTATAGGTGAACATCGAGGTGGACAAAGAATACAGAGTTTTTTTTGACGTCTATCCTGAATTGGAGTTGGAAGCAAGGGCATTTGTTGTTGAGGAATGTTCCAAAAAAGCTAGCAGTTTTACCGTCGAATCGTTAGCCAAATTTCTGGACGATCGTTTTTATGAAATTAATGGATTACAAAAAACAACACAACAATTAATTAGATCAATTGAAATGTGCAGAATCGATATTAGACGATGGGGAGGAAGAAATGAAACCAACAAAAATCGTCCGTATTTTGAAGGCCACGAAAGACCAGACGTCCAACAACATCGAAAAGAATTTATTGGTCATTTTTTATCCAACAAAAATGAATTTTATTTATTGAATGATGAGGAAGTACCAAAGTGGATCCAGCCAACAGTACCAAAGCCCAGAATTTTGATTTGTAAGTAAAAAAAACCTTGTTTTTTCTTCGTCAACTTTTTCTTTCATTTATATTTTTGCTCTTCTTTTTTTCAAAATTTTTCAGGTCAAGATGAATCTACTTTTCGTAGTGGAGAGGTTGGTGCACGTAGATGGGTGATCGATGATTCGGCACCCTTTTTTAGTAAAGGCCGTGGTCGAAGCTACATGATTTCCGATTTTTTGGTCATCCATCCATCGTCACCATATTTTCGATTAAGTCCAGCTGAATGGAATCAAGCAACTCAACGATATCCAAAATTATTGGAAGAAGCAGATATTATTTATGAAAAATTTTCGGCATCAGCAGCAATAAATATTGGAAGTGATTTATATATGGACAACGAATTGATTTTAGAACAATTTGAACGATTATTTCAAATGTTACAGTTCAAAGAAGAATACAAAATGCATACTATTGAAGTGTTGGTGGATAATGCAAGAACTCATACTAGCAAGGAATTTAATGTTGATGATTTTGGTATGAAACCAGGTACTCGGTGTCCAGTTCAATCAATTGAATATTTAGATCCAGCTACAAATCAACAAAAAACAATCAATTGTTATTTTACAGATGGTGAGAACAAAGGAAAATCACGTGGATTACTCAATATTGCACAGAACTTGGGATTGAAGGTACCATTAAATTGCAAACTTCAACAATTAAAAGAATTAGTTAGCCAACATCCAGCATTCCAAAATGTTACAAAATTAGAAAAATTAGGGATGCAATATGGAATTCAAGTGTTATATGTGCCAAAATATCATTGTGAATTAAATCCTATTGAAGGTTATTGGTGTCATATGAAACAATTCGTTCGCAAGCACAATGATCAAACATTCAACAAGATGGTATCATTAATTGGTGAAGCAAGAAAAAATTTTGAAGATCGTCAAATATATTTAAAATTATGTAGAAGATTCTGGAAAACATTAATGGCATACAATGATGGTAAAGATTATAAACAAGTATTGCAAATGTTTTTTTCAAGTTTATGCAAGGACAATATTATTTATCATCGAAAAATCGTGAACACTAATTTGGACAAGTAGATTTCTATTTTCATATTTGTTGTTGTTTCTGTTTTTTCTTTAACATTTTTGAAATATTGGAATAATCAATCCTGAAAGTTTTCCAAAAACCTTCTAGAAACCCTCTGTAGATCCTGGAAATCTTGCCATTGGATTCAGAATGCTTTTTTATGTATACTCTGCTAATTTGAGTGAATTCTGTTGAAAAATAAGAAACTAAGAAAAAAATCACTTGGCCGATTATAGGTGAAAAGGGTTCGTTTTTAAAAAAAAGAAAAGTTTCAGCAAAAAAAAAAGAAATTCAAAAAAGTGAATTTATAACTTTGTTCTACGCTTGATGGCGGTTCTAATGGCGTAAGAATGAAGCGTCTATCTCTCGACCTGATGGCGCTGATAGGCTTGCAAGCGGAGAATACCTAATTTGAGACCTTTAAAGTATGACGAGGAGGGGGAGCACTTTTTACATCTGCTGAACCTTCAAAGATAGTCTATGATATGCAGTTTTTCACGATGATTCCGAAAAACACATTCCGAAGGTTCCACGACGTTGTGGAGTCGAGATATCGCATGTTTTTCGGACTGTTGCGATTTTTTGGAAAAAATGGAGTCGCCTAATTTTTTTATTTTTTCTCAGTGAAAACGCGCACTAAAATTTTTTTAAAGAACGTATTCGTAATCAGCGCAAAATTCTGCGTCGAACGAGGTATATTTGAGCGAAAAATAAAATAGTGCTCGACGTTTGAATTTGGAGCACCTTACAATCTGTCAAACTGTATGACAAGCCAATTATTGTCTTTGTAGATACAAAGAAACATATTGGAAAAACAAATCAATCAAATGGATAAAGAGTCTCAAAAAGAAAAGAAAATGAATAACTTTAAAACAGATCAAGATTTTCGAAGTTATTTTAATCTTATTATCTATAGCCAACAATTTTTAGATATTGTTTTCTGTCACATGTCTCCTAATCCATTCGATCGATAATCTCTATCTAAGCTAATAGATAGAACTTATAGGGTAGATAGAAATTCAAAAAGGATTCATGCCATAAAAATCTTTCTTCTCGAATTATGATCATTTTACTAGACATTCAGCTGATTTCAGAATAACACGATAAAAATCTCAATAAGAAGTTTCGATGTGAAATTCTACAATATCTTACCAACAGATGATCATAACTTGAAAAGAAAGACCTAATGATACGAAGCTTGGTTGAATTTTTACCTTCACTATGAGTTCTACCTATGAGTTGAAATAGATTTCATAGTTATTCATTAGACTAGACTGATAATTTGATTCTAAAAAACATCAATAAAATATTTTATACAATCACGATCATTTTTTTCTTTTTGAAGAACATGTTCTTCAGAAATGAGCATTCTCATTGGTAGAAATCTTATCAAGAAGATCGTATTTTAATCTTGTCGGTTATAAAATTTCAATTGTATAACATAGTTGATTATTTGTTCATGTCCTCTAACATGCCAATATCTGACGTTAAATTTCATTGATGATGCGCATTTACATAGTAAAGTTACTACACTTATTTTTTTTTTATTGCTATTGTCTGATGAAAAATAAGTAACAAAGGTATGTTTTTGAAATAGTGTTACGTCAATATATTTTGACAACGACTTTCGAACGAATCATAATTTAAGTAGTAATAAAAAAAAATGCAATGAAAATTTTTTTTTCTCAAGCTTTCGATGATTATTATTTATTTTCATTAGAAGAATATGATATTCATTGAAAACTTGAAATAGAATAATCAATGAGTTGAATAACAAAAAAAGTTTCATCGTAATTATATTAAGTGTAGCATCAATTGACTTTATAAGGCAATGTTGATTTAGAATGATTTGATATTCTGCAGAACTATTTATGTTTTATTCTATGTACAAAATTTTGAAATATTCTTTAGATTGAATCTTATATTTTTATTTAATATCGATACATTAAATGAATATAATGATTATCATTATAATGTGAATTGATTTGATGAACTTTGTTTTTGAAAATAAACTAAAAGCATAAACATTTCTTATCAAAAGAAATTAACGTAAATTCTTCAAAATTTTAGTTTTTATTTCTTTTGGTAAATATCAGTTCATGCTTAACTAATCTAGAAAAAATAAAGACACTGCGTTGCACATTTTTTTTTTGTCAATATTTAAGGACAAACAGTTAAGAGATGATAAATACAGTAAATTGAGTAACTGATAAAGCATATGACTAATAGAAAAATGTTTTAATAGTTGTAATCATTTATAGGTTTATTAAAACTTATTCTTTTATTAGATTAATCTTTTGACCTTCTGAAAAATTTGTTCATTGATCAAATAGATTTTCTATTGTACAGAAAAATCTTTTCTTTCGAAACCAAAAAACATATATGAATAAGTTTATTCTCCGTAGGAAAGAATTAATTTTTGTATTTCTCATTTAGTTAAAAGAAAATTTTTCACTTTTCATAAAATTCACATTCATTCACTTCCACAAACAACAAAATAAATTTAATTATGTGAAAATTTTCAATATGTTTATCATTTTGGCAAAAACAAATTTTGACGAAATAAAGTCTAATACTAAAATGAAGAATTTCTCTTATCTTCAAAATAAAAACATTCGTCTTTTTTTTTCCTCAAACTATCAACAGAGAAATAAGTTTACTACACACTCAAAATAATGTAATGTAAAAAAAATATAGTTAATCATAATTGAATGAATCTATGAGAGTGTGGGTTAGGGTGACAATGAAAGATTAATCTAAGGATAGCGTTCGATAAAATAACGGGATAATCGAACTTATTACCTTTACCTCAACAATTCCGATGGAACTTGAGATAAAAAAATTCTGTTTATATATACATTAGATATAAATAAAATGAAGGTTAGTGTTAAGACTCGAATATTGTCGATATTTGAAGGACACAAGTAAGTAAGGTAATATGTAATTTAAGGCATACACATGTCAAAGAAAGAATATACTCTATGATAAAACAAAAAAAAAGCAGAGTTGAACTATTCTCTTGAATGGATTATAAAGTACATCATTTTTTGAATTAACTTTCTCTCCTAATCACTACAAAATTAATTAAACTTTAAAAATCAAAAATATTATTGTAGATTGAATTGATATAAAAACATAAGATTGAAAATTATTGACATAAGTAGAAAGTCGTTTTCTTTTTTTTGTTTCAATAAGATTTTTCTTGTCAAATACTTTGATTTCTTTGTATTAGGCTCCGAACAGACCGACTAATTCAAAGTAAATTAAAACTGAATTAACGTATAAATCGTCGATTTAAATCGAAATAGACTAATCACGTTGCTTAATTCATTTTATTTTTTTCAGTCTGTTCGGGGCCTTAGAATATTAAAAATAAAATATTATCGAGAATAGACAAATCAAGTCAGTTTAAACGTATAGTTAAAAATTATTAGCTTATACAATTATAGTCTGTTAAAATCAAACATATTCATTTTTTTTTTGTATTAAAATTTAACTATAATATCGAATACACTTTACTAATTTTACTTGTTTTTTTTTGATAAGTATAAACTCACGAATACTTTGATTCTACTCATCATACACAAGAAAATATGTTGCTGCAAATGCATTTTGCTTCTAAAAAGAAAAAGTATTCTTTTATTAAGATGAAAAAAGAATTGTAATACAAAAAAAACAAAAGACGAATGTATAAAAGTTTTATAGAAATTCTAAATCATTTGATTTTATTATTATTTTTGCTCTTTTAAATAATAATTATTATTATTCTTAATATAGAAGTTTTTCTTTGGTAATAAAATGCTTTTTTTTTCTTTTATTTCTGTAAAGAATCTGTCGTTCTGTTGCATACGAAAGAAAAAAAAAAAGTAATCACATTGATGAAAAGAAATCTGGAATATAGAGAAGAACAAATATACACTGTACAACGTCAAAACTTGATCAGTTTTCATGCAAGTATTTATCAAAGCGTCTATCGTTTACCATACTATGAGTATGGCAAGCAAAATGACATAGATTTCAGATCTGTTAATTAATTAAACAGAAATTATGCTATGTTAGAATTTTTTTTGTTTTCTTCGTGTAGGCTATTTTCAGAATTTCAATGTCCTCGAATACTTCTTTTTTTTCTTAATGAATAGTTTATAAAAACAAATCTATAGGTTTTTTTTTTCTTCATTCCTTTCAAAAAGCATGTTTGCCAACAGATTTTACAAAAAAAAATGTTTTTTTCCTCCGTTCTTCTATCGCAAATGCTTTTCAAATAGTCAAATTACAAAAATGTTCTAATTTTTATTTTAATTCTAGATTATCATCGTTTTTTTATATAATGAATGAAATAATTTATCGTATATATGCATCATATAATTAATAATCAACTTTTTCAATGTTTCAAAATCGTCGTACTATACTTTTATTTATTTTTTCAATTGTTTTTGTTCAAGCACTTTATTATATTGTTACATTACAAATAAAAGAAAATAAAACAAGACTAACAAATTTTCCATCGATAATATTATATGAATCAAAGTCAGATATTGAAAAAATCATCATACAAGATATAAAAAATTTCACATTATATAATAATACATCTCTACAAAAAGAATTAAATCCATTTATTGATAATTCATTATTAATTTCAACTAATTTTACAAAACCAGATCCAAATATATATAATTCATTACCTATATGTAATTTTTCAATATCAAATAATAATTCATCATTTTATAAAGTAACAATTAGTAATAAAATATATTCATTTGATATTATTGAAAAACATCATGGTAATGATTTATATATTGGTGGACATTGGTTTCCAAAAACTTGTCAAACTGAACAACGTTTAGCTATAATAATATGTTATAGAAATCGTGAATCACATTTAAAATTATTTCTTGATAATATACATCCATTTCTTAAACAACAACAACTTGATTATACAATATTTATTATTAATCAACATGGTCAAGAACAATTTAATAGAGCTGCTTTATTTAATGTAGGTTTTATTGAAGCAATGAAATTGTATTCGTTTAATTGTTTTATTTTTCATGATGTGGATCTTTTACCAGAAGATTTAAGAAATCTTTATAAATGTGGAGAAAAACCAAGACATATGTAAGTGAAAACAAATCAATGTTGATGTTTTTTCAATTGGCTAATTGTTTTTAAATGAATGCTGGTGTATCTCTCGTAGGAATACCGAGAAAAATGATTTTTTTTGAATTTCGATTTAAAACTTTGTACAGAAGTAGATCTTGATAAAAAATAGTTCATTGTAAAATTTGAACATCTTTTGATTTATTGGTTGACAAAATCAATTTTTACAATGTTTCCGAGCGTTTTAGGATATTCAAAATTTATTATAATCTATATTATACACAATGTATTGATTCAAAACGGATTAATCACTTGAGAAGTTTCTCTCATTAGATGTTCTATTCATGATCATAGTATATGTCTATTCAGATTAAATTTGAAATGTTAATATTAATATAAGATGATGTTATTTATAAATTGAATTCATTTATTTGATTGATTAAAACATCTTTTATATTATAGGTCAGTTGCTGTTGATAAATTTCATTATCGATTACTCTATTCAACATTATTCGGTGGTGTAACAGCATTTAGTTTATCCGATTTTATTGGTTCTAATGGTTATCCAACAATTTATTGGGGTTGGGGTGGTGAAGATGATGATATGTATTTACGTGTTGTTAAAAAATTAAAAAAATCAATAACACGTTATCCTATTGAAATAGCACGTTATAAAATGATTCGTACACTTAATCATACATCAGGTAAACCTAATCCTAATCGACATGTCATACTTTATTCAAAATATAATTATAATCATGATGGTATAAATACAACAAATTATAAAATACATGATATAGTTTTTCATAAATTATATACATTTATTAATGTTACATTACCAGAAGAATCATTTAAACAAATATGTATGCGTTTAAATATTACAAAAAGAGAAAGAAAAAAAACAAGACCACAAAAAATAAAGACTAATCTGTGATTATAGTTAATGAAATATGAGAAATATTGTATTTTATCTTTATTTTTTGCTCTTCGGTTTTTGTATTAACACAAACGAATGACATGATATTTGTTTTTTTTTTTGCTGATCTTTTTTACACACTATCTTGTTTGATTCTCATCGTGTCTGAATATAAATTATCTGAAAATGAATTTTATACATTTTAGATCTATAGATACATACGTCTATGAAAACTTACGGCAAATTTATATAGATTTTCAATGTTAACAGCAAATATTCAATGAAATTTAATTAAATGATCGAAAAGACAGAAAATGATTTTTTAGCTTTTTTATTGTTTGCATCTTTATAACCGAATACGAAATTCAAAATAGTAAAAATCAATTGTTAAGAAAAAGTCTTTCCTGAGTTTTTTCGTGCTGAAAAATCTCGACAGATATGCGATTCATACCTTAGCATTTATTCTGAAGTTTTCGAATTTTTTTCTAATATGATTAGAGAGATATTCGTTATTTACTTTTTGAATTAAGGTTTAGCTGAAAGAGTCAATAGTTTTTATAAATGTCTATGCTAAAAGAACTTATTCAGAAAAAATAATCTTTGTAAGGAAATCAAAATCAAATGAAAGGTAAGCATATTCCGTTTTGCTTGAATTTGCTCATATATGCTACAGCAGCTTCTGATCGTTTAGTACTTAAAATAGTTTCAATTCTTAAAAATTTATTTTTTTCTCCATTAATGATGTTTCTTTGTGTCTTTTTAGTAATTCGGATACAAGTAATATGAATTATAGTTAAATTTTTAACGTTAAGAGCTTCTCTAACATTCAAAGTATATAACTATCAATCTTGATATCAAGGTTAAAAATAAAATAATTTACTTTTAATGATATAGTCACAACTGTTGATGGTTCTATCAAACATTATAATTGATGTATATCTATTGAATATGTTGTGGTTGTTTTTTAAAATAAAAATACTAGCATGATCAGAATTTTCACAGTGATGATAGAGAGGCTTAACTTGAATCGGCCTTCCAATGGTGGAGCTTTGACTCTTCTGCTGATGCCACTAATAAAAAAAGAAAGACTGTATTCTAGTGAATTTTATCATTTTCCGTAACTAAATATAGCATTAGTTTGAAATGGAGAATTATCATGTCAACCATCTACTTGTATATCTGATAACGGAGAAAGATTAAAAACTTTTAAGCACAGATTATACTTATTTATCATTTAGGATACTAATCAAAGTAAAGAATTCATACATTCTAATAATTTACAATTATAAGTAAGGTTCATTTATAAAAATATAAAAGTGAAAAAAAAAATAGTTCTATCATATCTTAACTAAAGCTAGGATGGATACTTGTATTTTATTTGAAGTGTATTCTCAATAACATCTTTACATCGTATATGAAATACAAATCCGATAGGATTACTCTACTTGTCGTCTTTCACTGTAAAAAATAATATGTATAAATCCTGTCATTCTCTTGATAAACAGCAATTCGTGTTAGAAAAGTGTATTTATCCTTCTTATAGTATTTACTGAGTCGAATAAAAGGAGCCCATTGTATATGGGCTTATTTCATACGATGTAAGATTTATAATAGAAATATTTGAATTTTATCGCGAGTATTAATCCGAACTTTGATTTGAACGAAAGTGGCATACTTGAGAGAAACTTATATGCTAATTAAGAAAGTACCCATGTCCTGGAAATCGCTGAAAAATTGTCGATTAATCGCGATATATCGAAACGATAATCGTGAGCTGAAACGCGATGAAACGCCAATGTTTAATGATATTTTTAGTGTTTATTACGATAAATCTCGATTTGTTTCCCGATTTTTTACATATTAACTATAGCTTTATCGCCAATCTGATCTGATATTAACACGATTTCAGAGAAATTTTATTTATTTTCTTTTAACTCCATTTATTTTTTAAATTTATTTTTATTTAAAAAACATTTATCATTTTGATCACGCTTAAAGTAAAAGTAAAAAAGAAAACCGAACAAAATTAGATGGCTACCTTTTCATTTTTCACACAATTCTCTCATGAAGTCCCACAAAAAAATAGAAGAAAAAGAAAATGTTAGAATACCTATGTACTACGATAGATGACAAAAAGAAACGTAGAAAATATGAATAAACCTTGAGATACAGAAAGATGGCATCTCGATGCTACGAAAACTATACAAACTGGTTCAGAAATACTAGATTCAAATGAAAGAAGTAAAATATAAGTCAAATCTATATATGTATATGCAACACAGTGCCGAACATCATAATCAAAAGTTAATTATAATAATTAAAATAGCTTCAATAATAAAAATATCCAAGTTAAATATATTTTTTTCCAATAATTAAAACTGTCTAACGATTTTTCAGATGCTGAAATTTTCTTGTAGTGATAATATCGATCATGTTGATTTATTTTCAAAATCATTATCAAAATTATTATTATCTAGAAGAGAAAAACGTGGAAGCATATTTTAGAACCTACCAAAAAAAACTATCTGATTTAGTTACATTTTTTCAAAATATTATCTAAGCTTCCTTTGTTAAGACCAAACACATTTGAGCACCAGTATCCAAATTGTTACCTGTAAATCAGCTCTTAAACGAAATTCAACTTGAAGAGAACCTATAGTACAAACAAAAATAGTTACGTAGTGCAGTTGAAATGGCTTATCTCTAATGATTCTAACTCGATCATCTCTATCAATACAAGGTGGATCAATATGAAGAAGTTCTTTTTCTTCTTGAAATATTCATCGATAGTCTTTAATACGATTTACTTGTATTTTCTTTTTCATCTGAAATTTGAAGAAGACCAATTTTTTTCTCACTACTAGAGTTGAAAATCGAGAGAAAAAGGTTAGAAAGAAATTTAATACATTTCTATTTACAATATTGTCAGGATTAAAAATTTATGTTGATACTTCAAGTCCTGTCTTATCACACAATACGATTTGAATCTAAAAGAGAACTAAATATTTGACTAAGATCAGTTTTCTTTACTTTATGATTTCGCATAGCTTTGGCTATTTTTTTTTGACTGTTTAAAATGAAACTGAATGTTTTTTTTATGTTGATCGAACGAAATATGATTACTATGAGCTCTAGTACCTCGATGTATCAAAAATCATTAAATCTTGACTAAAAACTTAATTATGTGCGATAGAAGGAATTTATATATATATAGTTGAAATTAGCATCAATATCTGATGCGAGTGAAATTAAACTTTCAACTATTATTTCCTTAAGAATACAAAGAATGAGCGAATAATTGCTTTTTGTCTGGATTGTCCAACCAAATGAAAGATATGCTATTGACATCAAATGTACTAATTAGTTTTTTTTCCATTGTCCATTATGTACACGTCTAAAGCCACAATCTAGGGCACTGAACTTGTATTTTGTGTAGATTTATATCAAAATTTTAATTACTCAACAATACATTTACATCCGATTATTTAAAAAATCTGATTAATCGCGCTTAATCATTCCGATTTTTCAGCGATTACGATTAATCGCAATTTTACGTTCATTTTTCGAGAAATTGCCAAAATCGCGGCGATTTTCACGACATGGGTATGTTTAGTGATATTGAAGGAGTTTTACACTCGAAATGACAATGACTGACTAATACCCAAGCAGACAAAAATTTGGAAAAACGCGCTTCAACGCATAAAAGGGAACTGCAATTATGAGCCATTCACGCTAATTGCTAAAACGCCAGAAACGCTGCTTTTAGTATGATATTATCACTTTTAGAGCGTTAAAACGATCAAAAACTCGTATTTTAAACCCTATAACAAAAGCGCGTTTAAACGCTAAAAGTATGAGTTTTTGATCGTTTTAACGCTCTAAAAGTGATAATATCATGCTAAAAACAGCGTTTCTGGCGCGTTAATAATTAGCGTGAATGGCTCACAATTACGATTCCCTTTTATGCGTTTAAACGCGTTTTTCCAAATTTTTGTCTACTTGGGTAATCCATTCTTTGAAAAAGCAGAGTAGAAAAATCTTTCAGATTTTATGATCAACAGTGTTGCCATGAACGGACACGGCAGAAAAAGCTCAAGTATGTCATGCTAACAAACTGTCTCTTAAAAAAAACTGCAAATACATGCTTCAATATTCCTTTTATGCGTGTCCTCTATTTCCATCACATATGATTGGTTATTTGCTATTTCTATAGCAGAGTTGTAGTGTAGTAAAACTATCTATGTAGATATTGAAATTACGTAAATTTTACTATCCTTCGCATCCGTGAAAATTAGTATTTCTATTAATTAAATGACACCTAATAAATCTTCGAAACATTCATCTGTAGTTATTACTACTGATGATCAAAAGATTAAAAAAGTTTGTTCTTTTTTTTTCTTTATTAAACATACTTATTTTTAAATAATTTTACTTTATAGAAAAAGACAATTTTAAAAACAAATGATAATGTTCTAAAAAATACAAGTAAAAAGAAAAAACAAAAAACAAAAAAAATCTTACCAGATGAAGTTTGTTATTCTAATTATTTTAAAAAGAAACTAAATCTTTTCTTTTTTTTTTATTATTGATTTCAGACATCTTTGTCTAAACAGCAAACTTCACAAGATACTCAAACATCTATTAATCCAATGAATATTGAACAAAAACAACAAAATTCATCAACTGATAATCTTGTTATATTACTCACACAAGGACTACAAAATAATGATTCAAGTTTACTTGATGTAAGTAAACAAAACAATAATTTGTCATGTGATAAAAATTCAAAACTTCTACAAATGTTTTCTCAATCTTTTCTTTTGCTCTTTTCGATAGAATGTACTAAGTCATCAATTTTAGCAAAGGAAAGTAATTTTTTCTCTTCTTTCTATCGAACTAATTAAAGATTTCTGTTGAATCTCGACATTAAAAAAATTGAACTTTAAAAATTAGTTTTTTGAACAGAAAATCTTTTTGTGAAAAATCAGAACAAATCTTTAATTCGTTCGACAGAAAGAAGAGGAAAAAAAATCTTCAATAATTTGTTACTAGAAATTGCTTTTTTATTGAAATTTGATCTTTGGATGAAATTTTCTTGTGAATCTTCCGAAGAAAAAGTTAGCAATTCGATGAGTTCTATCGAGCTGAACAAAATAAATTCTAGACAAAAAATTGTGCAATTCCATCACCTTACAATGAATTTTCTCTCTGTCTCTCTCTTTATTATTTTTTTAAATATTAACGTTTTGAATCGATTGTAAACTATTCTTTTTTATGCTTGAACGTTGTTGTTGTTGTTGTTGTTGTTGTTGTTGTTGTTGAGATGAATCAAATTCTTTTGCACCTTGACTTTTAAGATAAGTAAATACATCTCGTGAACCTGTTTCACGTGCCCATTTAAGTGGTGAATGTCCTTGACAATCCGTTGTATTAAGATTTGCACCACGATTTACAAGTAAACGAACAAGTTCAATATCATTATGTGCTGATGCAACATGTAATGGTGTCCAACCAGATCCATCTTTTGTATTTAATTCAGCTTTATGTTTTAATAAAAGACGAACAATATCTTGATGACCTTTAGTAAATAAAAAACAAAAAAAAGAAAATTCGCTACTTATCTGTTATCTTATTATGTTAAATATAACTTACCAAGATCAACAGCACGATGAAGAGCAGTTATACCATCATTATTAACAATATTTACATCGATATCATATTTAATAAGTAATTCTATACATGATACAGCATGAACTTTAACAGCTTCATGCAAACATGTTTCTCCCATAACATCTTTATTATTAATAAATTTTTCTCGTACCTCATTATCAACTGTATCAATAATATTTTCAAGTAAATATCTTACAACATTATATGATTGACTAGTAATAGCATGATAAAGAACATTTCGTCCTTTATAATCTTGACGAAATACATATGCACCTGATTCAATTAATAATTGACATATTGTTTTATTTCCATAAAATGCAGCATACATTAATAATGTTACTCCTTCATCAGGATCACATAAATTTGATAAATTAGCTGTTTGTTCTGGTGATGAACATGAACGTAATTGTCGTTCTAATTCTTCACTATTATCCGTACATATTAATGTAAAAAATTTATTAAATTTAGCTGATTGTGATTGACCCATTGAAATAAAAAATGAAACAGAAATGTCTAAACAAAAAGATAAAAGATCTTTTTTTTATATTTCTATATAAAATATTGTATCAAAGTATTGTTATATTTCATCATAGATATCATTACACGCTTGATTGATCCTTTATTTTTATACATCAAGGATTAAAATAAAGAAAAGACGTAGATATAATGAATCATGTTTTTTTCTTCTTAGGAAGCACTGTGTTATCGAAATGATAAAATTATTGAACAAACAGTACGAATAATTCCTAACTCACTCTTTTTACCATTAATTGATTGTTTAAACAAATATCTTTATCAAAATGCAGAAAAGTAATATAAACTAAATTTTCAAAATTAGAAAAACAAAATGATATAATTATTATTTTAGAGGTTATGTTGCATCGAGATGGTTACGAGCTTTACTAAATATTCATTCATCGTACCTTATGACGGTAAACCAAAAAAGAAAGTATTTTATACATATGAAAAAAAAAATATATATAAAAACTTTTTAGTATCCCGATATTATGGAACGTCTTAGTCCTGTATATGAACTTATCGAATCACATACAAAAATTTATCCAAAATTAGCTCGACTTCATGGAAAAGTCTTACTTATTGCTTCACAAGTAATCTATATATATATAATTTTGATTAATACTATCTATTAATGACAGGAGAACACTAAATAGATCATAGAAACATACGACTGAGTAATTTTCAGTAACAAAAAAAAGCAATTGGATATTGTTTCATATGACATGTGCATTATCAAGTAAATAAAAATAAATCAAGCATAGCTAATCGACAATTAAAGAAATATTTTTCTAACAAACGATAAGCATTATCTTTTAGTTAAGATATATATAAAAAAAAATAGCTAAACTAATTACTAGAATTAAGGTATCCTATTCGACTCTATTATAAATAAAAGCATAACGACCTATGGTACTTATCAATATTATATGACATAACATTATTATACCGTATTGAAAGTTCAAGGACACACTCTCTTTGTATATAATAATAGTACAAACAGTATTCTTTATTTTATCGCTCTTCAGTTGATATGATGATACTAAACTTTCGATGAAAATTATTCAGTTTTGTTTTAAATTTTTGGTTCGATATAATAAAAAAAAAATACGCAATACACTTTCTAGTTAGCTAAACATTATTCATGAACGTATATGTACTATTGTTATTGACTAGATTTTACATTTGAAAAAAACCTGAAAGATTATCTAAACGATTTCGCGACGATCAAGACCTGATAGATCTGTAACTGAGACAACATTTGAAAATATCGAATAAGTTCATTACATTTATAAGTTCTTTTATTTATGATAAGACTAATGGATGAGCCGAAAATTTTGAGATCAAATATTTTTTTCGTTTTTCAATTGAGTAAGATAGTAAAAATTTTTTCAAAACGTCATGCAGTTCAACGAAAGAAAATGAGACTTGAACAAAGTTGGCATCTACATGCCAAAAATATGAAATTGCTGAAAAACTTTATTTTTGAATTTTCAAAGATTTTCTCATAGCTTCAAATCTACATTCGAACAAACGTTTTTCATAGAGTTTATTATTCTGCGGGTTTCTTTTTACAGTGATGAATCGTTTTTAACGTCTCTGCGGTACAAAGGGAATAGTGTATGCGAAAATGATTCAGTAACAATTACTTTAATATTTGCTGTTTCTTAGTCGACAACCGAACTGTCGAACATATAAGTGTACAGAATAGATGAAGTATTAAAAAAAAAGGTAATGAATCTCTAAGAGAGAAGATATAAGAAGTCACGCGGATCGTACAAGATGTTTTAACTTCACTGACTCATGATTTTGAGTATTTTAATGGAGTGAATATATATTTAATTTCATTGAATTATTCTATCTAGATTAATAATCATAACCAGGGATTATCAAATAGTAATGATAAACTTTCAACACAAGCATCATTAATTTTCGAAGGTAAATTTCTTCAATTAGAAATTCAATTTTGATTTGGTTTTTTTATTTTTTATTAAAGATGTATCCGATAACGATATTGATGATGATCAAACACAAGATGAACTTATACCAAGTCCATCTGAATATGATGATTATTCTGGTTTATCTGATGATCTTGATCTTGGTATAGAAAATGATGATAATGAAGAAATAAACGAAACTGATTCCGATGTAAGTTATTTTTTCATCGATAATAAAAAAAACTCTTTTCTTTTTTTTGCTTCATTAGATTAACTTTCAACAGGATGGCTATTCAAATACTGATGATGATACATCCTAATTCTTACTTGTTTTTTTGTATTATTATTATCGAAAGTTTTATATAAAAAAATAAAAAAATAAAGATTTATTTTTTATGAGTGCTATTTATTTAAGTATTTTTTATGTGCTATACAGAATAATCAATATCGCTGAAATAATAAATCTACACAATGCAGGTTTAATTTAACGACGAGAAGTTAAATTACGAATCTAACAAACAAAAAAAAAAAATATATATAAAATGATTAATTATAAAAAGAAAATTTTATTTACATACCACTGAAAAAAGTCCAGTGGCAATTTGGGCTGTATCCGATAGAGAGTTTGATACCTGAAATCGAATAAAAAACTGTTTAAAACATGATGAAACAAAAAAAATAAGAATAATGTTTAACCGTATTTCGAAATGAACCAAGAGTTTGAAAATCATTAAATCGTCTTTCTAAAAAGTTTATTGTATCAGTTTTATTTTGAGATTGATCTTGAATCATATAAATTTCTGCACTTTGATAAATAGTTGCTAGTATAAGTCGTTTTGAATACCAATTCGTCTATATCAATAAAATAAACAGAACAAGAATAATAGAAAATAAATATGAATATCATTATTTACATCTGTTGATGTATCACCAATACTATGCCAAGCTTCACTTGATAAATCTAATAGATTTTTCCAACTACGCATTGCATTTTGTGGCAATGCTCCTTGTGCTAATGCCTATGAAATAGAAAAAAAATGAAAATTAATTACGAACTCATGTTGATAAAGCATTTGCGAGTGTTCGCATCGTTTTGAATTGATATTTTCATCATAAGTAGGCATTCGTATGCTATAAAAAGCTTTTAAAGAGTTTGTATTCATGAGTATTGCTAGCCGAGAGACTTTAAATTTTTTTTTCGTGAATGTGCTTAACAATAACTAGATCTCTTAATGTTCTTTTCTTCAGTATCATTTTCATTAGAACATGAGTGGTTCATGAGTTTCATCTTCAACATATAGTAGTTGTCAATAGGTCCGCTACTACGTAAAAAAACATCTAAACTAGACTAGAGCAGGATCAGTCATTTTTTGATTTCAGTTGGATTTTAGAATTACTAGGAAATCTTGTATCGTTTGGTTCCCTCATTCGAAAATTGTCTCTATCCTTGATAAAAACTTCATATTAAATGGTTATAGTTTGTCTGATTTATGAAGTTCTTTTGGTGAGTACAATAAGTAATGAAGATAAATATGATTTCTATTTACTAATATCTACTTATTCGATTAAATATATAATGTACCTGATTCCATGTATTAGCATACGGTATAACAAGACCAAGTCGATATTTAAGACCTTCAATAAGTAAACGACTTCCTCGTATATCTCCTCTAGACATAATAAAGAAAATAATTTTTAGTAATTTATTCTTTGTTTTTTTTTTTTTAATAATCTTACTTCTTTCCTTGTTCTTTCATATAAGCTGACATTTGAGAATTTGCATCACGCATAAAATATTCAACAAGATCATAACCATTACCAAATAATCCTTCAATTGTTGATGGTTGATTATTAGCACGTATACCTGTATTAATTACAACTCGATATATATATATATGTGTTGACGTCTAAATTAAGATTATATCTAATCTTGGATCTAACGAGGGAACCGTTCCAACTGATAAATCGCTTTTTTAATGAAAGCTGGTGGGTTATAGGTTATCGACTATGCTGATTCCGAATATGAGTATGAGGAGTGCCCTTAGGCCTTCATAGGGTGGGTTTCTGGAAAACCAGGTCTTCAGAAAACTAATTTAAATGAAATTTTTGTTTTTGATCTGCTCAGATTATAGAGCACATTGAGTTGCCTATAAATCAATAGTTTTTCCTGCTTTGCATGGATTGTCTTGAATAAACAACATTAAACTTCCCTATTTGTACAGTGAAATGCTAGTAATATGCATCTACTATGTGAATTCCATTGACTGTATGTCATCGTAAAATCTATTTGAAACAAAAGAAAATATCGATTAATAGACAACTTGATGTGCTTTATAACCTGAGCAGGTCAAAAACAAAAATTTAGTTTAAAGTTGGTTTTCTAGAGATCTGGTTTTCTAGAAAACCATCCTATAAAGGCCTAAGGGCACTCCTCATACTCATATTCGAAATCAGCATAGTCGATAACCTATAACCCACCAGCTTTCATTAAAAAAGCGATTTATCAGTTGGAACGGTTCCCTCGTAAGATTGATCGAGGACAAGATACAATCTCAGTTTGAACGCAAATATATAGATAGAAACAGAAAACAACAACAACAACAACGAACCAGCTCGAATAGCGTCCATTGTCCAACCATGTTCATGAACATATTTTAATGATTCACGTAATATATCATCACGTAAATCACTTTCACGTTGAATAGGTATTTCAGTAGTCATATTCGTAGAAGTCGTAGTACTACAAAAATCATTCAAAGATTTTATTTTTTATTTTAATATATGAAAATATATTTAACCTTGTTTTATCGATTTTCTTAGTATCAAATGGATCTTCTTTTGGATGTTTTTTTGTTGATGCTAATGTATCTTGACCACCGAACACTTTCGATTGATTTGTAGTTTCATATATTGTTGTATCTGGAGTTACTGGTGGAATACTACTTGTAAATTGTGCTGTTGGTGATGATGCATTTGAATAAAGTTCAGTTGAAGAAATTTTCGGTGCAAATACAGTATCTGTTGTTGATGATGTTGTTAATGGTGTATTTGGTGCAAATGGTTCAAATGCTGAAGCAGCAGCAACTTCAGCTAATTGAGCTGGTGTAACTTCAGGTTGTAAAACATGAGTTCGAAGAGGATCAGCAATATTTAATTCACCTTGTTTTGTATGAACTGTTGTTTCATGTACTGTTTGACCACCTTCCGTTGATCTTGGAATAAATGTTGTTGCAGCAGCACCCAATGGAGCAACATGTACTGAACCTGCATTTTGAACAGACCTTGAAAAAAGAGTTTAATACGAGATATATATTTATTTTCAAGATTAATAATAAATAATTATTTAATTTACCAAACTTTTCCACTACCAGTTAATGTTGGTATAGTTTTCGGTAGTGTATCAATTGTTTCTGGTGATTGTCCGCCTTGAAGGTCATCCGGTATATGTGTTTCCTCCTTAGCTGTTGATGGTTTAAAAAGATCTGTATTAACATTGATATCTTTTTCATTTTTATTAGTATTTGATAAACATCGTTTTAATAATAAAATATTGATATTTGAAAAAGTTGAAGGATTATTATTTGAATGATATAAATTCACAACTCGATATAATCGAGATGTTCCATCTAGATAATATGAATTTAGTAAATTCAACAAATAAATCTTTTCACTAAAATTAATACAAACTGCGAAAATATATTAGACGTTGCATTTATATATATTTAAGTAGACTTTTTTAAACTTGAAATGAGGTCGAACAGTATATGTATATATATAGTAGTTGTATGAATGTATCGCTACAATCAATGTTAAAATTTTAAGAAATAATTTAGAAAAGAATTTCAAAATTTTAATAATTAAAATATTGAAAAAATAAAAATCTTTATTTGATTTTGTTTCATATAGTTCAATGTGGTACAATTCAATATTTTTATTCGTTGATTCATAGAACCACTTAGAAATTAGTTTAATTCAATACTTATCTACCTGCCTACTACCTTGCCACGATACTATATATATATTTGCTTATTATTCATATGTATATTTAAGAATAAAAATCAATGGCATCATTAACAAAAGACGATGAATTATGTTCATTTGATGTACCCGAAACAGCACGTCATCCGAGTGGTCATACAATTTATAAAATTGTATTACAAATAACACCAAAAGAATTAACAGAAAATAGTTATCAAGTATGTATCAGTTAAAATTTAGAATGTAAAACACCTTGAAAAGAAAACAAAAGACTTTAAAGTGTTTAACATGCAATCGTTTTGTATTACATAATAGAATTTTCTATCGGTCACGTTTGTTCCTCTGGTCTCATATATATATATATACATATGTCATAATAATCTTACTCGAGTATGCGTACACGTATATTCTTCTTTCTTGTATATTGTACTTTTCAATAGATTTTATTGTTTTGCAATCAAGTAAACTGATTTATATGAAAAAGATATGCTCGATGTGATAATTGAAATTTTTCTGCTTGTTAGAAAAAAAATTATGTGTGAACTATAAATTCTATATGACATATATTTTTATTTTTATTCATTGAAATTTTATTTCGCATAGTGAATACATAAACGTATCATTTTTTGAAATTAGCTGTAAAAATATCATGAAAAATTTTTGATTCAGATTTATAACAAATGTCATATAGATGCAAGGAACTATTAAAATTATTAGACAATTTTGTAAAGGCAATATTTCTGTATGTTTTAAGCCTTTTTACTGCCGAAGTAAGAAGATTATACGCATTATTTCGCAAAGATGGAATTTTTCTGCAATTTATCTTCGAGATTTATTAGTTTCTTGAGAATGTAAATCGTTTGAACAGTGAAAGAGATATCTATGTTTGTATTTTGAGCGATGATATATGATTAAACACTTACAAAATATAATTAATCTCAAATTGAAAACAATTCTTTCATTTTCAGGATCGTATCGATATCATTAATCTAGATTTTCTTTTTTTGTTCATGTGAAATCATTGGTTCTAATAAAGCTTTTAGTAAGAAGGTCCTATTACATATGGGTTTATATTGAAAATGAAGTCATTCGAGGAACATCATTTTTTATGCTATAAAACACGATCTAAAAGAAGTGCTGTAGTTGGAAGGATGAAAATTTGTAAACTTCACAAACTATGGCAAACACTTTAGTAGTATTCCCCTTTTACGCGTTACATGTCAAGACAGATATTGATATATATTGTTACTTCAAACAGAAAGTTTCTATGAATGAGTCAAAAATCAAAGGATGATTGTTCTCTAAATTTACTAATATATGTTAATTTGTATAGCTTATATATTGGAAACGATATAATGATATTCGAAAATTGTACGATGTTCTTCAGCGTTATCATCAAGCAGTGTTTCGTCCCGGTAAATTTCCTGATTTTCCAGATAAATCACGATTTATGGGTATTTATTGATATACAAAAAAGAAAGAAAATTTTATATATATAAAAAAAAACTTTTAGAACGTTTTGATCCAGCTATTGTTGAAGCAAGACGTGTTGCAACAAAAACTTTTCTTAATTATGTTTTACAACATTTGTATTTACGTACACATGAAGCTTATTTAAATTTTTTTCAGGTAAATTATATTTTAATTTTTTTTTTTGCAATCATTTATTTATGTTGATACAGTTTAGAAAGGTGAAAAAGTTCTTTTACCTGATGTTCAAACAGATACATTACAACCTGAAATAGTCAATACACATTTACAAACACCTACTAATATCATGCCGATTTCATCAACAATTACAACAAATGAACCAGTAATAGAATCAAAAACTGAAGAACTTTTATTTACAAATGATGAAGAAGAAAAAATAGAACATGTAACTAATACATGTGCTAAAATACTTGACGATCTTAATGATCTTCAATTTGAACAACAAGAACAAATCAATCAAGAAAAAGAAGAATTTGATGTAATTCAACAAGAAGTTAATGAAGCTGCAAGTAAATAATTAAGTATTTTTTTTTTTCATAGACTTTGTTTCAATCGTAAATACAAAGTTTTTTTGTTTTTTTTTTTGAGATCAGAAAAAAAAACATATAAATTGTTTTTAATCAGACAAAAACAAAAACATTAGCAACATATGTCAAATAATAGACGCAAAATGTTCCGACTACATTAACGAAATATGTAGAATAATTGGTCAGAGTACATTATAAAATATATAATAGAAATGAATAAAAGGGACATATTTGCAATTAAAATAATTGTTGTATGAAACCTTCATCGGTTCTATATAGCGTCTATATATTGGTTATTGAATGATAGACATTTGCGGGGGTAGTTGTTTTTCATATTCTGTAACCTATTTAATGAGGGAAATTTTTCGATTGATCATTCACTTGTTCACTGAAGACGAATGATCGACTATCCTCATTTCACATGTTATCATAGGAAATTCTTTGAGATCTTCATAGAACATATCGAATTACGTAGAGAACAGTAACTTTTTCTATTTAGAACTCATTTTTTGGCAAATAGAAAAGGATAGTGATTTATCGATAACTCGATATGATCTATAATTTGACTAGTTTCAAAATAATTTTAGTGAAACGTTTGTTTACATAGAACATCAGCATAGCTGATATTATACCTATGTTAAATTTTCTTACTCTACTAATCTACACTGTAAGATGGAGTAGGTTGACCTACTTTTCGAAGTATTTGCATGTTCCTATCCTTGAAACTGTTTATTGAGATCAGATTTCAAAGTAATATTATAGAAAAAAAAAATGACAATGACGATATGATAAACTCTCTTGATTAGAATGTAATAGGAAAATACTATCCGTTACTCGATCTAAAGAAATTTTATAAGCATTTAAATAAGAGACCAGTACTTGAGAGAATCATACTGTTTCGATCTTTAATTGAATAAACTTTGATTTTTTGCTTTAGACTTACTTTCATTACCATTGGCAACAACATTGAATCAAAATAATTCATCTTAATTGACTTGTCATTTTAATTTGTTAATTTTGTTTATTTTTCATCAAATATTTCATCAGTTGAGATAAAAACTATTATCAATAACATTCCGGTGTCACAACTGTTGTCATTATATTTTGATCAAGTACAAGCAATCGATTAATATTTTTCCTTTTCTGATGAGAAAACAAGTTCAAATAGTACTTCCAGTTGGAGTTCATAGTGAAAACATAGCAAGGATATCTTAATGAGACCTGCAAAAGCCTAAAAAGTTTTATTCTTATGGGCCTTTAGCATCGAGTTCTGATCTATTTACTGAATTTTCGACTCATTTTGAGATATTTTTATGAATAATCAAATCATGATACTTCCATTTAAAAGTTTACCTATCAAAACGAATTTTTTCTAGGTGTGATATAATCTCAAACGATAAATGTCAATAGAGTCCCTGTGAATATATTAGCATAACCTTGATTTGAATGGTTCACTACGAAATAAAAATAAATTGTTGTTGTTTTTTTCTAATTTTTCTTCCAGATATATCCCTAGTTGGTCTTTAAAATCTAATAATCTTTTCAATGTTATCTTCTTTGCGTCGTCAAATTAATTTAAAAGATCTGTTTCCAACTCGATGGAGTTTTGTTATTTTTATCTCATATATGGGTTTATTTATCAATCAAGGTAAGTTATATATACAGTAAATACGAAAATTATTCAACAAAGTTTATTATCAATTTTTATCTGTGGTCGTAAATTTGTCATAACATAATAGAGTAAACCATCCTCTACTGAGTTCTCTGCAATGTTTTTCGACTGAAATACAACAATATGATGGAAGGTCAAAAAATGACTTTGTTTGCTCTATTGTTGTATCTAATCTAAAGATAATCATATTTACTAGTTCTAGACGCTGTAAAACTAGTATTTGAAATCTTTCTAGAGTTCACTATAGTGGAAAAATATGTAAATAGATCTTGTTGAATAATTTTGATATATTATGATATTATTTTACAAAAATTTTTCGCAAGAAGTTTTAGAATATTGTTTATATATAAGTTAATATTTATTACTAAAATATTCTTTTCAATAGGTTTATTAGTTACTGGATCAAAAACAGCAACGCATTCATATAATTATAATACAATTGTTGTTGTTTTACTTACAGAATTTGTCAAACTTGTAAGTGCTTTAACGATTTATCGACAAACGTAATTATTTATTTGAGTATATAAATTTCAAATTATGAATTTATTTATTTTTTTTTTTTCTAGTCATTCATTCAGTCAGATGAGAAAAGAAATTCTGGATAATCAAAAAGGTAAAAATAAACAAAAGATTATTGAATCAGTATATCGAGTTTTGAAAAAACAAAATTTCTTTTTGAAAGCATATATAGAAACGATACAATTTGTATCAAATTTAATATAAGTCTACGAAGAAGAAATGAAAACGTAGGTAAAGCATGAATATATTTATGATAGATGAACAATTTGGAAGAGGACATATAATGATTAATATATTAATCTTGCTAATAATTTATCTAACAAATTGAATATTTTCAAAGATTCTTTTATTTTTAAGAAATTAAGTTAAACTTCAAATAATTTATTATTTATATTCTGCAATAAAGACATGGTAAATGATTACTTTAAGACTATACGTAGATTTTCAGTTAAAAATCATAATTGGCATATACTAATCAATGTGCTATGAATTTACTAATTATATTTAAATATTGAAATTATTTGAAAATTTCACTTTGAATTCATCACATATTTAGAATATGTAATTATCAAGGGGGAAAAAGCAAATTGTGAGTTTGTGATTTAAAATGAGTTTAAAGCCGCTTTGAATCAGCTTTAAACTCATTTTAAATTACAAAAACTCATTTTAACTCAGAAAATTCACATAAACTCATTATAAATCATATAACTCACATAAACTCATTTTCAATCATAAAACTCAAGTAAGCCCGTTTTAAATCACAAAATTCACAGAAACTCATTTTAAATCATAAACTTACAGCTCGCCGTTTTCCGATTTATAGCGAGTCACAAATGACTTAAAGTGATTTTTGTGACTTAAACTGAGTTAAAGTGAGTTTCGTGATTTAAAATAAGTTAAAATGATTTTCATGATCTAAAATGAGTTTATTTGATTTTTGTAATTTAAAATGAGTTTAAAGCTGATTTAAATCAGTTTTTTCCCCCTTGGTAATTATTGTTAATTATTCAATGTTATAATAGAAATTTAAAATACTAAATCATCATATTTATTTATAACATAAGTTTTTATTCGATAAGCAGCAAATGCACGCTTCAATGCTTCTATATATAAGTCGGCACTTCGGAGAAGAACAAGCGGAGGATACTGCGTCAAAGTTCATCTTTTTTGTTCCCTTCCTCTCCCTATTTCAATGTCAGGTGATCCATTCTATGGACGTGCAATGTAAAAGTTCTTATGAAAACTCTTCTTTGTTCGACATCACTGGTTTTTTCGTCATTAAACCTCAATTCATTAACTAATTTTATGACAAGGACTTCAAAGAATCATGTATACTGAATTTCGACAGTTTTCTCGAAAGTGTTTCACACAAGCCGAGTATTGAATCTTTCATGGTGAATGCCTATCAGACATAACTTAAAATCGCTGTTAAAGCCCATTTCATACCAAAGATGCGTATGGATTGCAATTTTTTTACACCAGCAGTGCACATTTCTAGAGATGCTTCTTTTCTAGAGTACATTGTGTGCCTGTAATCGTGCAACTTTCTTTATCGTCCAAAATTCGTGAAAAAAGTGAAAACATTCGTAACAATCACGCGAATATTCATTTGTGCTTGACTTCCCTCGCCTTTTTTTTGCAGAGATGACGTTTATGTGTGACTACTTATGTGTTCAATCATTTTCGAGTTCATCTGTCAATAGACAACAATATTCGTATCATTCAGACTCAGACTGAGACTTTTCTAGTAAGTGCTGCTGTTGGTCAATGCATGGACTTCCATCACTAATCTCGAAAAAAATTTAGCTTTATCTATAATAAATAAATTTGATCATATTTATTATTGACGTATGTTTATTAAAAATTATTTTTCTTTAGTATTAATTCTTTATTTTATTCCATCGGCATTATATTGTTTATATAATAATTTATCATTTATAAATTTATCATCTTATGATCCAACAACATATTTTTTACTTCTTCAATTTCGTGTTGTTGTAACAGGAGTTATATTTCAAGTAAAAATTATTTCATTTTCTTAGATCTCATCTTCTTCTACTTCAATTCTTTTATTTTAGTTTCTTTTTAATAAACGTTTAACACGTCTTCAATGGTTATCACTTTTTCTTCTTACATCGGGTTGTATTATAAAACAATTTGAACATTCATCATTATCTTCATCATCATCGATTAAAATTTCGAATACAAATTCAACATTAATTCAATTAAATAAAGAAACTATTTCAACTGTACCATCATTAGTTAATATACATCTTATATGGATACTTGTTCAAGTATTTTGTTCTTGTTTTGCTGGTGTTTATAATGAATATTTGCTAAAAAGTGATCGAACAAATCAAGTTGATACAATGTTACAAAATGCTTTTATGTATATTGATTCAATTATATGTAATTTAATATTATTAATTTATTTTGATTATCAACACCCAACATTATCAGCTATTGATAAATTTTTTAATACATTAAATTTAATATTATCTGGAGAACAATGTCTTATATTATTAATTATACTTAATAATGCTGCTGTTGGAATTGTAACATCATTATTTCTTAAATCAATGACGTCTATATTAAAAACATTTGCTAGTGCTTTAGAATTACTTTTTACAAGTATACTTGCATGGATAATATTTGCTATACCTGTTAGTATATATACATTTATTGCAATATTTATTGTTTCAGCTGCTGTTTATTTATATTCAACAAATCCTGTTGTTAATTTACCTAAAACTGCAACAGTAAATGTTCTAACAAATGCATCAATTCATATTAATAATGAAGATATGAATTCGAAAATTTCGAATATTGCAAATGAACAAGAACGACGTATAATTGTTTGAATGATATATTTTTATTTTCTATTGAATTTTCTCGAGTGTTTTTCTTGTTTTGTTTATTATTATTATTATTATTATATGCTATGGCATTTATATCTCTTGTTATTAGGACAAAATTTCATAATTACATTTTATTGAACAAAAAAAAATAGAAATTATGTTTTAATTTAAGTAATTGGAAAAATAAAATAAAATCTATTTATGATATGAAGAGATTTTTTCTATGATATATAGAGAATCATGATTGTTGAAGAAGTCGTTAACTTTGAACTTTCTATTTGTTTAGGTATGGTCTACATCAAAATCACATTAAAGTTCGATCGAAATAAAATCGATTGTTGTCAAACTCATACAAAATAAACGGTAGTTTTAGATGAGATAATGATTTCAATCTTTATAGATTAACCAAAAAAAAACAAAATGCTTAATCTATGAAAAACTTCGCTTGCATTAGATCCCAAGTATCTTCTACTTGAAGTCGCACGGAAAAACAAAAAAAAAGTCTTCATATCGGACTCTAGTCTACATTTGAATGTAGCTCTCATCTAAAATATAAACTCAAAAATACCTTGATGATTCAATTTAATTATAAATAAATTGTAAAATAATTTTACTACAGTTGCAATACATCCGTTTTGCCATCTGAAATGTCATGATATTCACATTCTTTACATCAAAATCATGACACAAGTTTTATTTGTTAAGTGACTAGGCATAACTCTCTAGTAGAAATGTAAGAAGTTGAAACAAACTAATAAGAGAATAAACATGAGTGTCTACGCAGAATTATTCTCTAAGTATCGAATTTTGAGGGTGTAGATGTGCGTGTTAGACAAGACAAGAACCCGACCCATCCTATCTACCTTGGCTTTAGTTATAAGAAAGTTATGCACATATAATAATCTCACGTGACAGCTAATGGGAAGTTAGTGTGCATATAATGTTGAGAAAAAAGTGTAATGAAAGCCGTAATGAAGGAACCAATCAGTCTCATATTCAAAAAACGTAAACTGTTTACTACAATTTTGCCAACTTCTGAAATTTACATGACAAGAAAGCAAATCGGTTATGTTTCATGAAAATAAAATTCGTGATTTTTTTTTGTGCGGTAGTAGACACTTCTTTAAGGAACATAATCTGAAAGATTAGAATTATTGATTGAAAAGAACTAAAGATATTGAATTTTTATGGCTGAGAATATAAAGGTAAAATTATTTCGCAATTTACCCATATGTAAAGATATATAAATATTGTACATGACTATGTATGTGTTTTGAAGCGTGACACTTCCGCTTATGATTCAATAACGCATATAAATTGTGCAGTACATATATATAGTATGTGTACACTGCGTAAAAGAACGAGATATCTTCTAATGGCAGTCCACGGAATCACTATAAGAGCACTTCGTCTCTACAATAACAAACAGCATGTTGGTATACTCTCTCAAATTGGCCGCCTGCTATACCAAGTTAATATTAAAGAGCAGCAGTGGACATTTGAACTAAACAATCCATCTGATCTTCGGATTATATGAAACAATGAACTGGTTGATAACATTGGGAAGGCTGCCAACTGGTTTACCGCCATGAAAGATGATCAATCACTTGTCGGCTGTTGTCGAATTGTCGATAAGAAATGGATTAGAGGAAAGAACGAAGTACAGCGCTATCTGACCAACGACATCCCTTTATCAAAAATGATTGACTCACTGTATCCATGTGTAGAGGGAAGTCGCACGGCTGTGGCCCTACCCTACCGTCGCTCATCGGTTTGCACACTTCTTCTGCAACACGCACTCAGCTACATTCATAGCACAATGCCCAATTATGGCGTGTTCACTTGTACTAGTAAACCAATTATGCAAAGAACTTTCGAAGATTTGGGTGGCGTTTGTATTGGCGAGCCATTTCTTTACAACCAGACAAGGTATACCGGTACAGCCCTGACACTATAAGCATCGCATCGAATCGTGCGGTACACAAGATGTATCAGTCAAATCAGCGTTGTTGGAACAGAGGGTGCAAATAATTATAGTTCAACAAATGAAATAGAAATGGTGTGGGGTCTGGGTGTGGATGCAGATGCAGATGCGGATTTGAATGTGGATCTGTTTTATTGTTCAGCACTCACGGGCACATCCCAAAAGTAAAATGTAGTTCTACGCACATGTTGAGGTGAATAATTTGAAATATGATTGATATTATTTAAAGTAACATGTAAATTATGCCTACACATCATAATATTCCAAAGAAAAAATTCCACGTATTATATAGTGATCAAATTAAGTTTTTATATAAGCCGATACATAAGAGCATGACATTTGTCGAGAAAGATATACTTAAAAAGTGTAACTTTCATCGTCCTGTCGTCTTAATAACTTCACTACAGCGCCAACTTGAGTGTTGATTCCGAGACCAGTAACAACCATTTGACCGCTACCTTCCATAACTTGTGTACCAGAAAAAAGTCGAATATCTTCGCGGATGTAGGTTGGGTTTCACTCTTCTCTTAAATTTGACCCACACCCCACCCCCATATCCAGACCCCACACCTTCACATCCGCACGCACATCCAATCTAGTTGACCTTGATAAAGACGTTAATCAATATTTATTACCATCCGATCTTCCTATTTCAAATCCATTCTATTCTTCACATTCAATTACTCTAGGTCAATTACTTTCACATTCAGTATCTATCAGGACGAATCAGGAAGTAGTACGTATATTTTTTTAAACTAATGATCAAACAATAACGAAGACAACATTAGCCAAAGTATATTTAACTTATTTGAGTCATAATACTTCAAATTGGTTGCCATATCCACTAAGTAAAGTTACACTCTATTCAAATATAGGCGTCACTTTAGCTGCATTGGTCGTTGAATGAGTAGCAAATATGTCTTATGAAGAACATATCAGAGATAAAATCTTAAAACCATTATAGGTGTTGGTGTTAAGAGAGCTGGCTTTCGTCTCTCCGATATAGGAAATTGAGAAAATTTAGTTGAACATTATTCTTTTAGTTCGTGATATTTACATGAATTGAGAGAAATGACACTACGATTAACTGTTACACAGGTAAAAATAACTATCTGTAACCACCATAACTTCTAAGGATAGCTCTTTAGATTGATATTCCAAACTAGCTTTATGTTTCGTTTTATAGTGTCAGTGACTATCCTGCTGGTCTTTTGAGAATGTCAGCTTCTTCATTTTCATTATATCTTCGAATGTTTATGCATAACGGAGCATAACTTCTTCGTTCTGAATTTATTATTGAAATGCAAACAGTTGTCAGTAGTGTAGTACCTTATAATAATATAAATAGTAGTAACAATGAATCTTCAGTTCCACCATTAAAATTTGGCGTTGCTTGGTATTAGCAAACTTTAGAGAATAGTCGTCGGTTGGTCGGTCATGCTTATGTGATACCTAGTGCAACAAATTCAATGTTCTTTAAGGAACAGTGTGATATAGAACTGATTATTCTTACAAATGCGAATATGTCTCCAAATGATAACTTATCAGAAAAGATCGGTATAACATTAAGCAACATTCAATTCACACTTTTCGACTGTTTTGAAAGTGCAATATATTCATATAGCAACGTTTAGGCGAAAAATTCAATATTTACAATGTCTAGCAAGTTATTTTTATTGATAATAACGTACGATGCAAAAGTAATGGCACAAAATGTTGACCCCTATTTCTCTCCGATAGGCAGGTGCTGAAAGAAATTTTTTTTTACCAAAAGATGGAACTTTCCGTCCTCTTTCAAATCGTATATAATTTATTTTTATAACACATTTGTAAACGAAACGACACAATAAAAAAACGAGACACCATCAAAACATATCCGCACTTTTCGTGGAATTTAGAAAAACGGCGAAAGATGTTGGTTCCTATATTTCTTGGATAACTCTTCAATAAACACGTTTTGAAAATAAAATTTTGTTATCAGTTGATACGAAATTTTCTCCTCTTTTGAACGGTGTGTGATTTATATTCGTCACACATGCGTGAGTGAAATGAGACAAAGAAGAAAGACAAACACTGGCGCAATAAATTTGCAACTTTTATGTGAATTCGTCAAAAACATCTTGCTAGACATTAATTAATTTGATCTTTCCGTACTCATTAAAAAGCCCTTGTAAAACTGTAGTTACTTCGCCTTTTATAAACTCGTTAAAGAAGCTTTTTAAAACGATAGTTAATTATACTTAACTATCATCCATAAGACGTTTTTGACTAATTCATATAACAATTGCAAATTTTTTGTGCAGGTATTTTTCTTTCTTATTCCTTTCATTCCGTTTACGAATGTGTGACAAATATAAATCATACATCGTTCGAAAAAAGGAGAAAGTTTCGTATTAACTGTTAACAAAATTTTATTTTTAGAGCGCATTTATAGAACAGATATAAGGATCGACATTTCGTGCGTTCTTTTACAGAAAAAGTGAGGATATGTTTTAACGGTCTCTCTTTTTTATTGTGTCGTTCCGTTTACAAACGTGTTATAAAAATAAAGTATATACGATTCGGAAGAGGAGAAAAAGCTCTATCTTTTGGTAAAAGAACTTATTTTTCAGCACCTGTCTATCGAAGAGAAATAGGGGTCAACATCTTGTGCCATTACTTTTGCATCATACGTTATATTCAATCTATTTTGAAAACGTGCGCATAAAGTTATGATCACTTTGTATTTAAATAACAAATGGATATGAAGCTCTTGTAGCTACACCACATTGATTTTTCTTATTTCGACTCATTAACATATATCCGTGAATGCCCCATGATGTGCTCCAGCAATTTTTAAATATATAATAATCATCTTGTCTTTGAGTACCATACCCAACAATTAAACCAGCAAAATTCAGTTGAGTTGATGAACAATTAGGTTCATTGTAAACTCCTGATGAATAGAATTGAAAGGAGCTATGTGATGCATCAAGCTCTATCGAAATAGGACCGATTTCTGCTATAGCTGCTTGAAGAGCTAATTCACTTCCAGATATAATATCGGTATATCCCTAGGATAAAGTAAAAGAATTATGCAAAAAAAACAGATTAGAACAATTTTATTAAAACTTACAGTCCATGTGACGCCTATTGTATTAGGATTGAAACGACATGGTCCCTTAACACCTGTATATGGATAACTTTCTTCGGTATCTAGTGCTTGAACTGTAACATTTCTATAACCATTACTCATCCAACCACCATTACAACCATAGTTGCCACATGATGGAAAACAATCAATAAGATTCTGCTCGGAAAGAGAAACGAGCTTTTTATAAATCTTCGCATGTTGACCCTCAAGTGCACCAGTTATAGAAAAAGCCCAACTAGCACCATATTGACCTTCATCTTTGATAGGAGTTACAATACCATATTTGCGCCAGTCTAGTTGTGATTTTAATAAAAATATACTTAATAAATTTCATACTTACCAACAGCTGATGGAAGAGCTTCAATTTCGCTAGTGGTAACGAATATTTGACGAGAAATCTCCGCTTTTTCTGGCATTCTGATGTTACTAAGAAGTTGTTTACAAAATTCTTCGTGTGTCTGATCAGAATTCGACGAAAGTTATGCAATGTTTTGCATATCAGTTCTTACTAAATCTCCAAAGATGTTCATGCTCATATGATATGAATGTATTCCCATATCGGCCTCTAGATTATGTTGGCGAATTTTTACAAGATTTGCTTCCCAAATGGTTCGACTTTATATATTTATATTGGAACAGTTTTCATACAGATATATATCCAATCTTACCGTGCAAATTCTTCTTCTACGGATGTATATTTTTTTCCGTGAACTCGTTTGAACACAAGCCATGAATTATTGAGACTTACAGGTGCACAGTGAATAGCTGTTGGTAACAGCAAGATATAATAAATAAAACAAAGTTTCATTATCTGAAACAATACTTTTTTTACAATAACAAGGGGTGTTGTGTATGTCTTTTATATTAATGTTGATAATTTATCTAACACAGTACAACGTAATCACAAAAAAAACGAATGCGTCATATTTGCAAATGATTACCTTATTATATGATGATATGTATCTTTGTATGAATGATACTGTCTTATGTTTATAAACTCATAGATTTATCGTTCGATATGAATAATAATTTCGAGTTTGAGCTATTATCAAGTAAACCAAAAATACCAGTATGAAAACATTAGATGAAGTCATATGTTTCTTTGATCCACTAGTTCATTACACTACTTGATCTTGATCATATGTTGCACGAAAAAGGGTGTGGGTCACCTCTTCATCACTAACATCGACACCGACACCCACCCACACGCCACATCCCACCCCCACACTACACCCACACCCACCCACACCCTATGATACATTCATGATTTATTTTTACAAATTTGCTTTGCAGTTAGACCTCTCGCACTGTTCTTCTTTCATTGATATGAATTAGAAAAGAATTGCACGGCCACGATGAAAGTTGATAAGACATTGCTAAAAAACACTGGTAGATAAAGAAAAGCAAATTTCAAAAGATATTCATTGTGACAACGCATATTGTTGGAAGGCAAGCAATACTTATGGCTAATAAAGTTCCTGCATCTCTTCTGGTGTTGTCGGTTGATATTGTCTATCGCATTTTGGACAACCTCGATGAATTCACAATGTTATGTTCAGCTCGTAATGTCTGTACGAGAGTCAATGCGATTATGGACACATATTATCGATATCAGGTAAACTTCACTTTCATCAAAAACGAAGATGTCTATCATCTTCTAGGTATCATCTAGAGTTCAATAAGTGGTTATTTTAATTATTTTTTTTGTTAAGTTTAAAAATTATGAAAGTTCAAGACTAATATTTTGACTTTCATGAATTTTACCTACAAGCAAGGAATTCATTGCTTTGTCTAAGCTGTTTTCAAAAATATTATTAAATTACGTACTCTTTTCATAAATTATTTTAAGAAATAGAAAGTGAAAGTTAATACATTTTTAAAACTCATCGAATCTTTTCGCATGATAGCTTTCCTTACTACAGTTAGAAAAGGAACTTCTTAAAATGATTTGAGTTTAAAATCATCGAAGAGCCCTAGTTGAATCTCATAATGTGTTATCCCACTGATGTGTTAAAAAATAAAATTGTAAGAGCTGTAGGAGCTTTAGAGACCCTAAGAATGCTTGAAAATCATAATAGTTATACAATCATCCAGTGAATCACAGTAAGGCCTTTTAGAGAAATATATTGAATCAGAATTAATATCAGTGTATTTTTACTCTGATACTTATGAGCATCTTTAGATAAAGTGCACGAAACGTAACTTTTACAGAAACTGGTGTTTTCTGAATGGATATTTACTTTAGAAAAGATAGATAATCTATCAGATTGATGTAACGATCATTGGATGCTAAAAAATCCTCAAATTCATGATTGTGGTTATATACAATGAAATTCCCTAACTAAAGAGTGCACAAGGGTGCCACAGTAATAAATTGTATGTTTGTGATGAGATTTCAGCATATTTAATCAATATTTATGCTACTTATATACAAATTTTGTGTGTCGAAATGCGTCTATATTGCACTAACCATTTACATGGGAGCTTTCATAGCATCCATTTCATTATTAAATAAAAAGATCAGTCGACATAGCGTGTAGATCTTCTTGCACCATTCGCAGTTGTGCAATCTATTGCATATAATGGTTTGCTCTCCATATCCATAAAGTAATGCCTCGTTAGGAGAGAGAGAGACTTTCTGAACTTACTCTCATCTCCAACATAGTTTATTGGGTTCTGTAAAGTCCATGAGTTTGAAATTTACAATAATCGACCGTCGCCAATCAGTTATGATGTTTAAAGTTGCTTTTTTAAGTGTTTTTATTTTTTCTTATGAGAAAGTCGAAAATATTTTCCATTAATATTATTTTGTGTTAGAGCACCCTCAGAGAGGTATTGGTAAAAATGAAGATGTTTTGTTTTTTATTCCTCTGGATTAATGAATATTTACTTTTTCAAGAGTGGAAAACATATCTTTATCGTCTGTAGATCTTGGTTGAAATAATATTATAAAATAAAATATGAGAGAAAATCTTTCAATTTACAGCCGATAATCACTAGATTTTATTGACTTAATCATAGTTCTAAACTGTATTTTATGACGCTTTCAAACTTCCATCTTATTTTACTTCTCTTTGTGATTGTTTCTATAACCGATCTATAAATATGTTTTTCAATAATGTAAGAACTACAAATTTATGAGTCTTCATATTCAATAATTCTTTCAACGATAATAAGAAACATGAATTTACGCCAATGAGTTGCCATGAAAAGTTTCAACACTATTTTTTTAGTTTTTCTCTTTCAGTCATATTTTGACATATTTTTTTAGCTGATATGACATGAAAGTAGTGCAGTTATTTATTGAAATTCGCTTCTACCACGAAAAATATGAGAAAACAGATCTCCTTTAGATAAACTTTGAATGCGTCGTCTAAAATTAAAAATGAACAAAACAGTATAACTATTCAAAACTAGAAACAACATCTATGAAAGAGAAAATAAATAATTAACATCTTGTATCTTTTATTATAACTTATTACAGTTTTGAGAAAAAAACATGTAGTTATTCGTTTGAATATGAAAAGGCCTTAGTATTCACATAGAATTCTAGTGATGAAAAAGATTTCTTACACATTGGCAGCTATTCGACTGCTGTTAATGAGGTTTCTTACTCTTTATTTACATAGAGCAATTATGAACTCTGAGAGAATCTGCTTGGCTGATCACTATCAGGTGTTCAAATTGATAAGAAGGACTATTCATAAAGATATTAGGGCAAAACTACTTTCTTGACCTCATTCGCTCCCAAATATCTATTTCAAAAATCTTTTTTTTTACAGTACGCTTCAATAAAGTAAAAAAATTCTGCGCATCTACGTTTATGCTTGATCATTCCATCTCTGACATGAGTGCGCAACAATTAAAACCAAACAAAAAGAATCTTTGCCACACAGTATTAAACAATATCATCCCATTGCATAGATTTCGAATATTTGTAATTTTAAAATGTCAATCAAACTATGCATACACTTCATTGATGCATCATATCATGGCACAAGATGCAGGAGATGATAGCCACGTATACCTAAACATTTGAATTATTCAATCACCTCTAATGTATTCCATTGATATTAGACTAGTGAAACCGAGCAATAGTGTAATAGACAATGAGCAGAGTTACTTAGAACTGTCTATAAACATTTCTGATTCCTAAAGACCACTTTACCGTCTTCTAATTATAAAGTAGAACCAGATTTTATAATTACTTCTTGGTATTAATGTTTTAAGTAAAGAACGCAAGTTTAACAATAAGATTTCTCACAATCAGTTGTCTTTCTACTATCAAATAATAGTGGAAAACATCGAATATCTTTTCTTCTTTCTTAGATAAATGTATCGATCAAAGATTTCACTAGAACGAATTCTAATAATAAGTTGACTAAAATATGATATGATGAGTTACTGGATAAAATCCTCATTGAAAACTTAGGAGTCATAAAAAATTAAAACTTCTGCTTAATTTATTTACAAAATGACGACTATAAAAATATTTTTGTTTAAGTACATAAATCATATGTTAATAACATCATTGACTACAGCTAACAGATTGAACAACATATCTATCCAATTCTTCTACAATAGACTTTCCAATTAAAATGATCAATTTGGGCTGATATTTTCGGGTATGAGTACCATAAGAAAAAAGCGCTTCTGTTACGAATGTTAGTATGTTATGTCAAACTACAGCACATATCCGGCTTATTTATAGTCAATTAAAAGGTCTCAGAAGAATCTTTATCACTTCCTCGCTACAAGAGATACAGAGCTTGCAACTGTTTCCACTTAGAACGAATATCTGTGAATAGTTCTCGTTCCAACAGAATTTTGAAACTTCCTTCTATGCATTTTTAATGCTTGTTTTAGTACATAGAGCAACAAAATAAGTAAACAAAAGTCGCTCCATAGCGCTAAATTTTGCTTTGTTAAAAAAAATTATTAAAATGATTGGTTCGTGCAATAATTTACGCTTATTTGCACATTTAAAAAAGAAAACATTAGTTATATTTTCAGCAATGAGGCAGATATTTCAGTTTTTAGATGGAAAACCATTTTCTGAGTAAAATGATAGGTTTTTAGATAGGAGTTTTCATTGAAACTCAGAGAGATACATACTAAATCGGCATTGCCACACTAAATGCAGGTGAAGTTTTTGAAAATCTGACACATATGAAGCAAATCAGCACTATTTATCGTACTTTTACATTGAATAAGTAAGTTTGTTCAGCATTAATAACATTAAAAAAAAGTTTTCTCAAAGGTAAAAAAATGTAAGAGAAATGGAAGCAAAGGGAAACTTCTAAGAAAATAAGACCATATTGTCGAAATCGATTACAAACTCACATCTTCATATTACTTTTTCACAGAAAAACTATATACTCATAAAGAGAAAACTTCATGCTTCTACCAATACCAAAACTTAATTTCCATTACTCTTCGAAAAGATGAATTTTCACAGCGATCGCTAACACTAATGCCAGTTTCTATCTATCGCATATTTGAAATAGTCATCTGATTCCACCAACTAAAACCCAAACTCAATACCTCCACACTAAAAGCGTCAAATGCAAAAATTTTAAAACTCAAAATGGCAAAAAGAAACAAGCTTGAAAGTTTAAAATCCCGATATCCGACAACATTAGATAACTTATATCTCGAGAGAAGAACTCAAAGTACGAATATTTAGTCTAAAGCCCTCGTGTTTGAAATAACTGAAGTACAACATGAAATCATATACACACCATAGCTGAAACGCAGATCATACTACCGGAAAATTAACGCACTATCCTTGCCTTCCCTTCTCCTCCCAGTTGTTCATACTCATGGCTTATATTACCTACACTGTCCACTGCCACGTAGCATCCTGCAAAAAAAAGAGTCAACATCTAGGTATACGACTTTCCTGTTTCTATCACATCCGACAGCAACACAAGTACTGCAATCAATATCTTCGCACATACCATATGTCCCTGTTCATCTATCTCATATCCACACTTGCATTTTTTCCACACATACTCATCACGCTAAAACTTTTCGGTAATAAAAACAGATATTGGAGCACAACGTCTAGGTGATGTATTCCGAAATACATTGGTGACCTTCACTCTCTCTTTATCTATTCCATGTCATCATTTGTATTTTTTTTACATAGGCACTCACTACGTTAGATCTTCCCCACAATAAAATCGGAGATGTTGGAGCCCAACGTCTAGCTGATGCATTACGAAACAACAGAGTAAACTTCAGTCTCGCTTCATCTATCTCATATCCACATTTATATTTTTTTCATACAGACACTCACCACACTAAACCTCTCCGCCAATCGAATCGGTGATATGGGAGCACAACATCTCGCTGATGCATTACGAAATAACACGGTGGACTTCATTCCCTCTTCATCTATCTCATGTTCACATTTGTTTTTCATATAGACACTCAATATATTAAAACTCTGTAGCAATGAAATCACACATGTCGGAGCACAATATTTGAGTGATGCATTACGAGAAAATACGGTGACCTTCATTCTCTCTTCATCTGTATCATATTCTCATTTGTGTTTTTCTCACGCAGATACTCACTACCCTAGATCTCCACCGCAATAAAATCGGAGCTGTCGGAGCCCAACATCTACGTGATGCACTGCGAAATAACACGGTGACCTTCATTCTTCTTTCATGTATTTCATATCTTCTTTTGTGCTTTTTTCACACAGACCCTCCTCACGCTATATCTCTCCGACAATGGGATCGGAGCGGTTGGAGCCCAACATCTAGGTGATGCATTACGAAATAACACAGTGAACTTCATTTTCTCTTCATCTGCCTCCTATTCCCATTTGTGTGTTTTCACGCAGACACTCACCACACTAACTCTCTCCTACAATAAACTCGGAGCCGTCGGAGCCCAACATATAGGAGACGCATTACAAAATAACACGGTGCACTTCATTCTCTGCTCATGTATCTCATATCATCTTTTGTGTTTTTTTTTCACATAGACACTCACAAGTCTAGACCTCCACGGCAACGAAGTCGGAGTTCTTGGAGCCCAACATCTAGGTGATGCATTACGAAATAACACGGTACACTTCATTCTTTTCTCATGTATCTCATATTTCCGTCTGTATTTTTCACATAGACACTCATCACACTAGAATTCTCCAGCAATGAAATCAGAGATGCCGGAGCACAATATCTAACTGAAGCATTACAAAAAAACAAGGTGACATTTGTCCTCTCTTCATGTATCTCATGTTCCCATTTGTGTTTCCCTACACAGACACTCACCACGCTAGATCTCTCCTACAATAAACTAGGAGTTGTCGGAGCCCGACATCTAGCTGATACATTACAAAATACCACGGTGAACTACATTATCTCTTTATCTTTCTCATGTTTTCATTTATGTTTTTTACACAGACACTCATCACGCTAAAACTATCGAGAAATGAAATCAGAGATGTCGGAGCACAATATCTGAGTGAAGCATTACAAAAAAACATGGTGATTTTCATTCTCTCTTCATTTATATATTATCTCCGTTTGTGTTTATGTGCACAGACACTCACGACGTTAGATCTCTACGACAATGAAATCGGACCTGTCGGAGCACAGCATCTTAGTGATGCATTAAGAAATAATACGGTGAACTTCATTCTCTCTTCGTTTATGTCATATTCCAATTTGTTTTTTCATATAGACACTCAACACACTAAATCTCTTCGCCAATCGAATTGAAGCTGTTGGAACACAACATCTCGCTGATGTATTACGAATGAACACGGTGAATTTCATTGTGTCTTCACCTATCCCATGTTCCCATTTGTGTTTCTCTACACAGACACTGACCACACTAGAACTCTCCAACAATAGTATCGGATGTGTCGGAACGCAATATCTCAGTGATGCATTACGATATAACACGGTGAACTTCATTCTCTCTTTATCTCTCTCATGTTCCCATTTGCATTTTTCACACAGACACTTACCACACTGGAACTCTCCCGCAATAGAATCGGCGATGTTGGAACACAACATCTAGCTGATGGATTACGAAATAACATGGTGACCTTCTTTCTATCTTCATTTATCTCATATCAGCATTGATGTTTTTTCTCGTAGACACTCACCACAATAAATATCTTCCTCAATCGTATCGGAGATGTCGGAGCACAATGTTTGAGTGATGCATTACGAGAAAACAAGGTGACCTTCATTCTCTCTTTATCTATCCCATATTCCCATTTGTGTTTCTCTGCACAGACACTCACCAAGGTAGATCTCTCCTACAATGAAATCGGAGATGTCGGAGCGCAACATCTAGGTGACGCATTACGATATAACACGGTGATCTTTATTCTCTCTTCGTCTGTCTCATATTCCTATTTATTTTTCACATAGACGCTCATTGCGCTACATCTCGCCCAGAATCGAATTGGAGATGTGGGAGCACAACATCTTAGTGATGCATTACGAAATAACAAGGTGACATTCGTCTTCTTTTCATCTTTCTCATATCTTCATTTGCGTTGTTTTCACTCAGATACTCACTACGCTACATCTAGGCGGGAACCGAATTGGAGATGTGGGGGCACAACATCTAAGTGGTGCATTAGGAGAAAACATGGTGACTATTATTCTCTCTTCATCGTTGTCATATTTCCGTATCTGTTTTTTTTTTCACACAGACACTCACCACACTAACACTCTCTGGCAAAAGAATTGGAAAAAATCTTATAGATCGTATTCGAGAAATGGTGAACCGAAATAACGATGGAAAATTGAGAAGTTTGAGTTCAAGCATTTTTTAATGAAGAACTAAAATGGTGTGTTGAATGTTGTTCAATAATATGTTTGCTGTTTGTTGCTATTTTTTTTTGCATGGAACAGTATAAAGCTTTGATTTTCAATGTATTTGAACTGGTGATGATCATGTTGTTGTTTCACGTGTAAACTTATTGAAGATGAACGGAGTGCGTTGTGATTGTGCTGGATTATTTTCTGTGAGTAGTCGTACGAGTGTGAACGTTGTTATCGAAACCATAATGATGGGAAGTCGAAGATTCGAGATGGGTGGGATACTGGTTTGTTTTTAGAGATGGTTTCTTCATGATTCTTAGAAAGGTTCTGGTATAAATATCGGGGATTCACGTTCTGATTAATAATTATTCAAATGCGAAATGATGAAGAAGTGAGAAAACTGTCGTGTTTGTAGGATTATGCTTTTTTTAATGATTAGTATTTGTAAAAATTCGGTAAAGATATTTATGAAAAATTGGACCTATTTCGATATGGTGATTTGATATATAAGAGTATGTTATTGCAATTGATACCTTCAGCATTAGAATAGGTTACAAAAAAGCAAATGGTGTAAATGTCACATGATGCTGATTTAAGTTGAGTCCATTTTTCGGGTATATTTTGGCAGTTACGAAAATGAATGTGATATGAGCTTGTGAATGGAAACGCTTAGCGCTGTTGATCTAAAACTATTTTGGTTATGATGGATTAGGAAAAGAGAAAAATGGACGATTCACAAATATTATTGTGTGAATAGGTTTAATATATATTCAAGAGGTTTTCGTATGCGTCTTTGGCTTAAATAGAGACGAGACTATTTATATGTAAGTGGGTTTCGTATGCGGAATCATAACTGTGTTGATAGATGTTTAGGGAGTAGTATTGTGAATCGAAAGATTATCGATAATAGAAACTTATAAATGAAAACAGATTTCCTTTTTGTTATAATGATGAACTCGACCAAGTGATACGCAGAATTTCAGATGCATGTTGAAAGATGGTTTGTCTTTTTTTTTTGGCAGCGTTGTTGGAGGATGTGGGTGTGGTTTGGGTGGGTGGGTATGCCTGTGAGAATGTGAAGAGAGAATCAATATCGCACATCGACATCCACATTCACACCTAATCCACACGCAACTCAGATTTTGTTGATTCATAGGATTTACCTAGATTAAAAATAATAGAATTTTCTGCTCGGTTATTTTTTTCAAAACCCTCAGTCTTTCGTAGAAGGTGCGGGAATGAATCAGTCGTCTCTCTTCACTCATCCACACCATTTTAGTATCATATACCATAAGATATTAAGATCTATTCTTGATCAAATGATGTATTCTATAAACGTTTTTTTCACGTATGTCAATGTCAATGTTAATGCTTCCGCTGTCTTCCTTAGTAAAGAAATCATCCTGTATGTGTATTTTAGTCTTTATTCTCAAGCATGTCTTTGTTGATTTAAATACAAAAATTATTATACTTTCCATTTCTCACATTTTTGAATAAAACTTTTCTTTATTTGACAAGAAAAACTTTTCTTACTTCTTTTGGTCTCATAATCAAATGAATAGAATTATGACTTAAAATGAGTAGATACATATATGTAATTTCTCTCATGATAAATTCTACTATATAAATTACTCATTTTGTTTTTAGTATAGGTTTAGGGGTGTGGGTGTGGGTGTAAGTGAAAAGAATACTCACACCACACCCACACCCAATTGATTTGCTTAAAAAATGGGAAAGAAATACAACCTTTGTCTATAATAATGATACCGAACATGGTCTTTTATGTTTAAAGATTGTAATATTATATTTCAAACAAGATTGGGATTTATATTCTGTACAACATTATTATTATCGAGTAACAAATCATTTACAATGGATTGGAGAAAATAAACCATTTTCATACTAATGAAAATTCACTTATTAATTCATTACTCTGTATTCGTGATCTAATTAGTGAACCTACTTGTCGTATTAAAGATTTATATTTGATTATGGATCAAATGCAAGCAATAATGGTTTTGTATTGACAGGATACATCAATCATTGAAGATAATTCAAATGAAGAGACAGAGACAACTAACGAAAGTAAATGTGAAACAGTTTCTCTGAATGATGCATGTTTAGGTTCTGAATTTTAATAAAGTTTCAAACGTCTTCTTTCAGTTTGCGATTAAAAAGTCGACCAACATCAAACATTTTCAGTGACTGCTTTCTCAACACTCTTACATATTCAGAAATTTGAAAACATTGAAAAACCTACTGAAAGCACGTTTCTCGGTTATCTCTTGGCGAAATTCATGTATCTTATATAGTATCGAGAACATTCGAACGATCATTTTACGAGAATATTTTATCGAATACGTCCCTTGACAAAATAAAACGTAGAAAATATGAATTAGGGATTTACAAATTATGGCCTTCTCGTTATAAAAATAATGTCAAATTAGATCACTTGCCAAAAATGAACTTCTGTTTCATACTTTTTTCTTCTAGTGATTATCAGGAATGGGTGCGGGTGTATCTATCCTTAACAGAAACGACACTCACAACCATACCCTACAATTCCTCACTTGAAAATGTCGAGCTAACAAAGACACGCACGGTTTTTGACCGAACTTCTGGAAGTTCTTGATATCACCCGCATAACACATCCATGTGATAGGACGGTTCCATGCTTGTACGAAAAACAATAGTTAGGGTAGATTTTGTTTACAATAATGGATTGATTAAATATGTCTGTCAAATCACAATTTAAACATTGACATTTTACTTGCGTTTACCTTGGAGACACCTCAAACAAGATGGATGATTTACATGACGTGAGAACCATTCAAAGAGAACGCACAACGAATGAAAGCGTGCCAGATGTCGACGTAGGCATACACAATTTAAATAATTGAATACTAAGGATTTTGTTCGAAAGCGAAATGGGTATGTGCAAATAACATGAACTGTCCTTTATTCATATTGATTTAAAATAGTTGGCAATCAAATGAATATTAAGAGATGGGATACAATAATTCAATATGGAATATGTAAACAAACGATTGCATGAGTAATCCACCAGTCATATTCATGAATTTCGTATTAGTTTCACAAGAATTTTTTTATGATGTAGCGATATCTCGAAAGATTAAAATTTCGAATTTTAAAATTTCGAATTTTAAAAATTCCAAAACAAATGCTTGGGATCCAAAATGTAATTGACAACATTAAGCTCATTGTCACAATCAACACCACTTTCATCTTTAGTAGATATGTTAAGAAAAAAAAAAGATCTTTCAACATCAAATTGTTTTGAAAAAAAGGAAAATGGGCATCTCATTGAAAAATTGAAAATACAAATTTGAAAAAGAATCACCATTTAACATTTAATGTGTAAAAAATGAATCACCTGCAAAGTTTCTCAACTATAGTGATTGCCATTTTCAATAGGCTTTGCCTCTTTTTTTTTACATCGATAAAATATGTTACTCATAAGACATTAGCTTAAAGATTCTTTTTAGTCGATCGGAGCTTGCCAAGACAAACTAGATTTCAATTTAGAACATTCTCAAACTCTACAACTTTCTAGATTTTACTAGACTTCAATTAAAGTTGAGCATAATATAAATTTTGTTTTAAATAAATGTTACATATTTTTTCGTTGTTTCTGATGACAAAAGGACTCCTCATGAGGACCAATCAAGGGGGGAAAAGCGGGTTCCGTCTATCTCTGATACAGTCAGGATACACAGGATACGGAGGATACGATGAGGATACAGAGGATACGATCGGGATACAGAGAATACGATCGGGATACAGAGGATACATCGGGGATACACAGGATACAAGGAGGATACACAGGAAATAATCTGACATATTGAAGAAAATATAAAATATGTACGATCTATTCAGTGAGAATACTGACTACTCAATTCTAACAAATAAATGTTATCGATTATGAAGAGTTTGACATGTACTTCGTCAAATATTTGGATATTGAGTATATCATTTTATGTTGTGTAATTATTTACACTCAGAAAAATAACAATATTAATTAGTTAGTGTCTAACGAAACCCGCTATGGCTGAATCGTTAAGATGATTGACACATACCCATAAAGTACTGTGTTCAAACCTCGGCCCTGTCAGTCATAGAATGATCTTGGACAAGTCAATAACGACTGCATTGTCTCGGATCACCCATCCGATAACAAACTGACTACGCGTTGACATAAACTAAAAAAGCTCTTGTGGCTAGTATGTGGTTAGTCAGTATGTACGGGGAGCTTTAGTAATTAAGCGAGGAAAACTCTGAGTCAGGCCGGCCTTCTGTCCAGAGCTACATTTAGTAATAGATTTAGAAAAAATATCGGGCTTTCGAAACAGTATTCGGACAGAACCCTATATCGCAAGGTAGCCGAAAGGTGGGGTATTCTTCTTCTTCTAGTGTCTAACGATTCTACCCATTGAGCGCTCTCTTAATAGGCGCAAAATCGTCGACTGAGTCAAATGTTATAGCACAAAAAGCCGTAGTTCCTGCTTATCGTCTTCAGTATATTCCACGCCATCATTTTTCATCAAGAAGAAAAAGCGGATCATGGTATTCTTGGTATCCTTTTCATTTCCTTCGTATTTCTATCATATTCTCTGTAATCCATTATATCCTTCGTATTTTCATTATACCCTACGTATCCCCATTGTATCCTCCGTATCCTCGCGGTATCCTAATCGTATCTCGAATATGAGGGATCCTCGTATCCGCGATACGATCAGGATACACAGGATACAATGGGGATACGGAGGATACGACGGTGATACAGAGGATACCGGGATACCACAATCCGCCTTTTCCTCCTTGGGATCAATACTGCCAGCTCAAATAAGTTTTCTACAAATGCGAATCTCGCAATAGAAACTTTCGTTTCACAAGAGCAGAATGATGCCAATTTCGAGCCTATTCATCGAACGAATTCATCGTCAACGTAATCGATTTTTTTCTTGTGAACAAGAATTAAACAGTCACATTAGCTTGTGTCTGATGTTGCCACGCAATGACAGAAAGATTAACTTTTAAAGTTTTAGAAATATTGTCCATTTTTTTTTATGACTCATTAAATAATGAAGAAAAAATAGAAATATCCGTTTTTCCAGTAATTTTCGAACAGTTTTAGGCATTTTATCAGTTTATTTGTCATATCTTATGACTGTTTCTTGTTCATGTCTAGTTATATCTATGGAATAGAGAAAATATTAGTCCGACTATCATAGTGGGCAAATACTTTAATCATTCAATACTCATTTTCATACAGAGGATGTTGCTTTGTTGAACCGAAAAACTGTTTTACATGAAGAAGCACCAACGAGTAGATCTGGTTAACTCTCATTAGTAGTTGATTGGGATTGTTAACATTTTCTGCACGATCCGAAATAAACAATCAAGAGATATTAATCTCTAACAAGCATGCCAAGTCAAATGAGTTTCGGAACCATGAAAGCTACAATCATTATGAACTTTTTTCATTTATTTTCAAAAAACTTGAAACAAAAAGATAATAAAATGTTCTAGGATGCGAAAATTTTTTTTGAGATTAAATTGTATCTCGATATCAATAGAACGTTTTTATTATGTTCACTGACAGCAAAAACCTACGTGACCCGAGCATGTACAGCCACAGTTTGTATTGTATCCATGGCTACAGAAACCACAGCACATTGGGTGTTCTGGTGTCGTCGTTTCTTCATGGTCTGTTGGATCAATTCCAGAAGTATCATCCATATCCCCAATCGCAGCACCTCGAAGTGAATCGAAAGAAACCATCAACATAAAGAAAAGCCATGTGGTTGTCAATATCTTCTTCATTCTTTTTTTTTCGTCCTAAATTAAAAGGGCAGTAACAAATTTCACTAACGATCAAGTAATAACTTACTTTTTTCTAGTGTAGTGTAAGCTATATGGAAGAAAACTTGAGACTTGAATAATTTCTCTTCTGGAGATGCTTTGCTTATATAGGATATGACAAAAAAACGGTGTTGACAACGCATTGACTCATTTTTGTTTCCGAGTCATGGTGAATTTTTACCTTTTGACTATATTGTGCTTGTTTAGTGGAAGGCAGAATGAGGATAAAGTAAAACATTGGATGGTGTAGAACGTTTTCTGTGTTGCCAGTTAGTCACATAATAATCCATTAATGAAGAAGCTTGATATGAACACTTGCCAACAAATGAGTTCTATTTTTATACTTTTTACAGTGTCGATACGCATGTCACCAAAAAGAAACAAAACAAAATCGATTTCGATCAAGCCCATTTACCTGTTTACTCATACAAGAAAGAGATGGAGCAAATAATGCGTGGAAGAATCGAACAGAAAGAAATGCAATCGACGTCACTATTTATGACACCAAGCATTGTTTCTTTCATCTGTATGACAGAGATTGAAGACGTACAGCACGTTTCGAAAGGCTTTAAACAGAAAGATTTTTTTCTGAGCACACATGTTCATGAAATCCATGTGTATACCAGAAGGGTGTGGGGGTGCGGGGTTGGGTGTGGGTTCGGTGTGGGTGTCGTATGGGTGTGGGTGTGGGTCTTCTATTCACACACACCCACACCCTCAAAGGTGTAGGTTCATCTGTTTTTCTCACGAAAACCCATATCAGCATCCATACCCATACCCTCAATGTGTTAAACTATACAAAGATATCATGTTAGGCACACGTGATATAAAATAGTATCTTTTTTCACAATTTTAATCATTAATCTGTTTCTAAAAAGTATTTATGTACGTCAGTATACCAAATACGATCTCTATACGTGTTCAGTTTATAACATAATTCACAAAAACGAACTGGTTCCAAATCGCGACCTAAATATCGTGTTTCATACTTCATTCTCCATTTATGATACTTTTCATACTCATTCTGATTTGCTCCCACGTCCTTCAAATGCTTAGCAAGCGTTTGAGGATCACTATAATCTTTTGCATAAATAAATGAATTAGGAGGCGCAATTCGTTCATAACTTCGACGTTTTGGACCAAAAACAATAGGTATTGTGCCATGAGATAATGATCGCCAAAACTTCTCAGTAATATAATCGCGTCTCAATGTAGTCGATTCAAATGCTAAGTAAAACTTTGACGTAGAAAGTTTTTCAAGTTCACATTGAGAACGACGAGCACACATATAAGAATCGCTTGTTTGATTGGTGACACATTTTCCAAAGGCAGAGATGGGAAAATATTTTTTGAGTTGTTCATAGTACTGTAGCCGTTTCTTTGAATTGCAATTACCGACGAACCTTAAATTACTCAGTAAATTATACTATTGGTTTTTACGATGCTATCAAAATAATCATATTACTTACCAAAGAGCTTCGTTGCGTCTTTTTATGTGATTTTCATTAATCCATTTTGTGAATGCTGCCTGACTCATCGTCTCATTTCTCACAAAGGTAATTCCATAAGTTGCGATACTAACTTCTGAATCCAAACGATAACTAATTGTCCAGTTAAATAGATATTTATTATAGATCGGTGACGGTGGATAGGGTTCATCGTGCCATAGCAACCATATTTGATTTGGCACTCTATATACCCTTAGATCGGCTAATCCATTGTAATTTAAATTGCTATACAGCATCAATATAGCATCAGCTGTATAAACCAAAGAAGAATTGCATGTAAAGTGACAATTTCGAAAGGGGCACGTTGATATGTAAACCAATGCACTATTTTTACTTTTGCAGAATTGACGATGTCTGGTGTGTTCGTAGATTAAAAAGGACGTTTTGCTACGTGGCTTCTGAAATCCGTTAGGAATTACACTCTTGAAAGGTGATCGTTTCATTAAATGTTCTTTCGATTCAAAGTATCGTAAAATACCATGCTGTGTTCTTCTATCGAACGCAAATGACACAGAGGAAGAGTCTAGTTGTCTAGGACTTTTTTCGCGTTTTCGTCGGGCTTTTGTATGAGTCATAAATAGTAAGCTGCTAATAGTTAGAAAAAGAAAAATACACCTTAGATGTTTATTAAAGTGTCGAATAGAATATGATCGAGCCATTATTGCTTATACATCACTTATATTTCACGGCCTATTTGAATTGATACGAATTCAGTTAGTTGAAATTGATAAAGTTTTGTTTGTTAGCAAGAGATGAATTAGAGAAATATCGGCATGTGACTGATATCATTAAGAAAGACCATATACCAATATGTGATCTAACGATGAATAATTGTAAAAATAATTATGATAAAAACGTATATAAGCTTTTTTTAAATGTAAACACTATTTTTTGTTTCTTCCTTATGTTTACAATATTGAATAATTAAAAAAAGAGCATTTTCCAAGCCTGTTGTGAGAAGCATCCGGTTGCTTCACGAGCGGTAGAAAATTTGAGGAATATATTTTTTGTTCGTTCTGTTTTAAATCTCGAACCCCTTGACAGCCATCGGATTCCGATTAATCGTAAACTGCATCCTACCAGATACTCACATTCGACTCTTCCAAAACGTATCGACTACGCAATACTCATTGAAGCTTCGCATTGTCGACTAGAAGAAACCAATCGAAAGAATATTATCGCTCCTCAAGTAGTGATGGGCCGAAACAACTTCGAATATTGCGAAATGATATTTTAATTATAGCGAACGAAGGAAAGAAAGAAAAAAAGCACTACGTTATACCGTCAATTTTTTCTGCTCTCCCGGATATACGCAAGTTGATATATGTGTTTCTTTCGTTTTGTTGTAAGTTATTTTTTTCTTCCTTCTCGTAAGGCGATCAGATGCGGTATCACGTAATAACCATTGAATACAAAGGATAAACCAAACGACTATAACAAAATACAGATTTATTACGCCTGACACGGAATAACGTAATAATCGCTTTTAATGTAATGAAAAAACTTTTCATTGAATATTTCAATCTATACATTCAGAAATTAACGAAAATTAGGGGCATTCCCAGAGCTGGGCAAGTCAAGTCGAAAATGCCTCAAGACCAAGTCAAGTCAAGTCAAGCCTCGCTTGACTTGACTTGGTCTTGAGAAAAATTTTTTCTGATCTTCTGACTAGTTTCTAATTTCCACCACATTAATCGTCTAAAGAGTACGGTTTTTCGAATTTTTATTGAAGAGAAATGATACGATAGTTTATCCATAAACTAATGACTAAGTAAACTAATTCATCAATTATTTATCAGACATAAAAAAAATAATGTGAATTTTTAACCCCAGTCAAGACGTCACTTTCAATATTGAAATGGCTCATAAGAAATTTACAGATATTGTATAAAACAATTTGTTTTTCTTTCTCTTTTTTGTTTCTGTCTGCTCTGAATATTCCACTTGGACGACATTTTGATTTCGTCCAAGTGGAATATTCAGAGCAGACAGAAATAAAAAAGAGAAAGAAAAGAAATTGTTATGTATATTTTCTGCAAATTTCTTATGTGCCATTTCAATATTGAGAGTGACCTTTTGACTGAGATTAAAAATTTCGCTTTATTTATATACAGAAACGTTGGTTTCAGAGCTGGGTAAGTCAAGTCAAAAATGCCTCACGACTAAGTCAAGTTAGATTTGTCTTCACTTGACTTTAAGAGTCGTCTTACCGATTTGATTCCGCTCGTGCCTTGGAAAATATCTGACTTGCCCAGCTCTGGGCATTCAGAGCTAGGTTTACCCCTCTCAACCTCTAAAAATTCTTTTCTTGTTTGATAATTTTCAAAAGTTTAAAAACGTACATTGGAATCATTGTGGACAGAAGTTTAAATCTTATCTACGACTAAGATTAAATTATCATAACATAATTTTTGTACAGTAGTATGACGCAACAAATGATTGACTTCCATACTTTACTCCATCAACTATATTATTAACGCGAAGGATTATTCAAGTAAACAAACATATATTTCTTTAAACATTATACTGTTTATGAGAACTTTTTCAGATTACAGTTTACATAAGACTTCCGTTTTTACTTCTAGAAAAATATGCATATTTCTATAGAATCATGTTATTTTCTTTACCATTGGTAAACTCAGATATAAATAAATCTCATTTAACATCAATGAATACAGATTCTTCATCTTTATCAGTAACTAATTCAATATTAAAATCACCATCATCAACAAATGCAGCAATATCTACCTCATCATACCTTTATCAACTACACCTGGACAAATTCTTAAGCCAAAAAGAAGTTTGGTCTGGAGGTATTTTAATGTGATCAATCATGATGAATTGCATGTTGAGTGCGTCTTGTATTCATCCACCATTGTTTGTAAATCAACGTCTACTTCGAATTGATTATATCACATACAAACTCAACATAATTCTGAATATCAGAATATAAATAAATCGATGAAATCAAAATCACAAATGCGAACACGTGAATCAACACCAAGATTACCATTATCAAGTGAACGATCTGTATATTTAACTAAATTAATTGCAGATTTTATCATTTATAATTATCTTCCTTTATCAATTGTCGAAAGTCCTCAACTACAAGGAATTTTTCAAGATATGTATTCTGAAATTCGACAAAATGTTTATAATGAATTACAATTAGCACCTGGTAGGTCATTCTATATTCATACTGATTTACAGACTGTTTTTTTCTGATATTTTAGGTATTTGTTTAACAACAGATATCTGGACATCTCAAGCTAATCAAGCTTATATGACTGTTACGGTCCATTTTATTGATTTGAAAAATAACAAAATTAAAAATTTCGCGCCGGAAACTAGAGAATTTTCCTGAAATCATACAGCTGAACGGATAGTCGAACGATTAAATAATATATGTATCGACTGGTCAATCAGTGAGAAAATTGTTTGTTTACTTTCTGATACATATAATACCATGAGAAAGGTTGGGAAAGATTTTGGAAAAGGTATGATTTTATTTCTATTCTTAAACTTTTGATATTTAATAATTTCTCGATAGGTTGAATTGGTTGTACTGATCATCTTATTAATTTGTCTGTGCATGATGTTGTTCGAAAACTTCATGAAGTAAAGAATATGCTGGCAACAGTGCGATATATTGTCACGTTCACTAGAGAAACTCATTTAGCAATTGAAATGCTAAACAAATATCAAAAATCATTTGGTAGAAAAACTCACGAGGAAATATCCCCAACTGTCCAATCGCTTTTCGCTTGGTTCTATTGCCATTCGATCAGTCTTAGTGAGTAGTGAAAAAGCCTATTTTGGTTTGATTTTCTGATCTTCTATTATTGACTTATGGACATTTTACTGGATTTTTGGCCTATGTGCATGAGATTCCATAAGAACCTGAATGATTGAATTTCGAGCTGAAATTTTGTACATAGACAGCTCTCATAGTCATTAGAAAATTCCCAAAGTTTGAGCCGGAACGAATGCATCGTTATCGAGATACTCAGATTTTAAAAAAAAAGTCTCTTTGCGACTATGTTTCAAAACAGGGATATTTTCGACACAAGCTGATATCTGGGTAAGGGTACGTTTGTCCGGGTTCAAACTTTGGGAATTTTCTAATGACTATGAGAGCTGTCTATGTACAAAATTTCAGCTCGAAATTCAATCATTCAGGTTCTTATGGAATCTCATGCACATAGGCCAAAAATCCAGTAAAATGTCCATAAGTCAATAATAGAAGATCAGAAAATCAAACCAAAATAGGCTTTTTCACTACTCACTAAGACTGATCGAATGGCAATAGAACCAAGCGAAAAGCGATTGGACAGTTGGGGATGTTCCCTTGTCAGATTTCATTTTATTTTAAATAGTCACGGAACTGAATTTTTTTAGGTTTTATTGAGCGACAAGTAATTTTTGATGTAAAAACGAGGTGGAATAGCACGTTCTATGTGCTTCAACGATTTATTGAAGAAAAAAGCTTGTTAGCGCAGCTCCTTTGAGGCTGAAATGTGGAACTCACGTATATTCTTCAGCTTCATTGTACTAATATGCAATATAGATAGTATAAAATCACGAATTTTTTAATTTTTTGACAGGCGCCCTTAGTTTTCGTCTTTTTTGTTGCCATTCGCTCAATATTTTTCATTTTTAACACTGCTTTTTTCTTTAATTTTACATTTTTATTATAAGAAGCATTGAATTTTATGGCGAATGAAGCTGTCATATAGATATATGTAAATGTATATCCATTATTTTAAACCTGGTCGCTAAGGTCTGTAATGGGGGCCTGTCTGTAAGGAGTGGAGGGAATGGGGAGCCGCGAAACCTTGAACTTAAAACTTACACTCCCTATTTTCTTCGAAAATATACGTGAATTCCACAAAATTTGCGTGACAGCATGTTTAAATGAGAGATTATTTCAAAAACAATTTATTAATGCTAAAGTTTCGAAAGTGCTACAATGGGATGGTTTAGAACAATTATTGGTAAGATATTATTGTAAAATCAACTATGTAAAACTCTTTACTTAATTTTAGAATATATTGGAACCTTTCGAAGCAGCTACACGTAAATTAGCATCTGATTCATCACCAACAATATCAATTGTTTTACCTGTTATTACAACTTTGATTACAAGTCTTGAATATCGAGATGCTGATTCTTCTTTTCAGAAGAAAGTCAAGGATAATTTACGTTTGAGTATCCAAGAAAGATTTGAAGAACTCTCTGGAGATAAACTAGTACGTACAGAAACGAATAGATAGATGTTATATGACATATTTCTTTTAGATTTTATTATGTACAGTGTCGGATTCACGTTGGAAAGATTTTTCGTTCCTTAATCGTTCATTATATCAAAGTCATAATGAAATATTAGTTGTATGAAATCAATTACAAGCATTTGATGCTAATAACCTGGCATACTTATTCTTACAGGAACAATTTAATATTTTATTTGGAAACATCTCAACTTTGTCTTAATCAGATGTTCAACGACCTGAACAAAAAAAGAGAATTTGATCTATTCGACATAATGATAACAAATAATATCATTACGCCAACAAAGAGTCGTGATGCTGAATTATTAATGTATGAAAATGAACGAGAAATTCATCGAAATGAAAATCCTCTCGAATGGTGAAATACTAATAAAACAAAATTTCCTATATTATCAAAATTAGCATTCAAATATTTATGTATTACTGGTACAAGTGCACCCTCAGAAAAAATGTTTTCAACGACTGGTCACTTAACTTCGGACAGACGTTCGAGATTAACGCCTGAAAATGCTGATATTTTGCTATTATTAAATAAAAATAGTTAAAAAAAAATGTATTGTTATTGTCTGATATATTTGTACGTATTGTTGTATTTTTTTGTATTATTTATTACTATTGAACCATGGGAGCTTTGGATAAAATAAATGTATGAAATTTGAATACAGTTAATAGATTGATATAATTTAATTAAAATGTCAATAGGATTATTACACTAGGACATACTAAAGATACGAAGAGGATAATTATACTGGCTTTCCTGATGAATTATTTTCTCACTTATTATACTACAAAAAAACATTCGAGAAAATTTATTTCGGGATAAGAAATCAATTTCAAAAATAGTTTCTTTCGTTTTGTTCTCATATTCGACGTATATGATAACGTATGAGCGACGTAATACGTTCATTGCGCCGTCGATTATATACTTGTTCTTTCGTTCTGCCGTAGCTTTTACGATTATATTCGTCTATATCACGACTTTTTTTTCTGTTCTGTCGCGATTTACGACGATACGAAAATGAACGTATTACGCTTCTTACGGCTTACGGCCCATTACTATCATCAAGTGCATTTCAACCATTTCAAATCTATGGAAGTGCTGACTACTCAAAGAATAGAAAGGTATCGGAAGAAGCAGAGAAAAAACTAAAATTTTCATCGCAATTGATTGCTTAAGTTTTTTTCACTTAAATACAATATATTTCGATTTTTCCTATTAATACAGAAGGCCTTTGCTCATAATAATGCCGGCAATACTATTTATTGTTCGGAAATTCGTCTTTTTTCTATAGAGGAAAAACATCTCTGAGGAGCAGCATCGAAATAACTCGCATATTTTTCACGAGAGTGCGGGTGTGACAGCAAACGGAGATTAGACTGATACCCACATTCACACCCCACACCCCGCACACTTATACCCACACCCACCCACACCCTCAAAATTACACATCTATGATTAATCGTATTATGTAAACTGTCTGTTTGATTATTGCTCATAATGTTAACGTAGCTGGAGACGACAAGAAATACTTTATATCAGAGGCTGAAAAACTTAATTCTCGCTCTACTCGGCCGAAACTCACAGAATGAATTTAATTTGCGATCTGGTTATTTATACACCAGCTCGTAAAACTATAGACTATAACTTTTTATTATCGGCAAAAAGCACTCTCTTTCCAAATGATTTTGATATACTATCCGAAATAGTGGAAGAGTGGCATGAGTCATAGACTCTACCCAGTGAGACGAAACTCTAAAAATAACGCATTAAAACACGTTAATATTCGGGTAAAATGGCGTTTTAACCATAACGTAGCGTTAAGACGCATTAAGTAAACCTTAACACGTTAAAACGCGTTAAAGTTCTGCAGACTTACGCATTTTAACACGTTTATCACGCAGATTTAACTCGTTTCAGCGCGTTCAAAGCATAAGAAGTATATTAACAGAGAAAAGTCAGTTATGAAAAAGTATTTGCACATGTAATTTTCTTAACGGATTCTATTACCTATGGTGTTCAACATTTATTTTAAGGCTTTCGAAAGCAACCAAACACACTCAGATTAATCACCTTTTGTAGATTAGCTTCAACGAAGGATCTTTTTTCCAATAACTTGTACGTTAATGAACACACATGTTCTCCTTTTATCTTTTTACGAGAATCAAAAGCGCTTTTTTAACGAGTGGCTGCCTAATTCTAGTTCGAATATAAATGAAAATTTCAAACGTACACCCCTTTTCTAACGACCAAAGCAAAAGATAAAATTTTATTTGAACTCGAATAAAATTTTATCTTTTGCTATGCTAACCTTGGAAACATGAGTGCTTCGTTTTTTATTTTCGAAAGGATTCTATGCAGTTGAGTTTTCATTTATAATCGAACTCGAATTAGGTATCTCATGACTTTCTGCTTAGACAAATGAAAAAAACATTAATTAACTATGGGAGATTCAATTACAAAAATTGTGCTTTTGTGAACTTGATTTGTCTGACATCTGTTGGCATGTGTTTTAAGCTTTTAAGATTGTGATCTCCTTAGAGTAATATAGAACATCGAGAACATTGGGTCGAAATAAATTCGATATTATCTCACCACAATTCTAAGAAAACATGTAAAGCCCGGAAAAGGTGATTTGAATGACTGTGGTTACCGTTTAAGGGAAAATATGGACACCATCGTAGAGGCACACGAAATTGTATAACGGAAAATTCTTATTGACTAAAAGAAATCTGAGCGCATCTCACTATGTTAAATTAATCTTCAAATTATGTCAAAAATTTATGAAAAAATACTCAATTGAAAGAAAATATTTGAAAAGCATCACATACGTGGTCTAATTGACATACCTGTTGAGCAGTTTTGATCGGATTCTTTCACAGCAGAAGTTGAGTTATCCTATAAGACTGTTCGCTTATTTTGATGGAGACATTTGATTAGACAACTCCACCATAGAGACCGCAATCCAGCGGCTTCTGTGCCGGTCGCAAGTCCGGATAAAGGAGGAGCGTTGGACGGGAGGGGTGCAGATACCACCGTCTGTAAAACGAACAAGACGACAGAAACCAACCATGAACGACTTCAACACGAAACCATACCGGCTCGGACGGCGCCCGGGAAAACAAGGTCCGCGTCCTCTGTCGAGTGACCAGGGCAGAGTCGAAAAATTGGCGACTGGAAAGAATTCATATACGACAAAAAACACGCAAAAACTAAAACTTGCCAAAAATACTCTGACAGTAGGAACATGGAATGTGCAGACACTATGGACTGCTGGCAAGCTAGAATTACTTAGAAATGAAATGAAACGTTTCAAATACGACATAATTGGTATTTCAGAAGTGCGATGGACAGGAAAAGGTGAAACACCGAATGGAGATTTCATCTGGTCAGGAGAAGAATCCTCACATATGAGGGGTGTGGGGTTCTTACTAAGCACACAAGCAAAAAAGGCATTAATAGGATACAATCCAACCAGCTCACGAATAATTTCGGCACGATTCGATGCAGCACCATTTAAAATTTCAGTAATACACGTATATGCACCAACCTCCTCATCTTCAGAAGAAGATATTGAAACATTCTATAACGATATTGAGGAAACATTAACAAAGACAGATAAAAAGGATATACTTATCCTGACAGGAGATTGGAACGCTAAAATTGGTAATGATAATACAGATTGGAAATCCGTGATGGGAAAATATGGGTATGGCGATAGAAACGAACGCGGAGAACGCCTCCTAGAATTTGCGACAGTGCACGATCTCTACGTATGTAATACAAAATTTGAACATAAACCAAATCGAAAATGGACCTGGGCATCACCAGATGGCATTCACAAGAATATGATTGACTTGATTCTCATCCAGCGAAGATGGAAGACTTCAGTCACCAACTGTCGAACATTTCAGAGTGCAGACATAGACTCAGATCACTCACTAGTGTTGTGCAATATCAACTTGAAACTTAAAAAACTGCACAACAAACCACAGAAATGCTGTAGAGTTGATGTGAACCGACTGAAAGATGAGAAAATAAAGCAATCATACAGCGCTGCTCTAGCGAAACAAATGAAAGATATAGAGCCAACATGTAGTCTGGAAGAACATGCCAAAAAAATAGAACAGGCAATCAAAATTACAGTAGAGGCAACTGTACCTGCAAAAAGAATAACCAAAAAGCCATGGATTTCTGAAGAGACACTAAAACTAGCTGACGAAAAACGCAGACTAAAACAACTAAGAAACGTTTCCCTAGAATATACACAACAATATAAAGGCCTATGTAGGAAAGTTAAGAGATCAGCAAGACAGGACAAAGAACATTGGATACAAGACCAATGCGAGCAAGCTGAAAAAGGTCTAAATATTGGAAATACAAGAGAAGCATATGGCCTCATAAAAATGTTAAGAAAAGAATTTGTACCTCGATTAAATGTCATACGAAATCAAGAGGGAACAATGTTACAGACAAATGACGACATCAAACGAAGGTGGACACAGTA